>CAMRHE010000415.1:600000-1005000 GCA_947044405.1 Leptodactylus fallax
CTCACCGTATGTGATGTCACAGATGGGCCTCATTGGTCACGTGACCGGGGCCAATCAGCAGCCTCAGGAAGAGACCATGATGTAACAGGTATTGACATCTCAGGCCCTTTGCTGAGGCCGCCGATTAGTCTCAGCGGTCACGTGTGGCTGGGACTTCCACCACATGTCAGTGCTGAACCGAGAAGACCGGACCGCGCTGGGAGGCATCGGGGGAAAGGTGAGCATTATTTATTTTTTTATAATACCCCCGCCCTATTTAAAGATTAAATTTAATGTCCAGTTTTGCCCCTTTTAAGCATATTTAATATTCAGGGAAAATTGGTACAGTAATATATTGTGTAAAATGTACTGTAGGTGGTGACTTAGAAAATGAAAGATATACGCATATATCGACTGTATAGAAATATTTAAAATAGAAAATTAAAAAGTCAATTTTTTTATATTCTGTTCTTTAGAAATGCATATTTAATTTTCTGTTTAATTTTTATATATATCTATTTTTGCTTCCTGTCAATATTTTTTGTACGGTAGAGTGACGGACTGTATTTTTAAAATTGAATTTAAATTTTTTTTTTTTGCATTGTAGATTATGTATTTTTTATTCTCTATTTTTACATTTTCTTAACTATAAATTGACCATTTACTTTTCTATTTTTTTTGCACTGCAGATTGTATATTTTTTAAAAATATTTTTACTGTAGTTTGAATATGTGTACTATATTTTTAAAATATTTGTGTACTGTTGATTATTTTGTATTGTCCTGGTTACTGTTCCAAAAAAAATTAACAATTTACTGCATGATTTTGTAAAATTGTCTAGAAATCCATTTTTATTTTCTGATTTTTTTAATTTTTTATTTATTTATTTATTTTTTAATAGGTATCCCATCATCCACCGGAAATGGGTTAGAACCTCTGCAAGATGACAATCCACCACACTGGTTAAAATCACTTCAAGCCCTGACAGAGATGGACGGCCCCAGCAGCTCTATACCTCCCCACCACCCTCACAACAACCTTTTCAGCACACAGATACCCCTACACAGAGCAAATTGGAGCCCATACCCTCCCCCCACAAACCCTGCCAGTTTCCACTCCCCACCCCCAGGCTTTCAGACAGCCTTCAGACCCCCCACCAAAAACCCCACAGATCTACTACAGAGCTCCGCCCTGGACCGCCATTGAAAATACAAAGGGACAGTTTAGAAATTTTGGGGGAATTCTTTCCCCCCTACCTAATTTCAAATGTCAAAATCAAACCCTCAGTGTTTTCCTTCTCATACAATCCTTCTCCAGATTTCTCAAGAATCTTGGTTTTCAGGGGGCTCCACCGACCCCTTTAAGCGTTCGCAAAAGTTTTAACATCCAACGTTCCGAGATTCCGCCATTTGTTGCAGTGCTGAAGTTCATTTGATGAAGTGACTAGTTTTATTTACATCCAAACGCCACCAACAAGTTTCCTGAACCACTAAAGAGAGAGATGAGAGAAGAAAAAACTTTAAAAAAAAAAAGAAAAAAATTAGCAAATCGAGCGATCATTGGTCTGCTGCATGAGAATTTTTTTTTTTTAAAAAAAAAAATAATTAAAGCTTTATAAAAAAAATGTGATTTAACAGTGCTGAGATTTTAGCTAGTTACAAGTAGCAAAAATAATACTAAATAAAATTAGGGATGAGAAATAGAAACTAACCTGATCAATAATTTAAAAAATATTGGGCGGAAAGCACCAGAAAACGCAATTAAATAATTTTTTTTTTTTTTGGTCAAGATTTTGTAATTCAGTAGCTTTCGATGGAACGTACCATGTCATGCTTTATTTTCTTCAGGACCAAAGGGGGGCTGGATTTACAGATAATATAAATAAATATATATTTTAGAGACCCCTCTGGCGTTGAAGGGGTTAAGGCAAAATTTGGCAACACTTTGTGATTGGTCGCCAAATTTTTTTTTTTTTTTTTTTTTTTTTTTATGTATAAATTTATCGTAACGTTTGCCATATTTACAGTGGTGCTTTCCAAGGCATGAGCAGCAGCAGGCCGTGATAAAAAATTAAAAACTGAGCGCGTTTTGCGATTTAATAAAAATCTGTGAAATTTTTTTTTTTTAGCCTACACAAAAAAAAAAATTCATCCACAGCTTTTTTTTTTGCAAATTCTCTCTTTATCAGTGAAAACTTGATGATTTCATTTTATTCTTTGTTATTTGAAGATCTGTGAAGGTGTTGGTGTAATTGCTTCCTGCTGTTGAGTCACTCTTGGTCTCGTCGCGGAAAAACTCCGGATAAAACCCCGTAAGGATCCGATCATCATGGATATATATATATATATATATATATATGCTGCTTCCCTAGACCTGTTTCTTTTGCACTTAAGTGGATTTGCTGCCTTCTTCTGAAGTCACTACCTGAATTTTTTAGGAAATTGGAAAAGGCAGAAATTTTTCTCTCGGAGAAATCTCCAACTTTTTGATTTAAATTTTTTTTTTTTTTTTTTTTTTTTTTTTAAATCCTTTAACTCAAGACCTGGAGTTGAACGTTCCAACAGCTTCGAGGAAGTTTTTTTTTGTTTGGTCACTTGCAGGCGTTTTTTTTTCGATCCATCTTCTGAATTTTTATGACGTTTCTGGCATTATTATCCACAGTATTGAAGAAAAAATAAATAAGTGGCAAGCGGAGAAGTCTATAAGAGAGGGGGAAAAAAAAAAATGACGACTTAAAACATGGTTATAACCTGACGCTAAAACTAAACCAAGAAAATGTACCTCTGTCTTCAGAATTAAAACTAAAATCTTAAATAAAACAGAAAACTTAATGATAAATCGGTTTGTGGAATTCCTTTTTGTACGTAGGAGCCGATCCCGAAGGTCCGTACACGGGGTCAGAAATTTGGGCAAGATTTTTTTTTATATATATATAATTAATATATTTAAAATATTGGCACCTTGCCTATTCTATGGAGAATAGGAGCATAGTCTGTCATACACCCCTTGTAGTGCAACAGGTCCGACTATTTTTCCAGGTGGGTTGGGCATCTGGCTCACTCGTAGACAGGAGGTTGGTGGAACCCATTAAAATTGTAGATCTCTGTAGTTGTGTATTACTACTACGGACGCTAGAAGAGGCCTAGAAAGGGAATGTCTTATTATGGAAACACATTGGTCTACCCCGGAGCTGGTTAAAGGTTCTTAAAGGAGACTTGTCAAGGTATTTCAGGAGTCTTAGCTACCACCATGACATTATTCGGAATGGGATTATAAAGATGACCCTATAGAATGCATAAAATGATCATATAAAATAGAATATACTGTGTGGTAATTATTCTTAGTCAAGGGGGCGGAGCCATTATCTGGAAGAGTCACACATCCCAGTCCTCAGACTCTACCATCCAGTTTTAATAAACACCCACCCTAGTCGCTCCAAGTCACTACCAGCTGATGCCAAATTTTGCAGAGACACAATCGTCCTGGGCATGTGCGGAGTGGGGTAGTCCCTGGACACGTGCAATGAAGCCAATCAGAGTGCACCTTTACTGTGCAGGAGTAAGAAGTACAAGGCAACGACACAGCCACAAGATGTGGCAGAGACTGGTAGTGACCCTGTGGATGTTATTTAAACCTGGAGGGTTTATAATCGGGCTGCATGACACTTCAGGAATAAAGCCCCACCCCTATGACTCTTCTAGGGAAATTAACCTATACGTAATGCAGAAACAGAATTTATACGGGGCCATCTATATAATAATGTTACAGTCTAGTATCTCGCTATTTTAGAGGTTTAGGGGCCCATGTAAAATTTTAAATTCTAATCGGTAATTTTTTTTTTTTACATTTTTTTTTTTTATTTTTCTTTAAATTAGAAAAAAAAAATTGTCGATCAATCTCCCACCATTTTTGTTTCAAAATTATCAACCGGTCCCTACTTTCCCCATCAGGGAAATGTGACCTTTCAGGAAGTGTCAGAAGAGAGGGATACCACTTTTCGCTTAAGTTTTTTTCTTTTTAATGCAATTCTCACCCTTTTTAGAAATTTACAAGCTGGACAACCCCTTTAAGAGCACGTTGTTTCTAATTGGATGGTCCAAATCCAGGCCACCATCTTTGTAAGGTTGTCAGTGGGCTAAGACTTGAAATACCTGTCAGTGGAGTAAAATCCGAATTGGTAGAAATTGGAGTGTGAACTTTTACAACGTTGGGGGAAAAAGTTTACCAAAAAGTTAAGTTATAATTTGTGGGCTCAGGCTACGAAATAACCAAACCGCGATCTAGTTTTTATAGAAAATTTGGTCCAGGTGACTTAGTCCCCACCTTGCTAAGCTAAAGTAAGTCACATGGACTTGACATGGCAATGCAACTTTTTGAAATTTAGTAGAATTCAATTCGTAAATTTGCATCAGCTGATTTACTGGACCCCAATTTCTGTAGAACTTTGGCGCTCTTCTGATTAACTTCATAATTTATCATTAGGGGTCGGAGCTCCTATTTCTGATACGGAGCTCCAAATCCTGTGTGTAGTCTACAGCGTCTGGGTCACCGTCCCAAGGACTGGTGGGAGTGTGATGAGCGCCATGCTTGTGACTACAGCTGGACTCGTACTGACACCGGTGTGTTCCTAAGCGCCCCCTAGTGGTGACTACATACAAACGTTTTCATTTCACTCTTAAGTCTATGTCGGGGTCTGAGAGACTGAAATCTTACTGAAGTAAAGAGAGATTCTGAAATTGAATTCAATTAATTTTTGACATATCTAGAAAAAAATTTGAGTTGCTTTAAAGGTGAAGGCAGAAATACGACAAAAAAAATCTCCGTATTATAATTTTAAAGGGATTTGGTTGGCTTCAGACATCCGTAATTCAGTGAGTGTTGTAATTACAATGTGACACATGACCTTTTTTTTATTTTTTATTTTTTTTTTATTTTATTTTTACAAAAATTCTTGCAGTGAGATCCCGACCAGGACGCCTGTTGTGCATACTAAGCCGTAAAAATTCATCCAATATTTATTTCTATGTTTGAAATCCGCAATTTTCAAATCCGTTCGGGCCTTTGAAGGAGATGGTGGGGTAGTGGCTGGACTCTCTGAGGGTGTTGGGGTAGAAACTGCTACTACTGAGTCGCTCCGATGTCTCCACAGAGCACCCTGGCCTGGGATCAGCCCTGCAAAAAAAACAAGGAAATGAAAAAAATCATTCACTACAGATAGAAAGCCTTTAAATGATTTAAAGGGGTTGTCCTTGATTAGAAAAATATGGCTGCTTTCTTTTGAAACAGCGCCACACCTCGTCACTGGTTGTGTGTGGCATTGCAGCTTAACCTAATTCGCTTCAATGGTACTCGTCTGTAATACCGGGCACAACCCAGGTGTGGTGCTGTTTCTGGAAGACATGTATAACGGCAGAGCAGAGAATTATATTAAATTTATTTTTAAAGGGGTTTTCAGGGATTTTGTCATTGATGTCCTATCCATAGGGAAAGCCGTAAGAGTATTATTGGACCCACCAAAGCAGAATGAAGGGGGTGCACTTGACTAGGCTAAGCTCCAGTGTCTAAAGCTGCCATGTTGCCTTTCTTTCCCACTAGTATGTCAGTATTTGATGACTTCTTTTTAGCTTTCATTATTTCCCCCCATATCTCTTGTATTAACCAGCCATGTTTCAGTGAGTTGCCCGTTCCAGGTCCTGCAGGTCCTGTATCCTGCTTCTTCCAGGAAACTCACCCAATTTAGAATGAATCCTCTTTTCCCTCTTATCTTAACCATTGTAGTCTTCGAGTACAATGACATGTAAGTCGTAAGATTCTACGTACTGTATCTGTACAGAGACCCCCACTCCTCCTACGTTGACACTTTGGATCCAAAAAATGGAGGACCTCACGGCATCCCTTTGGAATACACATGACTGCTTTATCTGCGCCTGGACCCCAGGATCATCTTCCAAGGCTCGCAAGATTACCGAGACCTTAAAAGGCTCTGAGGGGTACTAGGTGGCCGAGTGACTGAGTGAGACCCCCATCATCCCCTTTCCCGTTCCTGGCTATGGAAGAGTAACATCAGAGGGGCGATCCTCCCAGGCCAGCAATGACCCTGAGCAGTAAGGCCCACCTTTCTGACAGTGGAGGGGTATCGGTGCCGAAACTAACAGTACTGATATATCTGGCACCCGGGTTTGCATAGCGGTAACGGTGTGCTGAATTCAGTGCATGGCTAGCTTGTAGCAGTATATAATACCGCCAGTCCGAACACTTGAAATAGTAAGTAGTCGGATCATGACACCAGGCCACATCATGGCGCCTGCCATAGCTGTATACACAGCACTCTCTGCCTTCGCTGCCCTCATCCTTGCACAGTTATATACAGCAGCTGCCTGGACATATATAGTTAATGGGCGGTCGGCAGGTGGTTAAAGGGACATTCAAGACTAACTATTGATGGCCTAACCTTAGGATTGGTCATCAATGTCCAAACTGGGTGCAAGGGCGTGTAAAATTCATTGGGTCTTACCTGGGGGCGCTGGCCGTCTCTTCTTGTGGGCTTTGCTGTCGCTCCCGGATGCAGCAGACGGTGAAGGCAACAAACAGAGTGATGATCAGAAAACAGCTGACCAGGGAGATGATGACCGCCAGGCGGAATCCTTTCTGGGCAGTCAGCGAGATGGCTAGGAGGAGATGACATACATGATGATGGTGAGAATCTGACAAATGTCATCAGAGGGGTCGTCCAGGGATTACAAAACTGTGGTGTCTGTGTTCTTCTAAAAACAGCGCCACACCTGTCAGTGGATTATGTCTGGTATTGCAAGTCAACTCTGACTCATCCGACCAAGCAGTACCAAGCTCTGGTACAGTGGTCTACAGATGGGTGTCCATCTCTTTTGACGTTGACTGGTTTGGCTGATATCTCAAGTCATGTTTCAGGGCTCAGAATTGGACTTACGGGGTAGCTACCTATAGGTGGCGTCAGAGATGGGGGGTGGTTTCCAGCTGGAGGAGAGCGCATTTGCATAGCTTTCCCCAGGTAGCATGGTCTTAGGTTCCCTACATCAGTACCCCTGGAGAACAACCCTATAAACTATCATTGTGTGACTGTGAGGGTGCTTGCCCCTCATACACAAGGACCTGGGTTTGAGACCTGGGAGAGACCTAGTGAGAGAGATGTTTCACCTCCTTACCCTGACATTGGGGTTTCTGATGACTCCACTGAAGGCCGTGTCCTTTCTTCTGACATCTGAGCTTATAATGTCCCATCAACTGGAATCCTTCCTGGCAGCTAAACAAAGCTACGGAGCCCAAGGAACGTTCTGCAGCCTCAAAAATGTGAAAAGATCCACCAGATGGTGCTGTGAGTACAGGACACAGCTCAGCAGCTAGAAAACGACACAAAATGTGTGTTATAGTGCGCCGACCTTCCTACACATCCGACTTGTGTCACCTACAAACACTACAAGAAGTTGGATGTTGAATATGTTTGTTGGTAATTTTTATAATTTTTTTTATTTTAATTTTGTATTTTTTTTATTTTTTTTTATGTAAAATTTAGTACAGCAAAATGGGTACCAGTGGTGGTTTATGTTGTGACACAGCTAAAAAAAAAAAAAAAAATTTTTATTTTTATTTTCAAAATTTAACATATTGGCATAGCACTGGCAAAATGTAAAAAAAAAAAATTCTTAAAGTCCAAAAAAAAAATTACTTTTGATTCTGCCAAAATAAAAAGTTAAAATTTAAAACCTTTCCATAAATATTGATATATAAAAATAACACTGAGGCAGAAATATTTATTAAACTTTTATAGTAATTAAAATCTTTTTTTTATTTTGAGAAAAATGTGTAAAAAAATTTTTTATTTTTTTATTTTGTACTCTAATCCCCACCAATAAAATGTTCTCTGATTTAGAATGCTCTGTGGGGTGAAAAAAAAATTATTATTTTTTTTTTTTTATAAAAAAAATGTAACTTTTTCTTGGAAAGAATTTCAATTTTTTTCATTTGTATTTTTGACACTTAATTTTTTTTTTTTTTTTAAAGAAATATTTCTCAGACTATTACGATCCTTATGAAGCTTAAATTATGGGGAATTTCATTTTGTTCAGGGAGAAATCCTTAACTATAAGCCCGGCCTTACCTGAGACGTTATAAGTGATGGGTATAGCTGGGTCCAGTGTCTTGTTCCCACCGTCGCGGTCTCCAGATGAGTCGGTTCCGGGTAACGTGAGACAAATTGTATATAATATAAGCGGGATCATATTTCCAGAATTCCCCTGAGGATATGTTCGACCCCTCAGCACTTCCCATTTTCTCTCTCACTCGGAGCCGACAGCCCCGTCCCATTTATAAACATTGTGATGTCCGCCCTATTAGCGTGGGCTGCTCTGATATCGCTTAGTAATGCCGGTGTTCGCTGTGACGTTGTCCCCCTCCCCAAATTCTCCATCTGTTTAAATCCCCCATCATTAATACCGGCTCCTTAATAAAGATCGCCGCCCACAACATATCCCTTTTAACTCCTAATACTTAAAGGGCCCTTAGCCCTAAAGTCAGAAGCTTAGAAAACTGCAGCTGCTCTTATCGTACATATGGATGTCCTGAGCTTCTTCTTTGGAGCAGGCATAGGCTTCAGGTTATCGCAATCCTATATCCATATGATAGTACCATAAGTCACCTTCCTTGCCTTAAAGTATACCTAAAATTTTGGATGGCGGTTCAGGATCAGCTGTCATGTGAGGACTCCAATAGCACTTTATTGAGCACCATATCATTTGTATTCTGTAAATTCTTGCAGTTTTCCCCTAGGCTGGCTCTATCTCTAGCTTCCAGTTATCCCTGAGCTGGTGCATGGAAACGCGGCAGTGCATGTAGAATATAGGAGATTCTGCTCCATAACGCTCACACTCACTCTGAAGCAGCAGCAAGTTATAGAAATGAACTGGGTAGTATTGATGTGAATAACGTTCTGGGGTGAGATAGAAAACTTACTATTAGTTGCAGCAGCTCATCTGCTTCTCTCCCCTTGGCCTTTCCATCCCTTCTTCATAGCCTTCACATGTGAATTGATACTTCATTGTGCTGAAAGTTCATCTCCGGAGCCCAAGACAAATTCATCAACAATTGCCGATTGGTTGAGGGAATAACACTGTTTCTAACCATTGATGTGATAAAGCGCTGGGGTGAGATAGAAAACTTACACATTGACTGTGTATGATAAGTCTTTCAGCAAATAAAAATAAGTTGGGGGAGAATGAGGCGGAGCTTCATAGGGTGCAATAGGGGAGCATGGCGCGTTCCTGTCCAAAGCCGACGGGGTGGAAAACATGGAAATGTCTTCATTTGGTGCTAGGTTCGCACAAGTGTTCGGGTCCGCTTGGGGACCCGAAAACGGAGACCCTGTCCATTACCAGCGGAAATGCACGGACCCTATAGACTATAATCCTTGCAGGACTTTTTTTCTCTGCCAATTTTAAGCAGATTCTTCGGCAGAGTCTCCAACTGAGACTCCAAAACAGGTGTGAATCCAGCCTGAGCCATCCGGGTGTAGAGACTTAAAGATCCATCTACATGTCACTTTTTCTATCTTTTATTTGATATTCTGGCATAGTTCACATAGAAAACTTACTACTAGCTGCAGCAGCATATCTGCTTCTCCATACACTTCACCTGTAATCTGATACTTTAGTGAGCTCTGTTGAGAATGAGAAAACTCACTGCTAGCTGCAGCAGCTACTCTTTTTCAATTAGTCCCTCTCCTTAGATTCAACCTGTAACTGATTCTTCAGTAAACTGAGAGTTCATTGCTGGAGGCCAAGATAAATTCATCAACCATTGCAGATTGATTGAGGATTAACACTATTTCTAACCATTGATGTGAATAAAGCTCTAGGGTCAGATTGAAAACTTATTACTAGCTGCTGCAACACATCTGCTTCTCTGTCACTGGCCTTCCCATCCCTTCTCCATATACTTCACGTGCAATTTGATATGTCAGTGAGCAGAGAAATCACTTCTGGAGCCCAGGAAGAATTCAGCAACGATTGCAGATCGAGTGAGGAATATCACTACTAATAATACTAGCCATTGATGTGAATAAAGTTCTGTGGTGACATAGAAAACTCACTACTAGCTGCAGCAGCATGTCTGCATCTCTCTCACATAGCCCCTTTCCTTAAATTCAACCTGTATCTGATTCTTCAGTGAGCTAAAAATTCATTGCCAGTGACTGCAGATCGAGTGAAGAGTTTTGGAGGGAGGGGAAGGAAAAGAGCTGGATGAGTGGAGAAAGAAGTATTTTTCTCTGATTAAGATATATTATGAAGGTTCTTATATTCACCTGTACTACCTCAACATCAATTGCTAATCGAGTGAAGAATTTAAGAGGAAGGAGGAAAAGGATCTGATAAGTGGAGAAAGAAGCATTTTTCTCTGATAAGACAATTTTGTTCTATGTTCACCTGTATTTCTTTAAGAGCAATTTAAAACAGAGTGAAGAGTTTGCAAAGGAGTGGGAGGAGACGAAGGCCTGTTAAGTGGAGAAAGAAGCATTTTTCTTTAATACGTTATATTACAAAGTTTGTTATTCTCACATGTACTATTGGGATTATGGAAAGTTTGGTGAAATGTTGTTCACTATTTAAAGGAACTGAATAGGATCAGAAAAACATGGCTGCTTTCTTCTAGAAACAGCAGTGTTCTTGTAACTCCTCAGGTGAATGGGTGACTTATACCATAAGACCATCACCCCGCAGGAGATATGAAGCATTACACAATGTCCATTGAAATCTACCTAGAGGGAGAGGTGCTCTTTAAAGCTGCTGTCTGTGCCAGGTCATTGATAAGGGGTCACAAAATATGGAAACTCCGACCCTGCCCCAAATTTTTGAAATTTTTTTTTTCTAAAGTAGTCCTAAAAGTACTGCTCTGAGTGAGAACATGCCGCAGGATTACTCTTAATCCCCAGGATTACAATGAGACCTGTTCTGTTCGCACCAGCAGGAATTATAACTCTCGGCTTGTTGTTACTCAGCCAGATTTAAAGGGATTTTAGCCTTTGTTTTGCTTGGAAGGTAATCTTATTTATAGGACGTAATCCAGGATCGGCTTTGGACCTGAGAGAAGAGGGCCATGCCGTGATAACACAAGTCAGAACATTTAAAGGAGAATTTACACCACACGCGTGACTCAATCCTGACCCAAAAATATTCTTAAAGGGGATGTCCAATATGTTATACAGATGCCCTCTAATGATGCTTTAGGATTGAAATATATAAATCCCTCATTTGATTATTTTATTAATTCTAGTAATGTCCCATGATGCCTCATTTCCAGCTGGGATGTTGCCTTGCTGGGCGGAGCTTAGTTGTCACAACCGCCTCCTCCTGTGTAGTGAAAGTAACATGACGGGGAGAAGAATGTGCCTTTGTTGCAATAAAATAAGTTATGATAAAACAGCCTCTAGTTGCTACAATGGTGTAACTATCCTGTAACAGTCAGTGGGAGGAGCCATTATTAAAGGGGAATTCCAGATATTTCTAGCTATCCTGTAACAGTAAATGGAAGTGGTTTTTAAAGGGGTATATTTTATGTTATCCCTTGCCCACGGGATTGGACCCTTACCATGACATATACATACGAGCTAACATGGGAAGGGCTTTTGTTGGTACAAAAAACTTAGAAGATCTGACAACTTTTTGGCCCAATTTCCGTTAAATCAAAAGAAAATTCCCATGTTCTTGAGCCATTCACACTATAGAAGGGCTTAAGTTTCATCCAGCTTTCCCAGAGCCCTGAATGGGGATATACAACTGGATGCTGTAGATCCTGCCTCGGTCTGTGCAATCCGCAGCATCCGCCGTATAATCTAATATACTTAATCCCATATTACTGGGACCATGTATAGAGCATTGTATTGTGTGACCTGGCAGGTCGAGCATGTGAAGGCCGATACTCCAGGACACGAGATCACCGGCCATGAGCACCATGTGCCGGGTTATTACAGTCACATGCTCGCCGCAGAACCGCTGCCATGTGATTACTCTCTGCTTAACCCCTGCACTGCCATACTGTGATCCAAACAGGTGCTAAAGGAAACTGGGCGAAGACAGGAAGAATGGAAGATGTGATGGCGACCATGGTGGTTGTCACCCAGCTTTCCCGAAAAGTAGTACACTCTATAAACATAGGGGCTGCAGCGCTCTAAGAGAGATTTTGATACCCAACAAGGACCGTAAGCCATAGTCATAAACTTTAGGGACTTTACTTAAAATCTTATTGTTAGAATGCATAAAAAAACGCACACATTTTCTCATACGTGGTATAAACTGCACAGTCTGAATGCAGCCTAAGACAGAAAAAAATAATTTCCAGTAGGTAAATTGATCAAATATACTTCCCAATTTACACAGATGCTGCAACAAAACTAAACCGTGTGCACATACACCCAAATATCAGATCCAGAGGACACGAATCATGTGCTCGCCGTGATGTGCCTGAGAGGAGCGCCGATCCCCGGCAGTAATTACATCATATACGATAATTAGATAACGCGCTCATTTCCTGTAAGACCTCCCGTGTTATACAGTATAACATCTCCTCCTGGTCCCTGCACAGCAACCGGAAGACTGAGTCTGGTATAACATGAGCTTCATCACGTTCTATAACTTATACCAGCTGTACATATAGAATTATATACTGTATATACCCAGGTTATACCGGCATGGTCCATATCACTATATACAAGAAGATGTATAACTTATACCAGCTGTACATATATAATTATATACAGGAGATACCCAGGTTATACCGGCATGGTCCATATCACTATATACAGGAGATACCCAGGTTATACCAGCTGTACATATATAATTATATACAGGAGATACCCAAGTTATACCAGCATGGTCCATATCACTATATACAAGAAGATGCCCAGGTTATACCAGCTGTACATATATAATTATATACAGGAGATACCCAGGTTATACCGGCATGGTCCGTATCACTATATACAAGAAGATGTATAACTTATACCAGCTGTACATATATAATTATATACAGGAGATACCCAAGTTATACCAGCATGGTCCATATCACTATATACAAGAAGATGCCCAGGTTATACCAGCTGTACATATATAATTATATACAGGAGATACCCAGGTTATACCAGCTGTACATATATAATTATATACAGGAGATACCCAGGTTATACCAGCTGTACATATATAATTATATACTGTATATACCCAGGTTATACCAGCATGGTCCATATCACTATATACAAGAAGATGTATAACTTATACCAGCTGAACATATATACTATATACAGGAGATACCCAGGTTATACCAGCATGGTCCATATCACTATATACAGGAGATACCCAGGTTATACCAGCTGTACATATATAATTATATACAGGAGATACCCAGGTTATAGCGGCAGGGTCCATATCACTGTATACAGGAGATACCCAGGTTATAGCAGCTGTACATATATAATTATATACAGGAGATACCCAGGTTATACCGGCACAGTCCATATCACTATATACAAGAAGATGTATAACTTATACCAGCTGTACATATATAATTATATACAGGAGATACCCAGGTTATACCGGCATGGTCCATATCACTATATACAAGAAGATGTACAACTTATACCAGCTGTACATATAGAATTATATACTGTATATACCCAGGTTATACCGGCATGGTCCATATCACTATATACAAGAAGATGTATAACTTATACCAGCTGTACATATATAATTATATACAGGAGATACCCAGGTTATACCGGCATGGTCCATATCACTATATACAGGAGATACCCAGGTTATACCAGCTGTACATATATAATTATATACAGGAGATACCCAAGTTATACCAGCATGGTCCATATCACTATATACAAGAAGATGCCCAGGTTATACCAGCTGTACATATATAATTATATACAGGAGATACCCAGGTTATACCGGCATGGTCCGTATCACTATATACAAGAAGATGTATAACTTATACCAGCTGTACATATATAATTATATACAGGAGATACCCAAGTTATACCAGCATGGTCCATATCACTATATACAAGAAGATGCCCAGGTTATACCAGCTGTACATATATAATTATATACAGGAGATACCCAGGTTATACCGGCTGTACATATATAATTATATACAGGAGATACCCAGGTTATACCGGCTGTACATATATAATTATATACAGGAGATACCCAGGTTATACCAGCTGTACATATATAATTATACACAGGAGATACCCAGGTTATACCAGCACGGTCCGTATCACTATATACAAGAAGATGCCCAGGTTATAGCAGTATGGGTAACTACTTTGGGACCTCCTGCCTTCTCCCATCAGATAAGAGTGGACACTTGGTGTATCACGTGGAGGAGACGTCCAGACATTACACTTGTTATACACAGGACATTATAGCGGTATTGTTCAGTCACCAGTAGAAAGACGTGTTTGTTCATAGATGGAGCCGTATTTCCTCCCTCATGCAGTTAAGTCGCCCTGACATCCAACTGTCTGCCCCTCCCCCTAAAAAAAACAAAACATACAATCTAAAACAAAAACTTGTATAATTTTTACTTCCGCCATATCTCTGTTCACATCATTGTGAGCTAAAAATAAAATTTGGATCTGGAACTATTACATTCTGCTTTTCATCCCAACTCGTGTCTTCTTAAGATCCTGCCATGTAATATGTGGAGGGGCCCCGTGTCTACGGGTGAGGGCACAGTTGCCAAAATTCATTTAGAAGGGATGAGGAACATGGAGACAGGGCTGAAAAAAAAGGACATGGGACCTGCACCTGATGATGAGGATGAAACTTCCTTCGAAATCAATGAAGAGAGTTGCGCATGCGCGTCCACCTCACCACCCACAGCTCCCGGGCATGTGCAATGCTCTTCATTCACAAAGAGTTGTCCATGTGAACCTTCCCCAAACCTTCAAGCCAGAAGGTCTTACAATGGTGAGGAATCAATGGCTTCTCCTCGCCAAAACTTGCAGAGACCCTGTCCAACTCCCGATTTCAGCCTAGACTGCCACCCCAGTGTCCACCAAGGGGCTATATTTTAAGCTATGTGTTCCTCCCCCGAAAGAGAGACCAGGGTTGCAGGGTGTGAGAAGGACATGACATCATGGTAAGTCCAACTCTGGGACCCTTACCTATTTCAATAACGAAATTCCCATCAAAGTGAATGAAGAGAGTTGCGCATGCGCATCCATCTCTTCACTCACAGAGACTGCACGTACGACTCTCTTCATTCACAAAGAGAGTTCTGAATGCGAACCTTTCCCAAACCTCAAGCCACATGGTCATGCAAGGATCAGAGATTGATGACCTCCTCGCACCAAAGGTAGCAGGGACCCTCTCTAACTCCTGACTTTAACTTGGTCTTCCACCCCAGTGTCCACCCTGGGGCTTCATACTAGGTTGTCTTTTCCCTCAGAAAGGTGCGCCAGGGTTCCAGTAGTTGAGAAACCAGATGACAACACACTTGCCCCATAGACCTAAGAAGGGACATCCCACAAGGGCGCTGCACCATAGCAAGTCCACCTTTGGGACCCAAACCTATTTTGAGAACAAAACTACCATTGAAGTGAATGAAGAGAGTCGCGCATGCACGTCCATCTCATCACCCACAGTAGCTGTGCATGCAGAATTCTCTGTTGCGCAGCAAATCTTCTGCAACTTCCCAGCTAGAAGTTAATGCAAGGGTCAGAGATTGATGACCCCCCCTCCCCACTGCTAGCAGAGACCCTGTCTACCTACTGACTTCAACCATTTCCCACGAAGGCGCTGTATATTAGGTTGTGTGACCTTAATTCGCCTCTCTGGGGAAACACACAACCTAATATACAGCACTTCCCACGAAGGCGCTGTATATTAGGTTGTGTGTTTCCCCAGAGAGGCGAATTAAGGTCACAGTCAGTGAGGAACCTGTCAACACACATACCGCCATAGACCTCAGGATGGACATCCCAGAAGGGCACCACACCATGGTACGTCCACCTCGGGAACCCGCACCTATTTTGAGAATAAAACTCGCATCAAAGTGAATGAAGAGTGTCGAGCATGTGCTATCACCTCACCACTCACAGTGGCCGCACATGCGCAACTCTCTTATTGTGACTTTTCGTGAATAGACAAGTTGTCAGGCGCAGCTATTCTCAGAGCTCCCACAGAAGTGAAGGAATAAAGTCACACATGCAGGCCATGCTCGGTGACTGCGCATGCGCAACTTTCTTCATTCACTTCAGTGGGAGTTTTTTGTGAATAGACAAGCCGTCAGGCTCTATTCTCAGAACTCCCATAGAAGTGAATGGAAAGAGCCACATATATGTGGCCACCTCATCGCGGACAGTGACCGCGCATGCGCAACTCACCAAAGGTTTAACTTGAAGCTCTAGAGCCCCAGTAAAAAAAATCTGAAACTGGTGCTCCAACTAGCATGTGCCACTTACAATCATACATGCCAAATATTAGGAATTGGTATCCGGGAGATCGGTTGGCATTGAGATTCTGGGAATTTGGAGCCTTCTGAATGTTTCGGGAGAGTTGGCAAGTATGGTTACTGGTGTCTGCCCCATTAGGCACCAGGGCCACGGTGCAACTGTTACCTCTGTACCCCTGTAACTACGACCCCCTCGTGTACCAGCTACCAATCACTAGGATTTCTGAAACCCTCGGGTACTGCTTATTACCAGGAAGAGACAGTCCCTCAGAAAATTAGTCAGATTGTGATAATGCGGCTCACGAGTCTCAGCTCCTGCTCCCTTAACTTCCCAGCCGTCTGCGCTCGCTTCCCATTCCTTCTACTGCCATGTAGTACGAAACATCAGCGCTGAGTGATCACCGTGTGCCTGTCAGCTGTCAAGAGGTGGATGATGACTGCCGCTGAGGGACTCAAGAGCTGCAACGGCCTGAACAAGCCAGGATTCAAGGCAAGTCCTTTAACCCCGATCTTCCTATACGCGCCTGCGCCATTATTAGGTGCTCTTACCAGATCGCCACAAGCTTAAAGGGGAACTCCATCTCCTGATAGGTCATAATATTGATGGAGGCCTTTAAGTTAGGACCCTAGAACTAAATGACAGAAGGTCCTGAACCCCCCTGCAGGTGCCTGGAAGTCACTACAACCTCTAGTGAAGGCTACAGATCACGGACCCCCAATAATGTGGACTTTTTTTTTTCTACTTTCTTAATATACTTCCTGTACTTATTTTTTTTTACCATTTCCAAGATCTCTGATTGCTGTCTGTGAATGAAAATATTCAAAAAATGTGTACCATTGTAAAATTCTCACAGGTGAGGGTTTGTTACAATGTATCAACTGACCTAAACCAGAGCATATATGACTGTTTACAGGATCTCTGCTTGCTGTCAGTCAACGTAGATATTCTTTGTATAGAATTAGAGGCTGAAAGCCTATACAGGCCTAGTCCTGCTCACACAGCTGAGGTTTGGTTACTATGTATCGGTTGAGGTACTCACTGGAAGTAACAGACTCTTTCTGTATTTATTCCTCACCATTTCCAAGATCTCTGCTTGCTGTTAGTGAATGAGATAAAAAAAAATCTTCATTACATACAGAGACCAAAAACCTGTGCAGATCTAACCGTTTTAACAGCTGAGGGTTTGTTACATTGTATCCATTGACATAAAACCAGATTTTTCTCTGTTGTTGACTGTGTTCAAGATCTCTGCTTGCTGACAGTGAACATGGAAATTCTTGTTTAGAGGCTGAAAATGTTTACAGGTCTAGTCCTGCTCACACAGCTGAGATTTTGTTACTATGTACCAGTGTAGCTACTGATTGAAAGTGACTGCAGCCCTGGATGTGACTGGAGTATAAGATATTATGTAAAACAAGATCAGTGAAAGTTACTTAACGTGTTATGTGGGGATTTATGGTCGCACGGAAAAACTTAGTGATTCTCACTTCCACCACTAGGGGCTAAAATACATGTCCTGATCATGTCATGTTCACACTGCTGCAGTTTGTTACAATTGCATCCAATCTAGAGGCAAAGCTGCACACATTTTTAAAGTGATTTAGACTTGCTCACAGCTGAGGGTTTGTTACACTGTAGTGTGGTGTTTAGAAAAACATGGCTGCTTTATTCTGGAAACAGCACCACTCCTAGGCATAGGTTGTGTCTGGTATTACAGCTCCGCTGCATTGAAGAGAATATAACTGAGGTGCAGTACCGGACACAGCCTGTGATTATAGAGCAGCTTCAACTATGGGGTCAAATCTGTGCTAGCATTTAAAGGGACAGTGTCTTATTTGTAAGAGCATTTAAAGGGACAGTGTCTTATTTGTAAGAGCATTTAAAGGGACAGTGTCTTATTTGTAAGAGCATTTAAAGGGACAGTGTCTTATTTGTAGTAACACTTAAAGGGCCAATGTTCTATTTGTCCAAGCATTTAAAGGGCCAATGTTCTATTTGTCCAAGCATTTAAAGGGGCAATGTCTTATTTGTAATAGCATTTAAAGGGACAGTGTCTTATTTGTAATAGCATTTAAAGCAACAGCATCTTATTTGTAGTAACACTTAAAGGGCCAATGTTCTATTTGTCCAAGCATTTAAAGGGCCAATGTTCTATTTTTCCAAGCATTTAAAGGGACAATGTCCTATTTGTTCTAGAGTTTAAAGAGACGTTGCTCTATTTGTATTAGCGTTTAATGGGACAACATCCCAGGCCACGATGCTTAAGAGGATCTAAAGGCCATAGTCGCCAACAAAATTCCAGGAGATTTTTGGCTCCTGACCCAGTCCATTGCACAAATGACCCACTTTGGGGTTAATTGTACCCAAATCTGCCCCTTTTAAGATTAACCAGGCCCTTCCCATCCTTTTCCTAGGAGTATTGGTAACTATGCCAAAGGCTCCTCTGCCACATACGAAGACCCCAGTATTATCTATGGCACATAGTAGGTGTGGGCCCCAGGCTAGGACTACGTTGCGGCGCACCAGGCAACAACTGCAACAAGTTGTATGACTAAAAAAAAATTCATTCGACTGCCAAAATCCTTTCACCCCTCCCGAACTGTCCAACCCTCGACCTTTCTGTGCCAAGGCACCGTAGCCACGAGGATTGCGCCATAATTGATGATACAGGGAGGATGGAGCGGCCCGGACCGGCTGATTTACATAAGTCACACAATAAGATTCATTACTCATTGACTGGTGTTGGGAAACCGAGAGAGGAGCTGCAGGTCTCAGCGAGGGGTTAAAGAGCCGCTGCCTCGTCTCACCTGTGGAGGCCGGGAACTGCGGACTGATCCGTCCTATATCACCTGCAGACGGAGAGATGGAGAAGGAGAGAGATGGTGTGGATAACCCCGCATTCGAGGTCAGGGCGCATCACTATATACATATCACTATATACACACACATATAACATTGTATTACAGCCATCACTAGTAGGGCTGCATTCACACGTGACATTTAGTCGCAGTTGTAGAGGAGTAGGACAGCACCTTAGGACTAGTTCACACTGATTTCAGTGGGTTTGTTCGTAAGTCTGGTCTTGTCCATAGCGTTCTTTGATGCAGTTTTTTAGGGTATATTCACATGGCTTATCGAAAGAAGCTCCGCAGCAGAAACTCAAGGCTGACCCCTGGATATCCCACTGATAAACCCCCGCCCCGGGTATTTCCCAATAAGACCTTGTTCACACACAGGAAGGCTGACTTATCAGATGTCACTTTCTGAGGCTCATTTTTAACAGAAAAATGTAACGTACAGTAATTGCAAATTACCGTAGGATACCATTATAGGAACACGACATGGCGGTATTATTTGTATACTATGGGGTTCTATGATGTGTTAATGAATGACGCCATCACATAAGCACTATATGGCGGTATTAGGTGGGCATGGTATACCTCTATTCTATAAGCACTATATGGAGGTATTAGGTGAGCACTGTATACCTCTATTCTATACGCACTATATGGCGGTATTAGTGGGCACTGTATGTCTCTATTCTATAAGCACTATATGGAGGTATTAGGTGAGCACTGTATACCTCTATTCTATACGCACTATATGGCGGTATTAGTGGGCACTGTATGTCTCTATTCTATAAGCACTATATGGCGGTATTAGTGGGTACTGTATGTCTCTATTCTATAAGCACTATATGGAGGTATTAGGTGAGCACTGTATGCCTCTATTCTATAAGCACTATATGGCGGTATTAGTGGGCACTGTATACCTCTATTCTATAAGCACTATATGGTGGTATTAGGTGGGCACTGTATGCCTCTATTCTATAAGCACTATATGGCGGTATTAGTGGGCACTGTATACCTCTATTCTATACGCACTATATGGCGGTATTAGGTGGGCACTGTATACCTCTATTCTATAAGCACTATATGGAGGTATTAGGTGAGCACTGTATACCTCTATTCTATACGCACTATATGGCGGTATTAGTGGGCACTGTATGTCTCTATTCTATAAGCACTATATGGCGGTATTAGTGGGCACTGTATGTCTCTATTCTATAAGCACTATATGGAGGTATTAGGTGAGCACTGTATGCCTCTATTCTATAAGCACTATATGGCGGTATTAGTGGGCACTGTATACCTCTATTCTATAAGCACTATATGGTGGTATTAGGTGGGCACTGTATGCCTCTATTCTATAAGCACTATATGGCGGTATTAGTGGGCACTGTATACCTCTATTCTATACGCACTATATGGCGGTATTAGGTGGGCACTGTATACCTCTATTCTATAAGCACTATATGGAGGTATTAGGTGAGCACTGTATACCTCTATTCTATAAGCACTATATGGTGGTATTAGGTGAGCACTGTATACCTCTATTCTATAAGCACTATATGGAGGTATTAGGTGAGCACTGTATACCTCTATTCTATAAGCACTATATGGTGGTATTAGGTGAGCACTGTATACCTCTATTCTATACGCACTATATGGCGGTATTAGTGGGCACTGTATGTCTCTATTCTATAAGCACTATATGGAGGTATTAGGTGAGCACTGTATACCTCTATTCTATAAGCACTATATGGAGGTATTAGGTGAGCACTGTATACCTCTATTCTATAAGCACTATATGGTGGTATTAGGTGAGCACTGTATACCTCTATTCTATAAGCACTATATGGCGGGATTAGGTGGGCACTGTATGTCTCTATTCTATAAGCACTATATGGAGGTATTAGGTGAGCACTGTATATCTCTATTCTATAAGCACTATATGGTGGTATTAGGTGGGCACTGTATACCTCTATTCTATAAGCACTATATGGAGGTATTAGGTGAGCACTGTATACCTCTATTCTATAAGCACTATATGGAGGTATTAGGTGAGCACTGTATACCTCTATTCTATAAGCACTATATGGAGGTATTAGGTGAGCACTGTATGCCTCTATTCTATAAGCACTATATGGTTGTATTAGGTGAGCACTGTATACCTCTATTCTATACGCACTATATGGCAGTATTAGTGGGCACTGTATACCTCTATTCTATAAGCACTATATGGTGGTATTAGGTGAGCACTGTATGCCTCTATTCTATAAGCACTATATGGTGGTATTAGGTGGGCACTGTATGTCTCTATTCTATAAGCACTATATGGCGGGCACTGTATTTCTCTATTCTATAAGCACTATATGGTGGTATTAGGTGGGCACTGTATGCCTCTATTCTATAATCACTATATGGTGGTATTAGGTGGGCACTGTATGTCTCTATTCTATAAGCACTATATGGCGGGCACTGTATTTCTCTATTCTATAAGCACTATATGGTGGTATTAGGTGAGCACTGTATGCCTTATTTCTATAAGCACTATATGGCGGTATTATTTTGAGTTCATTGGTTTGGTCCATCATGGTATGGATTATATGAGACAGTCACCTGGGATACTGTACCAGCCTGGGCCAATGAGAGCACAGAGTGAGATGACTAAAACAATATGGCGACCGCCCTGTCCATCCAGCAGTCTACAGAACCAGAGGGGTATTGTGGGATCAGTAGGTTGGCTTATCACGCTCTGGTGCGCCCTGTTCACATTGCTCCAGTGCGGCCCCTCCTGCAGCTGCCACTTATTAGATTTTATTTTATTTTCTTAACACCTCATTCACACTACTGACTCATTATAGTCACACCCTGACTGTGAGGTGAGCGCCGCCCACAGAGATCAGGTTCTACCTGCGCTATAGGCGGACCAATAAATATACAGTAATAAATATACAGTAGCGTATAGTGACCGACCTGGAAATGTGACTGTCACGTCTGTATTCTAGAGAGAGGGAAATGCTTGAGGACGGAGGAGATGTCTCATAATATATTTATACCCAGGACTCTACATCTAGAGGAAAGAAGTATCTACACTGACATAGAAAGGATTCTCTACTGTAAGAGCAACGAGACACTAACTGTCATGGAGAATACACTAAATGTCGTCATCAACAGACTGAATAACTTCATTGTGTGTAACAATATTACAGTTAATATACGTGTGTGGAGGAGTTATATATCTACTATAGTAACCGAATCTCTGCTACAAACAGTGGTATAATAATACTGCACGTCTGCCAAGATACACACAAGACGTGACAGCAGCAAAGGAAGACCAAGTCACTGTTAGAGAAGCATCTATAAATAGTGAGCGCAGCTCTGGAGTATAATACACGATAAGTAATGTAATGTATGTACACAGTGACTTTACCAGCAGAATAGTGAGTGCAGCTCTGGAGTATAATACAGGATGTAACTCAGGATCAGTACAGGATAAGTAATGTAATGTATGTACACAGTGACTGTACCAGCAGAATAGTGAGCGCAGCTCTGGAGTATAATACAGGATGTAACTCAGGATCAGTACAGGATAAGTAATGTAATGTATGTACACAGTGACTGCACCAGCAGAATAGTGAGTGCAGCTCTGGAGTATAATACAGGATGTAACTCAGGATCAGTACAGGATAAGTAATGTAATGTATGTACACAGTGACTGTACCAGCAGAATAGTGAGCGCAGCTCTGGGGTATAATACAGGATATAACTCAGGATCAGTACAGGATAAGTAATGTAATGTATGTACACAGTGACTGCACCAGCAGAATAGTGAGCGCAGCTCTGGAGTATAATACAGGATATAACTCAGGATCAGTACAGGATAAGTAATGTAATGTATGTACACAGTGACTGTACCAGCAGAATAGTGAGCGCAGCTCTGGAGTATAATACAGGATGTAACTCAGGATCAGTACAGGATAAGTAATGTAATGTATGTACACAGTGACTGCACCAGCAGAATAGTGAGTGCAGCTCTGGAGTATAATACAGGATAAGTAATGTAATGTATGTACACTGACTGCACCAGCAGAATAGTGAGCACAGCTCTGGAGTATAATACAGGATGTAACTCAGGATCAGTACAGGATAAGTAATGTAATGTATGTACACAGTGACTGTACCAGCAGAATAGTGAGTGCAGCTCTGGAGTATAATACAGGATGTAACTCAGGATCAGTACAGGATAAGTAATGTAATGTATGTACACAGTGACTGCACCAGCAGAATAGTGAGTGCAGCTCTGGAGTATAATACAGGATGTAACTCAGGATCAGTACAGGATAAGTAATGTAATGTATGTACACGGTGACTGCACCAGCAGAATAGTGAGCGCAGCTCTGGAGTATAATACAGGATGTAACTCAGGATCAGTACAGGATAAGTAATGTAATGTATGTACACAGTGACTGCACCAGCAGAATAGTGAGCGCAGCTCTGGAGTATAATACAGGATGTAACTCAGGATCAGTACAGGATAAGTAATGTAATGTATGTACACAGTGACTGCACCAGCAGAATAGTGAGCGCAGCTCTGGAGTATAATACAGGATAAGTAATGTAATAACTTCCCTTAGATAATCATTATCGCACAGGCCGGTGGTATAGCTTAGCTATAGGGGATGTAAACAGCCCAAAGGTCGCACCACCACATGTGTGAACAGCAGTACAGTATATTACAGCAGTGTGGTAATGATAATGATGATGATGATGATGATGATGATGAGTATTGCACAATACCATCACTGTTGCATACTGAACTGTTTCATCCTGGGTCAATGAATACTCCACATAGTTCCGGGTACGTACACACTACAAGTGTGAAGTCATTGCACACAATAGCACTTTACTGTAGTGGGGCTGGTGCCCATTTTGCTTTGATCTGAGGCTCCTTACAGCGCTTGTTCTGCAGTTCATTTGCAGAGTAAAATATAAATCTGGTTGGCATATAATAAACCATGGAGCTCCTGCCTTAAATCCCCCCCCCACTCCTCTATAGAGAAGAGTTGTCCTAAAGGGATAGGACCAATCAGGGGCGGCCTCTCTAAGTGCTCCGCGTGGGCAAACCCTATGGGACACACCCTTGAGGAGGAGAGGGTAGAATAATGTCTATCTACACCAGGGGTCAGCAACCTTCGGCACTCCAGCTGCTGTGAAACTACAACTCCCAACATGCTCCATTCACTTCCACGGGAGCTCCAAGAACAACAAAGCAAGTATGCATGCTGGGAGTTGTAGTTTTACGACAGCTGGAGTGCCGAAGGTTGCCTTCCCCTGATCCATACTTACATGAAGCTGGGTAACCATAGATAATTTACAAAATGGTTGACTATGGTTCCCAGGAAGAGCAGCTCTGGAGCACAAACTGCTGATGCTGTGAACATTCAGGAAACTGTGGGAATTCAGGGTGAAGAACCTGATATCTAATGAGTTTTTTTTCGCTGACTTTGCCTTCTGATATCCGAAGCCCATAAAATGTGATAACGTCTTACCTGCAGCCAGCGGCCCATCGACCTCTAATCAAAGTCCCTTCTCTTTGCCAGGTAGAAGACGTCACTCACTATAACATCACGTCTTCATTTGATGCAAAAGAACCCGGCCCCGAGACGAAGAAAAGCCATAAGGACCATGACCGGAACAAGCTGACGTATACGGTGACCGACGTGCCCCCATGGTACTTGTGCATCTTTTTGGGCATCCAGGTAGGTGGTGACTGCACCCTACAAATATCCAACATATATTTTTCAACTTAGTTGACCATTCATGTGGGGGCCGTAATGGCGGCCATATTGGTTGTCAGAATATGATGACTCTGTTTTGTCCCCGTAGCATTACCTTACCGCCCTGGGGGGCCTTGTCGCTATTCCATTGATCTTATCCAAAGACCTGTGCTTGACCCATGACCCCTTGACACAAAGTCACCTGATCAGCACCATCTTCTTTGTCTCCGGGATTTGCACCCTCCTGCAGGTTCTTTTTGGGGTCAGGTAAGATCACAATAAAGGGAACAGGTTATTGAAATTTGTACAACTCAACATTTATATGAAAAAAGGCAAAATTTCAGTTTTTTTTCCATTCCTCCAAGAGTTAATAAACGTCGATCAATAAGATATATGTAGAGCAGAAAAATACTTCTCATCCTGCAAAAAAAGAAGCCCTCATATGGCTACATTGACCAAAAAAATACTATGGTTTTTAGGATGGGGGGAAAAAAGCACCGCAAACATTAAACTAGACCGTGTCCTTAAAGGGGTTGTCCAGGATTTTTTTATTTTTTTAATGGCTTATGCTTTGGATAGGCCATAGATATCTGATCCGTGAGAGTTGACTGCCGGCCACTGCAGTGATCAGCTGTTAAGGGAGCTTCTGACTTCCCTACTATACAGTGTACTGAGCCAGAAGTAGATAGCTCTGTGCCCTGTATAGTGGCCGATCGCTGGTACTGCAGCTCAGCTTCCACTGACGTCAATTGGAGCAGAACTGCAGCATCGGCCCTTGACACTATTCAGGGGCCAGAGATATCTACTTCTGGCTCAGCACACTGTATAGTACAGGAATTGGAAACAACCCTGAGCGGCTGATTCTTACAGGGGTCAGTAGTTTCCCCCCCTGCGATCAGATATTGATGGCCATTAAAAAACATCCTAGACAACCCCTTTAAGGTGTTACAATTTTGTTTACATCCGTTTGTAGGCATGCTAAGTGACAACCAATCGGTGGCGCTGTTACACACGAGCTGTCACCCGGTTTTCCTAGAGCCTTGAATGGCAAACTTGACCACTCCTGATGATACCTCTCCCCTCTGGATCTTGGGCAGCCATTTTGTTTGTCACTCGGTTTTCCCAGACTATGGATATGACTCTTTGACGACACGATATTGTTCTTGCTGTCAAAGAATCTTTCTTTTACTGTTTTATAACCAGGCACTTTATGTTTTTTAATAGTCTACCGGTCATAAAAACAGACTTACTGCAATAAAGCAGATAAGTGACAGGTATATAGCACCTGAGGCGGCGTCTGGACGTAGCCATCTTACAAAACGTTACAAGATGGCGGCTGAGATAATGATCTCCGATCATTACTCCAAGATTCGCTTGGTTTCGGGTTCGGGTTCCAGATTTGTTTTGGGCTGAATAAGTTCAGATAGGACCGAAAATGAAATTATTACACTCCGGGGTCCCCTCATAAGAGCTCTGTAGAAAACGAGAGTTGTGCTCGGATTGGTTGCCATGGCCAACAAGGGCGGCAAATTTTTGAAGTGAAGGACGCCCCAGGGGACTATGGGAAAGATTTATGAATTGTCTAAACGTAAAACAGTCTTTGTCACCCATAGCAACCAATCACAGCGCAGCTTTTATTTCTTACAGTGCTCTTGAAAAATGAAAGCTGTGTTGTGATTGGTTGCTATGGGCAACAAAGTCAGTTTTCCTTTAAGTCTAAAGCCCCATGCAGCGGGCCGCAACAAAAAAAGCGTTGTGGGAAAAACCACAGCGGCAACGCATCGAGGTTTTTCTCGCAGCGCTTTTACACAGAAAGTCCGCAGAGGTTTCCTTTCTGCTTCCATTATAACTATAGGGAAACCGCCAGCGTTTCCGTAGGTATAATTGACATGGTGCGATTTCCAAAACCGCAATGGTTTTGAAAATCGCAGTGTGTCCACTGCACATATTTTTCTATAGAATCAAATCCACCTTGCAGTGACTGTAAAACGCTGTGTTTCCTCCGCGGCCAAATTGTGGCATTTACGCAACGTGGGGCCCCAGCCTAAGACGCTTGTGATTCTGGACTATAGGGCCATTTTGGAAATCAATATATGGACTGCTGGGATGAAAAGTTGCAGAATATGGCGACTTTTGGTCACGGTGCAAACGATTACCCCTATCAACCAATACTTATGCCTTTAATGTTTTCAGTTGGAGTATCCCTTTAAAACCGATAAGTAGATGAAATGTTGAGTCACCCAATGTTCTGTATCTCTGTAGGTTACCAATCTTACAAGGAGGAACTTTTGCCTTCTTGACCCCAACCCTTGCCATGCTCTCACTCCCTCGATGGAGATGCCCAGAATGGACCCAAAATGCCAGCCTGGTGAACGCAACGTCGCCAGAATTTGTAGAAGTTTGGCAGTCACGGATACGGGAGGTAATGTGCTAGATGAAGTCTCATATCTTGGCTACTGTATAGGTCAGGTCTATACTGACAGATCAGATAAACGTGAGGTGTTCACAGTCCATATAGTGACGGGATTCATTCCTGATTAGTGACAAAATGCATCAAAGTCCACACTTAAGTATTAAATCATCAAAAATCATCCTGTTGTTTCCGCGACCAGGGTCATCCACTACATAATCCAAAGAGCATTCACTGTCTATTATTTCCTTGTCTGAATCCTCTAATTCCGATTACCTTCAAGGTGTTCACCTCAGCCCAGACAACTGGCCAAACATCAGAGCAGCTTTGTCAATTTCCCTTCAAAGCTCCGTCATTCTGTACACTTTGCTGTTGTCACTGAAATGTAGGTTTAAGTAAAGATTAGGATCATTCTGTCAATAAGCCTCCAAGTTATAAAAGGAACCGTTTCACAGCGAACTGTAAAGCAAGATGGTTTTCTTTTCTCTACAGGAGTCTATACTGACATCTAGTGACCAATATGAAAACTGCAACATTACAAAATTCATTTTATTCCTCTTTTTTTATTGTTTTATTTTTCAGTGATTTTATTTAACCATGTAATCTCCAATACATCTTGCTAGGTTCAAGGATCCATTATGATCGCATCCTGCTTTCAGATCCTGGTTGGATTTTCGGGTTTAATAGGCTTCCTCATGCGATTCATTGGTCCCCTCACGATAGCCCCAACCATCACTCTTATTGCTCTTCCCCTCTTTCATTCTGCCGGCAATGATGCAGGGACGCACTGGGGGATATCAGCCATGTAAGTAAATGTAACCGCTGTATATGTAGGGATTATCCAGCGCCAAATAAAGCTGGGTGATAACTCATCCAGCTTCCGTGCTTGGAGCAATCTAATATATCTCTGGCTGACAACTAATATGGCCAGTATTAAAGCTTTACAGGGAGTTGTCAACCCCTTGTTGACATCCTATTATTTCATTGTAAAATTCACTGTAAATTTTAGCCTGGACGTAACACCAGTTTCCTATTCCTTAATTTTATGTCATCCAGGACGACCTTCTTCATCGTTCTGTTCTCTCAGTACCTAAGGAACATACCTCTCCTGATCCCATGCTACTCGAAAAGTAACAGGAAGTGGCAGTTCTCCAGATTATACGTCTTCCAGATCTTTCCAGTAAGGACTTCTAATATTCTAGATGATCTATAAGTCCTATCAACACTAAGGGAATTTACAGGGAAAGTCCATTTCTACCTTCAGAACCTATTTTTATTTTATTTATTGCTCCAGGGTATCTAAAATAAACAGTAAAACCAAACTTTTCAAATTGCTTTTATTAAAAATATCCAGGTCTTCTGTATACAGCAACTTCCTATGCAGATGTATATGTCTCCATGGCGACAGACTACAAACCCTGTGAAGTCAGATTCAGTGTCTCTTTCCCCTACTGCTAATCTACAAATGTAAGTAGGACAGGTAAACAGAACAGGTGACTACAGGATCAGACTACACGGGGCGTGCTTGTAGTCTGTTACCATGGAAGCACATAGATCCGTATAGAAAATCTTCTACCAAATCTGTTTACAAAGTTGCTTAATTTTTCATTCTGGATGCACTAGATTGCTAAAAAATAATTAGCAGTCAAGATGGACCTTCGCTTTAAAGAGGACCTTTCATGTCCTCATGAAAGTACGGTTTTATAAACCGCTAGAAATCCGACAGTGCGCTGAATTCAGTTTTGGCACCGATATCTCCCCACTGTCAGAAGAGTGTTCCCCCATAGATCAGCGTCATTGCTAGGCGGTAAGGAACGTCCCCTCTGACACTACAAGGTGATGACGCTGAGCTATGGGGAACGCCCTTCTGACACTGGGGAGATATCGGTGCCGAAACTAACGGCACCGATATCTCCAGCCTCGGGGCATATACCAATAAAGCCGACAGTGCGCTGAATTCAGCGGTATATAAAACCACATTTTCATGAAGACATGAAAGGTCTTCTTTAAGTCTCCTTTCTAAATACTTTGCCTTATTTATGGTAATGTGTCATGACCTTTACTCCAGTCACATCCAAAGCTGCAACCAAAACTCTGTTTCCCATTACCAGGCATTCTAGAAGCCTTTCTCCTGATTCACATTCCTTATTTCTTTTTCTCAGGTGCTTCTTGGTATCTCCATCTCTTGGTTAATCTGCTACATTCTGACCATCACTAATGTCTTCCCATCGAAGCCTGAGGCTTATGGGTATTTTGCTCGTACCGATGTTAAAGGGAATGTCTTGTCTCGAGCTCCGTGGTTCCGCTTTCCATATCCAGGTATCAGAGAAGCAAGCTTATGATCTCATGTCAACTGTTGATTGAATTATGTGTATTGTGATGTTCTGCAGCAGCTAAGGTAGCAGAGTTCCTGATCTTATTACTGGCATAATTTTAATTTTTCATTTTTGGATTGTTAATTTCGTTGCTTCTATGATCAGCCATAATTAAATCTCGTTCCCAAAGAACTGATCCAACTTTCCCAAAAAGGTAATCCTTCAAGTTCACAATTTCTGATTCTTTTTGGATAACCTTTCACCCACTAATAACGTAGAAGCGATCCTTAGCAGATATCAATCCGATCTTGGTCGGACAGTAGTCAACATCTCAAACCAATCCAACCGAAGACCAGGACGGGTTACATTCCCAGCCCTATTTCACAGGGGATAAGAGTGAAAACTGGTCACAAATTGGAAGATCTCAAGGTTTCAAAAACATTCCTTAGAGTTAATGGTGGAATCTTTTTCTTCTTCTCATCCTTCCTTATATCCCGAAGAACAGTGAACTTTAGACTAAAAGATAAACTTTGTTCTTCCTTGTGTAGCTCTACACTACATGGTGGTAGATGTTATACAACAGTAATATGGAAACATCTATGTCCGACTCCATGGTGGGATATATAGGAGGGGCACTGTGCGGTGGGATGAAAGGAACCAAAAAGACCTGATGAGATCTAACAAGGTGGAACCACCTTGCCCTACATTGTCCTCTATCTATCTATCTAAAGTTGGCCATGAATGAACGGCCATCTTGGCCAACAAAAAAAATTGGCAGTAGCATTTTTGAGTCTTCCTTGCATCAATATCTGACTTCTCAACAAGCTCCTATATGATTCCTGAAGTCTCATCTCTCAAGGACTTCTATCACAGCTGTTCAATCTGTCTTTTAGGCCAATGGGGTATGCCTACCGTCAGTCTAGAGGGCGTGTTTGGGATTTTGGCCGGAGTAATTTCATCCATGGTGGAGTCAGTGGGTGATTACCATGCTTGTGCACGTCTTTCTGGGGCACCACCTCCACCAAAGCACGCCATAAACAGAGGAATTGGTATAGAAGGGATTGGCTGCCTATTGGCTGGAGCCTGGGGTACCGGAAATGGGACCACATCATACAGTGAGAACGTCGGAGCTCTGGGAATCACAAGGGTAAGTGTTCAAGTTCACGTAATGCAAACCAAATAGAGCAATGATCCTTGGATGTCCGCCAATCACAAAAATGTTGGGCCCCATTTTACCTAACTGCAAGACTGGGTAAAATACTGTGACCCCTTCAGATTTATTTCTGCATAGGCTTCCCCTTTCTATTCCCGTTGGGATTCTATTGCCATTCCTGGTAGTGTACCTAGTTGGGGAAGGTACCGTGTCTGATGAAAGATTACAGTGCTGCTCCCTTTCACTCATTTCATATAAGACACATTCTAGTACTGTATAGTATTGGGTAAATCTTCCTAAAATTGTCCAACTGGAAACCATAAAATTCCAACCATATGATTCGGTCATCGAAGATGTTACAGAAAGAGGTTGTCTAATGTGTATCATTGTTTTTCAGGTCGGGAGTCGGATGGTGATCATTACCGGTGGGGTATTGATGCTCCTTTTGGGTGTCTTTGGTAAAATTGGCGCTGTCTTTGCCACTATCCCAACTCCAGTGATCGGTGGGATGTTTATGGTGATGTTTGGTGTAATCTCTGCTGTCGGGATGTCCAACTTGCAGGTGAATGGGAGACTGATGGCAACAAAATATTCCTTCCACTTATGGAGTAGCTCAGTTAGTCCCTCTCTCCAGTGGCCGTGTTGAAATGGGATACCATGGACCCACCAGGGGTAATGATTCTGAATGGCCCACTCTACATCTATACAGGGCCTGTGCATGTCTATATAGGGTATAAAAAAAGATCAAATAGTCTATAATATTTGTGTATCATGGCATATCAAGTGCTTTACTCCAAAGTCACCTCCAAATGCTGGACCAATGGGGTCCATTGTTATGTGTCAGAGCCTGAGCCCACCAGAGGATACCTAATCCAACCCTGACCAATATACTGTACCAAGTGGTGTGCTGTCTACAGGAAATAGTTCTAGAGTCCCCTAGTAGTCAGGGATTTCTTGAATTTGATCCTGGGGTCATGTGTTATTCCCCCGCTGCTTAACTGTAGGATCAGACTACACACGGGGCTTGTTTGTAGTCTGTAACCAAGGAGATGTCTGAAAAAAAAAATAGTACGAGATGTTGCTTCAGTCGATATTTTGTACATATTGTCCATCCTTGTTTAATTTCTGCATCCTTATGTTTGGGTTTTATTCACACAGTACGCTGACATGAATTCCTCAAGAAACATCTTCATCATTGGTTTCTCCATATTTTCTGGCCTTACTATTCCAAACTGGGTGAACAATAATACGAAACTTCTAGAGACAGGTAAAAATACAAAACCAACAATTGTTTTATACAATCGCTAACTGTCCTGATGGTGACCATACACATTAGGCAGAAGTAGCTCGATGGTTGAACAACCACTGAATGAACAATCATCTGATTTGTTTCGCAGACACAGCCAAACACACTTTAGTCTATTTTGGTCATTACAATTCAAGATGATGCCGGACAAAGGAGGATCTTTCTTAGAACGTTCTATTGAAGAATAATCTTCATGCATGAGGACCTTGTTTTGTCTGGCTATTGGACAATTCTTTCCAGTTCATTGTTTCATCATTCACTATAACGATTGTTCGTGGTTAAAATTTAACCAGTGATGTGTATGGGCACCTTTAGACTTTCAGAATCGGAGGTTTTCGGGATTTTATCGGTGCAGGTTCCTGAGTTACTTTAAAAGGTATTTGTATCTCTGCCTAGGTATTGTTCAACTAGACCAAGTCATCCTGGTACTGTTAACCACGGGAATGTTCGTAGGCGGGTTCCTTGGATTCTTCCTGGACAACACTATACCAGGTAATGACGGTCTTCAATGTTGGAGACTCTTCTTGTCTGAAGGCCACTTCATCTTCAACATAGACAACATATCTACATATCAGCTATTCAGCCATTGCTCCTTCTTCTTCTCCTCTTTCTTATGTGTTTTCCTTCTACATTTTCCATTCCCTGTTGAATCCAATAACACTTAGTCTTTTGAGGCTTCACCTTTATCGCTGTAGGTCTCCACCACCGTTACTTGATTAAGAAGGTGGTAAGCTGCTTTAAGGTCCTGACAAGCTTTCTTTCCCTTTTATGCCGACTCTTGAGGTCCGCAGCTCTCACTAATCCTTACTTTTGATTTCCTAACATACATGCCTCAATATACTGTCTGGCCACAAGGAAGACATCACCACCTTCACTGTATGGTTCCCTTGAGCTTTAAAGAGGACCTTTCATGTCCTCATGCACATGTGGTTTTATATACCGCTTTCCTGTTATGTTCCTCAGGGCTGGAGAGATCGGTGCCGTTAGTTTCGGCACCAATCTCTGCCCACTGTCAGAAGTGTGTTCTTGACTGTCGTCCATAGACTTGTACTGGGGGAGTGTTCCTCACAGCTCAGTGTCATCACTGGGCGGTAAGGAACACCCCCTCTGACAGTACAAGGCTATGGATGAGTACTATCGGGGGGCGTTCCTCACAGCTTAGCTAGACTGTCAGGAACGCCCTTCTGACAGTGGGCGAAACTAACAGCACCGATATCTCCAGCCCCAGGGGCACATAACAGGAAAGCCGACAGTGCGCTGAATTCAGCGCACTGTCTGCATTCTAGAGATATATAAAACTGCATGTGCTGGAGGACATGAAAGGTCCTCTTTAAGGATGTGTTTTTTCTTTTATATTTTTTATCTCCAAGTTCCAAAACCTGTAACTTTGTAACCTTTCCATTGATCTAGCCTTGAAGGCCTGTTTTTTTTGTGGGGCAAGTCGTAAATAGAGTCAACAGCTCTGTTCACCACGCCACGAGTTGCCAACATGTTGTTATGGCAGCCTGACATTGGCTATTTTTGCAACACCCAAACACAAGTATGGAGAAAGCCCCCTCTCCATTCTCAGCAGCCACGGGGGTCAGTTCTTAAGATAGGTGCAGGTTCCAGAGATGCGACCAACATCTATCACACATTTATGGGATATGACGTATGTGAGATGGGACTACCCCTTTAAGATTTTGACCCCAGCATCATCCTTGCCTTCTGTTTCTTATTATTTGATAGGTACAAAAGAAGAAAGGGGAATAGCCACATGGTGTGAAGTTGATGGAGATACTGAGGAGAGCTACTGTGATGTTGGAGAAGTCTACGACCTTCCATTTGGCATTGGCAAAAAATGCTGCACCTATTCTTGGCTCAGATACATTCCTTTCTGCCCAAAACCCAAAAAGTTACCATTTGTTACTCAAGAGACCAATGACCGGAATAGCTACATAGAAACTATACAGTGAATGTTAGACACCAAGGAGCGTTTTATGAAGGACATTACACAAACTAATGAGTACATTCGAGACCTTCTCGGGAGGACTGCGAACCTGACCATTGTAGACATCAGATGTCATGGACGTTCATTGATGATCATGGTTGTCTTGTCCCGTTTTTCATATGAGCAGAAATGTAGTAGTTCCTCTGCCACACACAACTGACTGGGAGGACTAGAGGTCCTCCAGTATTTATCTTCCGGGAGGATGGATTGCAAGTTGTCGTCTACACTGGAGAGCCCTTTTAAGAACAGTTATCTCCAAATATTGGTTGGCAGCAAAATGACCTGTACCTATGCAAATTCACTAATTTAATGACAGAACCATGGACTCCAAGGACCAAGTGCCGAATGTGCCAACTTGTAGAGAAGCCTAGGGTCCAAGAGTTGAAGGCATCGAAGTAATGTGAAAGTCCAACACATACCGATTCATGAACGAAGGGATGTGACGTTCCATCAGCATCTTACCTGTTACATATGTACTCAAAAATTGTATTTACAATACAGCAACACTTCTTATAAGAAGTTTATTAAACCACCTCTGACGGAAAAACTTCCTTAACGGAGTCTACTGTGATATTTACCAGCATGGATGATAAAGGATCATTGCCAGACTCGCGGTGTAGGTCAGACAGTACATCATTTGGAAGATCATTGGTCGTTGATCCACTATAATCAGTAGAAGGTTCGGGAGCTTGAATGTCCCAAATGTTTTAGGCATCTTGAGTGTTCCTGCAAGTCTACAAGAGTGGCCACCTCCTGGGCCGTAGTAGTAGGAACTCTGATTACAACACAAGCTGTCGGCCAAAGACTACCGTGTAGTGTTTGCGTTGTGACTCAAATTGTTGCGACTGTGACAAGATGGTCTCAAGAAAGCCAAACATGACGGAATTCTGGTGACCAACATGTCATGGCAATTTACGGGTTGCAACACAACGGCAATCCCTTTCATCACTTACGAAGAAGTCAATGCTATACTGCAGCCTTTGGCCGTCCAATGTGTATCACGGTCAAAGTCAACATCTAGACCTAGTCTTAATATCAAGTGAAACTAGAGGACCTATAATTCCGACCCCTTACCATCTAATCGACCACGCCATGTTCCACCACAAGCAGGAGACGTGATGTCACCATTGCTTTAACCCTAGGTTCTAAATACCAGTTCTAGAACTGTTCCAAACCCTCAGCTGTGTGAACACCAACACTTTGGAACATGTGGGGCATCGGTAAAATCTCAATCTACCTGTATCTACTGACATCCAATAATCTGGTACATCCATGCTGGATGAACGCTGGATTATCAGAAACGCCTATATTTACCAGTTTGGATTCCTCTGGTACTATATTAGGGTAAGGCCACATGGAGCAGGCGCAGTTTCACCGTAAATCTTCCCGCAGCTCCGTTTGGCCTTACCCTTACTCCTAAGAAACAAGAAAATCTCCTCAAGTTTCATAGATAAATAAATGTTTAATTTAACCCTTAACAAACATATAAATGCAACATCAAATATCACAATTTTTGGATAAATTGGGTGACTAATGTAATGTCTTACCCACCTTTCCTAGAAGCCTGAATAGCAAATCTGCCTAGTTATATTAAGATATTCTCCACCACCAATAACTAGATAGATTTACCATTCAGGCTTCTGGAAAAGCTGGGTATCAACCAATATGGCCGTTGTTACAGCTCAATTATTCCATGTTATGTCAGTATACAAGCAATAGGCAAATTTTTTATTTGGTAGTCTGGGAAAGTAGAGTAAAAATCCCATATAGGGGCTGTAATAGCAGTCCTATTGATTTCCACCCAGCTTTTCCAAAATCCTGAAAGTCAAATTTACTTAATTGTGCATAGATATGCAAATACAACTGTATCCCAGTGCAACAGGCCATAATTGTCATTCAGGAGTCTGGGCAAGTAGAGTAACCAACTCTATAACTCTACGGTGATGGTAATAGCGGCCATATTGCTTTCCCAGCGTTCCCCAAAAAATTAATACAATACTTTAAGTTTTTTTTTTGGGAGGGGGGATCAGACATAACAAATATATAACATATCAATAAGACATCGAATATAAACTTGTATATATTACTCTATTTTATAAATATTTGCTCTAAAACTTTTTGAACTTTTTGCATATAAATAAGGATTTTTTTTTTTTTTAAATTAAATAAAACATCTTCATGTAGATAAGAATAAATTAGAAAACGATGATCTCGGGAGCAGCCGCAATAATCTAAACCGAGACCCAGTGATATAAAATATCGTAAACGTCACCAAAAAGAAACGTATAAGGCACGTCCACCCCAACCCTTAGGGGGAGAAGAGGGCAGGGGTAAATTTCTGCCAAAAAAAAAATAAAAAATTTTATGTCAAAACGGCCGCCTCTCGTGTGCCAAATCTTAATATAGTGAACACACCCAACAGGCAAAGGACGGTGACCAGGTAATATAAATGGCCACCCCCATTATAAGTTCGGGGGGGCATAAAAGGATGATTGTCCGAGATCATGTGACCAGTGTTGAGCTCACGATGAGGCTTTTCGTGACTGTTGCTTTTAAATCCCAAGTAAATGGAAGTCCTTGAAACTTTTGCAAGATTTCAGAGCTTTATCTGCACCTCGGAAAGCTGGGTGATGGTGAATTGTTCTCACAGAGGTTTCACCCAGCTTTCCCAGAATCCTGAATAACCAATCTGTCTTGTTATTCAGTGATCTGGGACAGGGAGGAAGTGTCGCTGAATAACTAAGCAGATTTTACCATTGAGGGCCTGGAAAAGTCAGCTGACAACCTCAGTAACAGCTGCCCGGGCAGCCATATTGGTTGTAAACCAACTTTACCAGATACAGAAAGCCAAGCTAAGAAATGGACTCAAAGACATGGGATGTGTTTGGGGAAAGAAGGTTTAGTAAAGGTCCATTATAAAAACTCCTGAGATTCCTACCACGAGGTGACGCCAGAAAACGTGACAATGGTAGGGTTAATAAATAACATCCTATGTGGAGAGAGAACTCTGCCCCTCAGAGGTCGTCTTCGTCGTCAAAGGTTTCCGTACATCTCAGAAGCACCGTCTCGTAATCGCACTGTGGCTCAGCCGCCTTAAGAACGGAGAAGACGTGTTATATACCTGTATACTGCGCAGTATATAATCTACACTGATACAATGTGATAGGCTATAGCCCAGGATATTGTAACAAACTGCAGCTGTGGAAGCACGACTAGGTCAAAAAAGGGTTTTTAGCTTTGGAATTTGACCACACGATCAAGCAACGATCTATCACTTCTTCATATTTCTACTCCAATCTATTTGGTCAATAGAAACTTACCTCAGTGTAGGAAGAAAACTTAGCCCGCAAGAATTCAGAGATGTGCTGGTAAAGAAGCTTCTCTTCTTCAGGACTCTCCCATGGGGGGCTTTCATGTAAGGGACTCCTACAAAGGAAGATATTAATTGTATTATACTCCAGAGCTGCGCTCACTATTCTGCTGGTGCAGTCACTGTGTACATACATTACATTACGTATCCTGTACTGATCCTGAGTTACATCCTGTATTATACTCCAGAGCTGCGCTCACTATTCTGCTAGTACAGTCACTGTGTACATACATTACATTACTTATCCTGTACTGATCCTGAGTTACATCCTGTATTATACTCCAGAGCTGCGCTCACTATTCTGCTGGTGCAGTCACTGTGTATATACATTACATTACTTATCCTGTACTGATCCTGAGTTACATCCTGTATTATACTCCAGAGCTGCGCTCACTATTCTGCTGGGGCAGTCACCGTGTACATACATTACATTACTTATCCTGTACTGATCCTGAGTTACATCCTGTATTATACTCCAGAGCTGCACTCACTATTCTGCTGGTGCAGTCACTGTGTACATACATTACATTACTTATCCTGTACTGATCCTGAGTTACATCCTGTATTATACTCCAGAGCTGCACTCACTATTCTGCTAGTACAGTCACTGTGTACATACATTACATTACTTATCCCGTACTGATCCTGAGTTACATCCTGTATTATACTCCAGAGCTGCGCTCACTATTCTGCTGGTGCAGTCACTGTGTACATACATTACATTACTTATCCCGTACTGATCCTGAGTTACATCCTGTATTATACTCCAGAGCTGCGCTCACTATTCTGCTGGTGCAGTCACTGTGTACATACATTACATTACTTATCCCGTACTGATCCTGAGTTATATCCTGTATTATACTCCAGAGCTGCGCTCACTATTCTGCTGTTGCAGTCACTGTGTACATACATTACATTACTTATCCCGTACTGATCCTGAGTTACATCCTGTATTATACTCCAGAGCTGCGCTCACTATTCTGCTGGTACAGTCACTGTGTACATACATTACATTACTTATCCTGTACTGATCCTGAGTTATATCCTGTATTATACTCCAGAGCTGCACTCACTATTCTGCTGGTGCAGTCACTGTGTACATACATTACATTACTTATCCTGTGTTATACTCCAGAGCTGCGCTCACTATTTTGTTGGTAAAGTGAATAAGAGAATGGGGCATGCCCAATGCCGAGACCCACTTTAATGAAAGATAAGTCCATGCACTACACAAGAACAGCTCTGTTGCAGCTCTGGGTGTGGCTGGAGTATAAGATACAACTGCCTCCTCATTCCATGTACTGTAGATAATAATATATCTATGCGCAACAAGCAACAAAATTAATTTCCTTCCATGTGTTGAGGTACTTTCTTACCCCAGATTAGACATGGTCTGGTTTACACCACAATCTAGAAATCCTGAAGCCAAATCGAAAGCATCGTCAATAAGGATCTGAAGAGAAAAAAAACATAAACACTCCCTGTAGAAGCTGTAATGGCAGTCAGGTTGGTAGTCACTCAGCTTTCCCTGGCACAGATATGACTAAGGCTTGGATCTTTACCACTTACGTCTTCAGGAGTAGAAGACATAAATGAGCTGGTGGCCTCCTGACTCTCCGCCCCGCTGTTTCTTTTGCCCCCATTGGTGCAGCCTATGTTTGTGGGGGAGGTGAAGATGACAGCAGTCATGTCCTTGGCCGGGGACAGGCACTTCTGGTAGGCGGTGACTTTACCTTTCTGGCAAAGCTCTTGCCACATAGTGGAGATGGCGCTAGACACTACTGGATTAGTGACCTGCCCCGGTGACACCACAGCGTTCTCCAGTAACATGTCCACCGTCTGTTTATAGAAGTGAAAGTACCTGGAGGAGAAGAGGAACACGTTATATTATTGTTACTGGAAACAGTCAGCAAGCTTGTTGTCAGTCACACCCCCATCTTACATAACTACTATAGTATATGGGGGCAGAGGACACGATAAGTAATGTAATGTATGTACACAGTGACTGCACCAGCAGAATAGTGAGCGCAGCTCTGGAGTATAATATAGGATGTAACTCAGGATCAGTACAGGATAAGTAATGTAATGTATGTATACAGTGACTGTACCAGCAGAATAGTGAGCGCAGCTCTGGAGTATAATACAGGATGTAACTCAGGATCAGTACAGGATAAGTAATGTAATGTATGTACACAGTGACTGCACCAGCAGAATAGTGAGCGCAGCTCTGGAGTATAATACAGGATGTAACTCAGGATCAGTACAGGATAAGTAATGTAATGTATGTACACAGTGACTGCACCAGCAGAATAGTGAGCGCAGCTCTGGAGTATAATACAGGATGTAACTCAGGATCAGTACAGGATAAGTAATGTAATGTATGTACACAGTGACTGCACCAGCAGAATAGTGAGCGCAGCTCTGGAGTATAATACAGGATGTAACTCAGGATCAGTACAGGATAAGTAATGTATTGTATGTACACAGTGACTGTACCAGCAGAATAGTGAGCGCAGCTCTGGAGTATAATACAGGATGTAACTCAGGATAAGTAATGCAATGTATGTACACAGTGACTGCACCAGCAGAATAGTGAGTGCAGCTCTGGAGTATAATATAGGATGTAACTCAGGATCAGTACAGGATAAGTAATGTAATGTATGTACACAGTGACTGTACCAGCAGAATAGTGAGTGCAGCTCTGGAGTATAATACAGGATGTAACTCAGGATCAGTACAGGATAAGTAATGTAATGTACACAGTGACTGCACCAGCAGAATAGTGAGTGCAGCTCTGGAGTATAATACAGGATGTAACTCAGGATCAGTACAGGATAAGTAATGTAATGTATGTACACAGTGACTGTACCAGCAGAATAGTGAGCGCAGCTCTGGAGTATAATACAGGATGTAACTCAGGATCAGTACAGGATAAGTAATGTAATGTATGTACACAGTGACTGTACCAGCAGAGTAGTGAGCGCAGCTCTGGAGTATAATACAGGATGTAACTCAGGATCAGTACAGGATAAGTAATGTAATGTATGTACACAGTGACTGCACCAGCAGAATAGTGAGCGTAGCTCTGCAGTATAATACAGGATGTAACTCAGGATCAGTACAGGATAAGTAATGTAATGTATGTACACAGTGACTGTACCAGCAGAATAGTGAGCGCAGCTCTGGAGTATAATACAGGATGTAACTCAGGATCAGTACAGGATAAGTAATGTAATGTATGTACACAGTGACTGCACCAGCAGAATAGTGAGTGCAGCTCTGGAGTATAATACAGGATGTAACTCAGGATCAGTACAGGATAAGTAATGTAATGTATGTACACAGTGACTGCACCATCAGAATAGTGAGCGCAGCTCTGGAGTATAATACAGGATATAACTCAGGATCAGTACAGGATAAGTAATGTAATGTATGTACACAGTGACTGCACCAGCAGAATAGTGAGTGCAGCTCTGGAGTATAATACAGGATATAACTCAGGATCAGTACAGGATAAGTAATGTAATGTATGTACACAGTGACTGTACCAGCAGAATAGTGAGCGCAGCTCTGGAGTATAATACAGGATGTAACTCAGGATCAGTACAGGATAAGTAATGTAATGTATGTACACAGTGACTGTACCAGCAGAATAGTGAGTGCAGCTCTGGAGTATAATACAGGATATAACTCAGGATCAGTACAGGATAAGTAATGTAATGTATGTACACAGTGACTGTACCAGCAGAATAGTGAGCGCAGCTCTGGAGTATAATACAGGATGTAACTCAGGATCAGTACAGGATAAGTAATGTAATGTATGTACACAGTGACAGCACCAGCAGAATAGTGAGCGCAGCTCTGGAATATAATATAGGAACTCTATAACATGAAGATTTTTACCGTTCAAATTCCATTACATCCGGTGAGGTTAAAGGCTCTGTAGAATTTTCTACCTTTAATTCTTCCACTGATACCTCAAGGTCTTTCTGAATTTCCGGCTTCATATATAAGAGCACAGGGTCCACCTCGCCCTCCCACACTGGCTCAGCAGGCGCGCTTCTGGTATGAAAAAGTAAACCCAGTACTGTGTGGTCAGTGGAAAAAATACTGAAAGGGTCTGCACCCTGTGACCCCTCCCTCTGTATACAGATAATGGAAGTATATAAAGAATCTGCGTACAGGCGGAGAGCCCCTTTATAAGAGTTTGTATCCATGTCACCTACCCCTGATCACTATGGATGTGCTGTATATATTCCTCTCTGATGTCCTTCAGACTACAGGAGCTGCCGTCCTCCATGAGAGCGTCACCTTAGGCACAAGGCATTCCCGTTATAGCGTACTGTTACGTATAGACTTCGAGGGCTTCATCTGTTTTACACACTCGCTCACCTTTCATTTTTAGCAGAGAGTCCAGAGTGCTCTCCAGTTGCAGGATGTAGTTTTTGGTCTGCTGCAGAACCTCTTTCTGGAATATGAGAGACATTTGTAAGCCGACACATGGTTTAGCCGAGGGTACGCTATATCGAGGACATGAAACGTGGTGATCCTACTGACTCCACCCCCTTGCCGTCTAACCACCTCTACACCCCTCCAATCATCCCTACCCCATAGCCTAGCCCTAGGTGACGGTATATTTGCCTCACTACCTTTGTGGCTTGTGTTTCGGGCTCAGGAAACACGGTTTCCCGCAGTTGCTGGATGAGCTTTGCGATCTTCGGCGTTCGCGCTTTCCGCTTCCTCGCTGGTTTTTTGCCGCCGTCTTGTCTGACTCTTCCTTTTTTGCCGCTGCCTTCACCAGCCGTGTCCATTCAGCCTGCGAGCACGCTTCATATATGTCTGTGTTACATGTTAATACAGATCACAGGGTTAGTTCTGGCACGATACCATATATGGTCGCCTACACCTCCCACCAAATTCTACTTAAGGGGGCGGAGTCTGACATCAGGATTCTCTTCGCTGTATTGCTGAAAACGAAACTCCCAATATTTGTGGAATTGCTTTGGTTTTTCCATTAATAAAAGGTTTTTTAATACATTATGAACCCCAAAATGATGTCATTAAAAATAGAGCTCATCTCACAAAAAAACAAGCCCTCACATGGGAATGTCAAGGGAAAAATACAAATGTTATGGCTCTCGGAAGGCGGGAATGAGACGACAAAAAAGAAATAGTCCCATCCTGGCCATTTGATATAAACCGTTTGTCTTAAAGGGGTAAAATCCTTGGGTCAGGCTCCGCCCATAACACAGTTGGCCAAGATCGTCTCAAATATTCCTTTAACCACTTCATGACTGGACACATTTCCGTTCTTTTTTGGTGCAGGCGGTTATGAAGGCTATAACTTACTTTTTTGTTCAGGTAACTCTAATATTGTTTGCCTCCTTTTTTGGTGATCCCTTTACCTTTATTTTTTTATACCATTTTTATTGTCTTTTTTTTTTTTTAATAGCTCAAAGGACTACTAAAATTTTGGAGATTTTTATGTAGGTAACACTTAATTTGGTTTCCTTGGGGGTGGGACTAGAACCCGTGATGTGGGCGTGGTTTTGACTTTATTTTTTTTGTGCCTCTACACGGTCATAATAAGGGCATGTTAACATTACATTATTTTTCTTTTCCCTGCTCTATTAGCCCCAGTTAAAGGAGGCATCCGGCTTCCCAGTATAAAATGCCGAGCTGATGTGGGCTCTTCTAGGACCCAGCAGCTCCTGAGACCTGGTGGATCACATGATCGTCGGAATGGGGGGAAGCCACATCATGGCGGCTTCTATAGCTGTATACACAGTGTACATTGAGGGGTGTAGACTGTGACATCTTTGGGATGTCTGGCTGTCACTGCTCCTGCAATGGATGGTTAAAAAATTTATAAAAATACCAGATTTTGGGTCCTCGCTGGGAAACACTACAAGAAATTCTACATTGAGCTTGTCCCCCATGGAGCAGTTTTTTGGGAATTTTAAAAATAATAAATAGGGAACATAATAAAAAAAAAAAATTAGCCTAAAATACCTATCCCTTTAATACTTATCCCCATAGTCATAGAATTATAATATCAAATATGCATAAAAACCACATTCCCATACATATATACACACTCATACACACACTGACCTTCTATCACCTACCAGATTTATATTACTCCCCCTCCCAGTATAGATGTGAATGTAGTCGGGTCGGGTCGGGAGCACAGACATGGATTAGCAGGCTCACCTACAGAAGAGGGGCACCACACGCAGGACTGTAATCCCATTTTCCTGGCTCAGGTACACAGTTTTCCCTCAGTACCCTGTCTAGCTGTCAGTTCTCCCCCTTCCCTGCGACCCGACTACAGAAAAAGTCAGGCGCTAACAAGTACGGTAATAGTTATCCCTCTGGCAGAGCTGTCGGCCCTCGCACCTTCCCCCTCAGAAGTTTTACCGATAAATCTTCAGGTCACTACTCTCAAGACCTCCCGTCTGGGCTTGCCCTTTAAGGATTGTTCCATAAGAGTTCACGTTGTAAAGTTATTATCACTACAGGTTGTCACTCTATACGTTAATAATAGCTATTACAGACAGCCTAACATACAATAGGTGACACACCACGCCCTAAATATATGTAACATGACAAGCGCTTCATCACACTCACGAGAACTGACTGCGCTAGGACCTGCCCGCCACACCGCGCCGTCTCCTTCGCTGATAAACCTGCGGAGTTCCATCAGCAGCTGACGTCATCACCAGCGACCAATCCGGTAAAGCTCCGGCTCCGGGGAGCAACACACGGACTCAATAGAAGGGAGGAGAACCAATCAGCGTTCAGTAGTGGACGCCGAGCAGCCAATCAGATGTGAGCCAGATATCAACAATGTATCAAGTATTACTGAGGCTGAGGGGCAGAATTCTAGAGGAGAAAAGGGCGGGAGAATGTTGAGGGGCTGCGGAATACGGGACACAGTCACGTGACTGGACCTATGTGTGGGACATAAATCACCTCAGAGACAGGTGGAGGCCATTTTGCTTGTCACAGCGCCCCCTAGAGATAAACATTACCCTTTAAGTGTCAGCTAGAGGCTGTATAAGTTTCTATAGTGTACCTATAAGTGTCAAACACAAAATCATGGCAAATTCCCATATAATTTCCACACAGTATACCCCTATAACTATCAGCCTAATACCCACTTATAGGATATCCGTAGGCACAGGCTACATGGCGACTTTGGCGTCCATATATCGCTGGCTACGGTTTTCTTAGCTGATGATATTATATAAATATATACACACATATATATATATCTATAAAGTGACGCAGTAGCGTTCCCGTAACACGACACAGAAACCCCATGGCTGATGGATTTTTTGCCTCCGTTGTGATATGGTAGAGGCTTTCCATGACCGCATTCGCTTTATTTTGCCGCAATGAACGCAGCGCTAACCACTAACACATGTCATGGCCAAAGTTGCCATGTAGCCCTCGCCGTACCTACAAAGCAAGTACAAGTTGTGCAACCAATAAAATACAGGCGATTAGCTGTTCGCAATATTTTTATGGTGCAATCTGGATGTAAATTGCAGACAGTTTAGGATTTGGAACCCAAATAAAGATCGCAATTGCAAATAAGGTTGTCTTTGGTCGCCCCTTCACCAATATAAGTGATTGGAGTCACATTGTGAGGGCGCTGCGAATTTTAGTCACAGAAAAATTGCTCAGGATTTTTTTGTGACTAGTCGCAGCACCCTTGGGGAAACATTACTATTCCATTCACGTATATTAAGGAAGGAGTCGCAGGGCGACATGGCCATCTTTGGTCATGCAACGGGAGTCGCCGTGTAGACCTAGCTAGTGGTGAACAAACACCACTGCGGTGTAAAAATCCAGACCTGGTCGCAGGTCATAAGGTGCAAACAACCTTCCCAATATAGCTTTCAATGTAAGTAGTGTAATATAGTATAATATAGTATAGTGTAACATAGTATAATATAGTGTAACATAGTATAGTGTAATATAACATAGTATAATATAGTGTAATATAGTATAGTGTAATATAACATAGTATAATATAGTGTAATATAGTATAGTGTAATATAACATAGTATAATATAGTGTAATATAGTATAGTGTAATATAACATAGTATAATATAGTGTAACATAGTATAGTGTAATATAACATAGTATAATATAGTATAGTGTAACATAGTATAATATAGTATAGTGTAACATAGTATAATATAGTGTAATATAGTATAGTGTAATATAACAGTATAATATAGTGTAATATAGTATAGTGTAATATAACATAGTATAATATAGTGTAATATAGTATAGTGTAATATAACATAGTATAATATAGTGTAACATAGTATAGTGTAATATAACAGTATAATATAGTGTAACATAGTATAGTGTAATATAACATAGTATAATATAGTATAGTGTAATATAACATAGTATAATATAGTGTAATATAGTATAGTGTAATATAACATAGTATAATATAGTGTAATATAGTATAGTGTAATATAACATAGTATAATATAGTATAGTGTAATATAACATAGTATAATATAGTGTAATATAGTATAGTGTAATATAACATAGTATAATATAGTGTAATATAGTATAGTGTAATATAACATAGTATAATATAGTATAGTGTAATATAACATAGTATAATATAGTGTAATATAGTATAGTGTAATATAACATAGTATAATATAGTGTAATATAGTATAGTGTAATATAACATAGTATAATATAGTATAGTGTAATATAACATAGTATAATATAGTGTAATATAGTATAGTGTAATATAACATAGTATAATATAGTGCAACCTAGTATAATATAGTATAATGTAATATAATATAGAGTCTCCATAGGAGACTGCCACAGATTCTGACAAAAATCGGTGGAGAATAAAGTCCTCAAAGGAGGGGTCTGCGGGTAACTGCTTTTTTTAACAGACGGACTCTCCGTTGTTCGGTTCCCCCAGCAGTCCTGAACAACGGAGAGCGGGGCGCAAGTGTGAACCTAGCCTATAGTGTAATATACAGTAGTATAGTATAGTGTAATATAATATCGTGTAACCTAGTATAATATAGAGTCTCCATAGGAGACTCCGCTGCAGATTCTGACAAAAATCGGTGGAGACAAAAGTCCTCCAAGGAGAGGTCTATGGGGTCCGTGGGTAACTGCTGTTTTAACTGACAGACTCTCTGTTATTCAGGTCCCCTGGCAGACTCCAACGACGGAGAGCCCGGTGCAAGTGTGAACCTAGTCTATAGTGTAATATACAGTAGAATAATGTAGTATAATATAGTGTAATATAATAGAATATAGTGTAATATAATATAGCATAATGTAATATAATAATAATAAATTTTATTTCTATAGCGCCAACATATTCCGCAGCACTTTACAAATCAGAGGAAACATGGACAGACAATATGAGACATTACAATGTGACAAATAAACATATCAAACAATAGGAGTGAGGGCCGGGCACAAGAGCTTACAATCTATGAGGAGATAGGGGGGACACAAGAGGTCAGAGGGCTGGTTTGCTACAATGGTCCAGGATAATATAGTGTAATATAGTATAATGTAGTATAATATAGTGTAATATAACACACTATGATGTAATTTAATGTAGTATAATAGAATGTCGTATAATATAGTGTAATATAATATAGTATAATGTAATATAGTATAGTGTAATATAATGTAATATAGTATAGTAGAATATCTTCTAGCAGAATTATGTGGCATTGGGATATAGGATTGTGACAGGCACTGATGGTCTGTGTACAGCGCTGCAGTATATGAAGCTGCCATACAGGTAACATGACTAGCTACATAGTATATAATGTGAAGGACAGTGCTATAATGTATCCTAGTGTAATATAGCATCATAAACCCTCAGTCACGACAGCCGGCGGATTACGGCCACACAGAACATCTGGCTGTGTAGACGGGGCGGACGCAGCCTCGCTTTCATCCCAACATGGCGGCTGTGAGAAGCCTCTATGTGTCCGCGGCTGTGCTGACTGGCTCTGCGCCTCACAGCTCTCTATAGGGGACTTTCACATCGCCTCGTGACCGCCGCTTCCTGCCCCTGTCATGTGACCGGCCGCCAGCAGCCTGCCCTGTGACAGCAGCAGCACAGCGGGGCAAGGAGGTAAAAGCGGGGGCAGAGCATGTAATATATGTAACGTACTGGAGTATAATGGAAGCCCGTGTAATAATATAACCTAGAGATTATAATCTGTCACCAGTAATATAATATAAGATAATGGAACTTTGTGTAACCTGTGATATAACATATATAATAATAGAATTTATGCAGTATAATGTGATATAATATATCTGTGACATATATACTAAGTGTAGTAATGTAGCCTATAGATTATAATGTAACCTGTCATGTAATATAGCGTATAAATTACAGTGTGATCTGTCATATAATGTATAGGCCATACTGCACTCCCATATAATATATGTTATATAACAGGTTACAATATAATGTATACTTTATAATATATTTACAATTGGTTATCTTACTATATGTTGTACATTACAGGTTTTCTTATAACGTATGTTATATCACAAAAATTCTATTATATTACACACTCCATTATAATATATTATATTAGAGGTTATAATATAATGTATAGGTTATATTACACTTCATTATAATATATAAGTTATATTACTATTATGTGTTATGTCATAGATCATATTCTCTTATGTTACAGGTTATAATCTGTACGTTATTGCTATATATATTATATCACAGATTACATAAAGTCCGATTATAATGTAACCTGTAATTTTTATTAAACCTGTAATATAAGATAGCATATAGTAATATAATACAGTGTGATATAAATATATATATATATATATATATATATATATAATAAAGTGATGATTCAATCTCTCTATACAGTGGGTCTCACAATGTAATATAACAGTATAGCGTATATACACACCTACAGGTATATATAAGTATAATAATCACATATAGTATAACGTAAAGTAATATGGTGTCATATACCAGCTGGAGGGGATTTCCACGTTTCCTACTATATCTTTCCATTCCCAATCATGACTAATATTGGGCTCTGTTCACACCCACTTTGGAGCCTCTTGGCAGGAGCACTGCAGTATACGGTGCTATTATGTCGCCTGCCCATGTATTATATTCACTGTGGATTTTCCATATGGATTTTCATTTCATTTCAGTGGATAGATCCAACATGGCCGCCACTCTTCTTCAGGATCCTCTTACTTTTAGACTTTAATGATTTCTTTTTCCTCCTATATCAAGACATTGGAGATGACGTCGGCGGTGGAGCGCACCGATGACCTAGTGAGAGAGTACCTGACCTTCAGGGGCTTCACCAACACCTTGAAGCACTTTGAGGCAGATATCAAGGCAGATAAGGAAAAGGGCTTCCGTGTAAGTCACCGCTTTATGGTTTTCTTAACTTGCCTATCAGGCAATCTGATCATGTATTTAAAGATGACCTTTCTCTACCTCCACCTACTCCAGCTCTTTCGTCCTTTAATAGGCGCAGCTCCACTGATTCTGGCACAGTTGGAATTTTTTCTCTAGTCCCCACCGTTCCTGAGTAATCAGTGCGGATAGTTTATGCTATCTAGACTCTCTAATGGCAAGTGGGTGATGTCAGGCAAGGGAGCGTGACAAGAGGCGGACAGTGTCAGACCTTAAGTAGTTGGTGTCAGGCAGGAGCATTCAAAGGGGTGTGGCTCAAAGTCCTCTGACTGGAGTCACGCCCCCATGCCTGCCCATGCCTGACACCACCCACTGGTCATTAGAGAGTCTAGTTAACACAAACTAGAAACACTGATTCCTCAGGAATGGTGAGGGCTAGAGAAAAAATTTCAACTGCGCTGGAATCAGGGGAGGGGTGGCTATTAAAGGATGAAAGAGGTGGAGGTGGTGGTCTTTCAAAGGATTGTAAGGTTTAGAAAACGCTACATGCTAATAGGGGGTTATAAAGGCGGAGGTCCTCTGTTCAGGGTCCACTTTTCTTGACTAGAGTAGTCACAAACAGCGTCTCTTTCTGTAGCATCTGTCCTGTCCTTCAACCCTCAGATAGCCCATTGATTTGAACAGGCACTGTGTAATACCTTATTTCCCCTGGGGTGGCGCTGCAGGGAAACTGAACACTTACTAGTTACTTACTATGCTCACTGTGAGCCCGCCTCCCAGGGGCCCATATCTGGAGCCGCACCTGCGGAGAGGCTACATGCATTATAGTATAGTAACTAGAACCATTGACTAGTCGTTCCATACAGTATAAAGGAGCCATATTTGGGTCTATAATTTGGGGCCTTGTTGCCCCTGTGCTTCACTTTTTGGCGTTGTGTGTGAAGACGCTTTATTCTAGTTGCCGCCATAATACGGATCCATACAACGTACCGCCATTGTGTGCGAGGGTGAGAACTAAGAGACCACTGGAAGTTTACACAACAGTGTATGAGAGTGGTCGACCATTGTGTCCTTAGATGTCAGTTATACTCGGACTTCCTGCTGAGCTGGTGGTGGGCTTGTGCTAATATACAGCAGTCAATCTGAATAAGCAGAGCTGCAGTGTAAAGCGTGGGGGAGAGACAGAACAGCAGTTTTTGGCTCTGGTGGACGGGTGGTGGATTTCACACTACTTTAGAATTCAACCTAGAATCATTTTTTTTTTCCCAAACTCTTCAAGAAACGGTTACATTTCTGTCTTTAGTTCGACGCTGTCTGTTGTGTAAAGATCTGGATGGCGTCCAATGTGAACTTCCTCAACATGTTCTAATTTCCTCAGAAACAAAAGTCTCAGCTTTTGTCTCTTCTGTGCAGTTCGGTGGCAGTTATATCTGTTCCTGGGAAAGCTGGGTGACTGCCAATATCAGTGCCATTACCACTCCCGCATGATCATCCAGCTTTTTTTAGAGCAGGGCTCCATTGTTAAGTAGTGAAACTTCACCCGGCCCTGTATCATTGCATAACTGTGAAGTATGCCATTCAGGGTTCAGGGAAATCTGGGTGATGACCACAGTATCCTAGCCGTTACAACCCCCACAAGTATGGTGACCCAGCTTTCTTAGGGCAGGTCTCATTTGTTGAGAGGTGAAACATCCCCTGCTCCTGTAAAGGTACATAACTGTGAGGTTTATCATTCAGGGTCCTGGGAAAGCTGGGTGACATCCAATATCACTAGCATTAAAGCTCCCACAGGCATAGTCACCCATTTTTCTGATAGCAGGTATTGTTAAGTGGTGACACATCACCTTCTCAGTGCAGAACTGTGAAGTTTGCTGTTCAGGGTCCTGGGAAATCTGGGTGACAATCAATATCGCTGCTATTACCGCTCCCACAAACATGATCACCCAGCTTTCTTAGAGCAGCTCTCCTTTGCTAAGTAATGAAACATTCCCTGCTCCTGTAAAGGTACAGAACTGTGCAGCACGTCATTCAGGGTCCTGGGAAAGCTGGGTGACAATATCAAAGGCATTACATCTGCCTCAAACATCTTTACCAGACTTCTCAATGATACTTCTGTCACACCCCGCTTTTAAATCATTGTAGAACCTTTCAGGCCTGTCATTCAGGTTCCTGGGAAACCCGGACATATTTGTCGTCACCCAGCTTTCCTAACATTGATGTTTTTTATAATAATTTTTTTAAGGTGGATCGGATTGTGGAGCAGTTACTGCAGTTTATCCACAGCTATGACCTGAACGGGCTCCTGGATTACTGGGGGTATCTAGAACGGCGACTTTTCAGCAGGCTGGAAGATGTCTACCGCCCTACGGTGAACAAACTGAAGACCAGTCTGTTCCGGTATTATCTGGTCTGCACTATACAGGTACGTGTGTATATATCTTGGATGCTCAGGGTGTAGAGTTGCTTTATCCTGTAGATTCTAATGTTGTCATAATCTTCCTTATGAAAGTTTGCTGTAGGCTGTAAAGCGAGATTTTCCTTTTGGACCAGGCTGTTCCAGTGTCTGTTTGTCCACTAGATGTCACTGTTTGTACTGTGATACCTACTGCAGCTATTGCTTTGGTTGTGACATTATATCAGTATATATGATGTGATATGATATTACAGAGCAGCCGGACAGACAAAGCACATGACTTCTTCCAGAAGCAGGCGCCGGAGCTGCAGAACCAGGCCGAATGGAAGGAGTGGTTCGCTCTTCCTTTCCTTCCTGCACCTGATATCAACCCGACCTTCTCTACGTACTTCTCCCGTCAGTGGGCAGACACCTTCACAGTGTCCCTGCACAACTTCCTCAGTGTCCTTTTTCAGTGCATGCATATCCTTTCTGAGAGCAGCAGACTACAGGGGGGAGTTATGAGCGCAGCTCTGGGGTATAATACAGGATGTAACTCAGGATCAGTACAGGATAAGTAATGTAATGTATGTACACAGTGACTGCCCCAGCAGAATAGTGAGCGCAGCTCTGGAGTATAATACAGGATGTAACTCAGGATCAGTACAGGATAAGTAATGTAATGTATGTACACAGTGACTGTACCAGCAGAATAGTGAGTGCAGCTCTGGAGTATAATACAGGATGTAACTCGGGATCAGTAAAGGATAAGTAATGTAATGTATGTACACAGTGACTGCACCAGCAGAATAGTGAGCGCAGCTCTGGAGTATAATACAGGATGTAACTCAGGATCAGTACAGGATAAGTAATGTAATGTATGTACACAGTGACTGCACCAGCAGAATAGTGAGTGCAGCTCTGGAGTATAATACAGGATGTAACTCAGGATCAGTACAGGATAAGTAATGTAATGTATGTACACAGTGACTGTACCAGCAGAATAGTGAGCGCAGCTCTGGAGTATAATACAGGATGTAACTCAGGATCAGTACAGGATAAGTAATGTAATGTATGTACACAGTGACTGTACCAGCAGAATAGTGAGCGCATCTCTGGAGTATAATACAGGATGTAACTCAGGATCAGTACAGGATAAGTAATGTAATGTATGTACACAGTGAGTGTACAAGCAGAATAGTGAGCGCAGCTCTGGAGTATAATACAGGATGTAACTCAGGATCAGTACAGGATAAGTAATGTAATGTATGTACACAGTGACTGCACCAGCAGAATAGTGAGCGCATCTCTGGAGTATAATACAGGATGTAACTCAGGATCAGTACAGGATAAGTAATGTAATGTATGTACACAGTGACTGCACCAGCAGAATAGTGAGTGCAGCTCTGGAGTATAAAACATGATGTAACTCAGGGTCAGTACAGGATAAGTAATGTAATGTATGTACACAGTGACTGTACCAGCAGAATAGTGAGCGCAGCTCTGGAGTATAATACAGGATGTAACTCAGGATCAGTACAGGATAAGTAATGTAATGTATGTACACAGTGACTGCACCAGCAGAATAGTGAGTGCAGCTCTGGAGTATAAAACATGATGTAACTCAGGGTCAGTACAGGATAAGTAATGTAATGTATGTACACAGTGACTGTACCAGCAGAATAGTGAGCGCAGCTCTGGAGTATAATACAGGATGTAACTCAGGATCAGTACAGGATAAGTAATGTAATGTATGTACACAGTGACTGCACCAGCAGAATAGTGAGTGCAGCTCTGGAGTATAATACAGGATATAACTCAGGATCAGTACAGGATAAGTAATGTAATGTATGTACACAGTGACTGCACCAGCAGAATAGTGAGTGCAGCTCTGGAGTATAATACAGGATGTAACTCAGGATCAGTACAGGATAAGTAATGTAATGTATGTACACAGTGACTGCACCAGCAGAATAGTGAGCGCAGCTCTGGAGTATAATACAGTAATCAATAGAATCATAAATTTAGCTTTAAGTACAATTAGAGAATAAACATAATTTATCTCTAAATCAATACACGATAATAAAATGTAAAATTATACAGCTATTCAGTATTTTATATATATTTTATTTTTTATATTAAGATTTTAGATGTATATTTATGTAAAGTCTTCAGATCTGGAGGTTTCCTTTAACTATAACCCTCACCTATTCCCACTATCCTCAACTTTGATGTGGAGTGTCAGAGAATTTTCCATATACAGGAAGAGAATGAGGCGCTCAGGCAGAAGGTTGGTGCCAGTTGTGTAATATCTACTGACCGACACCTGTAGTACTGTGTTATGGCGATTGCTAATGTTTTAGAGATTGGTCATGGAAAGATTTAGAAAAAACTTCTATATTTCACACTTTGCTCAGCAGTGCAGATAAAGAGAATTGGGAAACTTATTCCTGGAGGTCCCTCTTCTGAGATCTGTTGCCCAATGACAGCTGACCCCCACTGGTCAGATTCAGCACTGCACTTTAGCCTGCACCTACAGATAACATGGTCTGTTAGCAAAATGTGAAGAAATTGATCTCTTAAAGGGATTGTCGCTAAGTTATTATTTAAGATATAGGACTTCATGTTATACTTAATAAAGTCTCCATCTCTGTGTTCCTCAGCTCTTTGCTCTGCAAGCAGAGGCACACCGATTAAAAAAAGAAGGCGATGATGGACCCATGGTGCACCATAAACTGCCTCACTATGTGTCCAATATGGATCGCCTGGGAGACTCTGAACTGTGAGTGAAATCAGGCAAATAGTGTTACTGTTAGCTATAACTACTATAATACTGCCCCCTATGTACAAGAATATAACTACTATAATACTGCCCCCTATGTACAAGAATATAACTACTATAATACTGCCCCCTATGTACAAGAATATAACTACTATAATACTGCCCCCTATGTACAAGAATATAACTACTATAATACTGCCCCCTATGTACAAGAATATAACTACTATAATGCTACTCCTATGTACAAGAATATAACTACTATAATACTGCCCCTATGTACAAGAATATAACTACTATAATACTACTATGTACAAGAATATAACTACTATAATACTGCCCCCTGTGTACAAGAATATAACTACTATAATACTGCCTCCTATGTACAAGAATATAACTACTATAATACTGCTCCTATGTACAAGAATATAACTACTATAATACTGCTCCTATGTACAAGAATATAACTACTATAATACTGCTCCTATGTACAAGAATATAACTACTATAATACTGCTCCTATGTACAAGAATATAACTACTATAATACTGCTCCTATGTACAAGAATATAACTACTATAATACTGCTCCTATGTACAAGAATATAACTACTATAATACTGCTCCTATGTACAAGAATATAACTACTATAATACTGCTCCTATGTACAAGAATATAACTACTATAATACTGCCCTCTATATACAAAAATAAAACTACTATAATACTGCCCCCTATGTACAAGAATATGACTAGTATAATACTGCTCCTATGTACAAGAATATAACTACTATAATACTGCTCCTATGTGCTAGAATATAACTACTATAATACTGCCCCTATGTACAAGAATGTAACTACTATAATACTGCCCCCTATGTACAAGAATATAACTACTATAATACTGCCCCTATGTACAAGAATATAACTACTATAATACTGCTCCTATGTACAAGAATATAACTACTATAATACTGCTCCTATGTACAAGAATATAACTACTATAATACTGCCCCTATGTACAAGAATATAACTACTATAATACTACTCCTATGTACAAGAATATAACTACTATAATACTACTCCTATGTACAAGAATATAACTACTATAATACTGCCTCCTATGTACAAGAATATAACTACTATAATACTGCTCTTATGTTCAAGAATATAACTACTATAATACTGCTCCTATGTACAAGAATATAACTACTATAATACTGCCCCCTATATGCAGTTGACATGTATGTATAATGTTGATGTTCGCAGCACCATGATCTCCAGTCAGAGGACCTCTGGATCGTCCGTCCAGTCTCAGAAGACCACCGGTTTCCTCTCTTCTCTACTCCCACAGAGTAAAAAGGTAGTCACTAAACCTCCTCAGGCCACCATGTCGTCTCCTACTCAGAGCGCTGCTGGTCTCCCACTGAAAAAAGAAGCGGGGAACAGTCAGGTAAAGTCATTTGATCTTCCGTACCATATACATTGTTCACACCTGCCTGATGTGGCTGATAACAGAGAACAATAGCTTGGTAGATGTAACTTTTCCCTTGTATCTTGTTATTCACTTCTTCTTCTTTCCAGGCCCAGAAAGCAAAAGAGATCCTCAGCGCGACTAAGGAAGTGAAAGGCTTGTCCAATGTACTTGGCGTCCCCGCTGCCTCCGACCCCAGCATGGTGCAGCAGAGGCAGCGGCGCCAGCAGGAGAGGAAGGAGCTCTTCTCTAAGGCCCAGTCACAGGTGAGGAGGCATGTGAAAGATCCTCAGTGCGCCAACACCGCTTTGGCTCACACCTGAGTCTTCTTTCATAAAAAAAACCACACTCACCGCCAGTGAGTGCCGGGTCCACAAGATAAATACAAGACAAGCTTTCTAAATTTTATATATTTATTAACCCCTAAATGGGTCGGTATTAACATCTAACACATGCAGTTCAGAACAAATATGCAGATGTATGCAAGCATTAACAGTTACTAGTTACAAGATACAGTGCAATTAAATAAAAAGGGCATAAAAGTGAAATAGTTACTTTACCACACATCTCCTTGATGTGGCTCTATAGTCCAACACTCACACATGGCATGTGTGAGTAACCAGTGGAGGCAGCGGCATTAACTCCTAGCATGTGGCATCACAGTATTCCAGCCTGCATGCTCCTCACAGTGGTCTGTCAGTAATAGTCTCAGCACAGTCTCCTCCCACTGACCTCTTACCTCATCTTATATACCCTTTATGCCACCTCCCAGAATGAGGTCACCGGCGACAGCAAGTCTGATTGACTAACGCACTCAAGTCCAGATTCTTTGTATTGAGCTGAGACCAAGTGAAAGGATACAATGTTATCAGCCATATCTGATCTACCAGCTCAGACTGATCAATGCATGTTTCTTTGATCACTCAGGGCTGTGTATGAATTCAATGGAGCCCTGCTGGGATGGATACAAAGCCCTATTGTTCCAGTCCGGCCACTATTGGCAATATACCTATGAATAGGCTGTGCACATTATGAATAAATGCAAGTAAGAAGGGAGATACGATACCCAGAGATCAAAATACATCTCTGAGTTATAGCCATATTTAAGCAGAATCATCACAAGGCAGAAAAAAAAATTCAATGTAAACAGCCATATAGGACTGAGAACTCTGCCGCATATGAGCTTGCTATCTAGGTGGGGGAGTGGTACTTACATGGGGTGGTAGTCAGTGACTAGAGGTTGTCAGATCACCCTGTCCAATGGATGGCTAGGTGGATATTAGTAAATAGCTGACATTTTAGGCCTGTTTAGACTCTTTACAAGTAGGAAGATCTGAGATTGGGTGCAGCACGAGAGAAAACTCACATGGATTTCAGGAGGGTGCAGAATGTGAAATGTGACCGACCGAGTCCAATTCAGTTTCCTCTTCTCTCCAGCAAAGCATAGAGAAGAAGCCTGAGACCATAGAAACCGAGGCCGAGCCTCGCCCGGAACCGCAACACGACCCAGTGGATGCCCTGATGAAGGGGGTTAAGGGGAGCTCGTCCGGCGAAGGGGGGAAACCGGAGCAGCCGTTTATAGTACTCAGCCAAGATGAGTATGGGGAGCACCACTCGTCCATCATGCACTGCAGGTAATACACAGGGCTGTGCACTCCCCGCCTGTTTTTCCTGTATAAGCCTCTAGGAGGCGCCACTTAAAATCATGTTTTCTGAAATTAGGTAACGTTTAATATACCTTGTGTTTCAGTTCCTCTCTGCTTGCTGTCAGTGACTGGGAGCGTTCATAGTTTGCGTCCATGTTTCCTGCACTGACACATTGTAACAAACTAACAGGGTAGGAGAGGGATTTCTTCTGTCAGGTATTGACTCCTTTGTTCTCTTGGCCTCCAGGGTGGATTGCTCGGGTCGGCGTGTTGCCAGTTTGGACGTGGACGGAGTCATCAAGGTTTGGTCCATCGACGGTATTATGCAGACCAAGGCCTCCGCCATCTCCAAATCTGCCCTCCTGTCCCTGGAGTGGGCGACTAAGCGGGACCGGCTGGTGAGTGTGGGCAATATCCAGTATGAGGCACCACATACCTCATGTCTCCAGCGTGACACCTACATCCTATATAACTGTGTCCCTGTTCTTTCTCCCTGCTGTTGCTCTGTAGCTCTTATTGGGCAGTGAGGTCGGCACCGTTCGCCTGTATGACACTGAAGCCAAGAAGAACTTGTGTGAGATTGGGATCTCTGAGGATATGCCGAGGTGAGGGCTGAGTATACCGAGGGCCATAGACTGAAGATGTGTGTAATGTATGTGATACTGAGGACGTCTCTGCTTCTAGGATTCTGTCTCTGGCGTGTAACCCCAGCGGGACGTCCTTTGTCTGCTCAGCCGCGGCTCCATCATCAGTCGTAGAACCATCTACCCCTGGTGGAGGGGAGAATGGAGGCAACCAAGTGCCAGGACGACTACTACTGTGGGACACCAAAACCATGAAACAACAGGTAAGGGCAGTTACATTACTAATCCTGTATTATACTCCGGAGCTGCGCTCACTATTCTGCTAGTGCAGTCACTGTGTACATACATTACATTACTTATCCTGTACTGATCCTGAGTTACATCCTGTATTATACTCCAGAGCTGCACTCACTATTCTGCTGGTACAGTCACTGTGTACATACATTACATTACTTATCCTGTACTGATCCTGAGCTACATTCTGTATTATACTCCAGAGCTGCGCTCACTATTCTGCTGGTACAGTCACTGTGTACATACATTACATTACTTATCCTGTACTGATCCTGAGTTACGTCCTGTATTATACTCCAGAGCTGCGCTCACTATTCTGCTGGTACAGTCACTGTGTACATACATTACATTACTTATCCTGTACTGATCCTGAGTTACGTCCTGTATTATACTCCAGAGCTGTGCTCACTATTCTGCTGGTGCAGTCACTGTGTACATACATTACATTACATATCCTGTACTGATCCTGAGTTACATCCTGTATAATACTCCAGAGCTGCACTCACTATTCTGCTGGTGCAGTCACTGTGTACATACATTACATTACTTATCCTGTACTGATCCTGAGTTACATCCTGTATTATACTCCAGAGCAGCTCTCACTATTCTGCTGGTACAGTCACTGTGTACATACATTACATTACTTATCCTGTACTGATCCTGAGTTACATCCTGTATTATACTCCAGAGCTGCGCTCACTATTCTGCTGGTGCAGTCACTGTGTACATACATTACATTACTTATCCTGTACTGATCCTGAGTTACATCCTGTATTATACTCCAGAGCAGCTCTCACTATTCTGCTGGTACAGTCACTGTGTACATACATTACATTACTTATCCTGTACTGATCCTGAGTTACATCCTGTGTTATACTCCAGAGCTGCGCTCACTATTCTGCTGGTGCAGTCACTGTGTACATACATTACATTACTTATCCTGTACTGATCCTGAGTTATATCCTGTATTATACTCCAGAGCTGCGCTCACTATTCTGCTGGTGCAGTCACTGTGTACATACATTACATTACTTATCCTGTACTGATCCTGAGTTACATCCTGTATTATACTCCAGAGCTGCGCTCACTATTCTGCTGGTGCAGTCACTGTGTACATACATTACATTACTTATCCTGTACTGATCCTGAGTTACATCCTGTATTATACTCCAGAGCTGCACTCACTATTCTGCTGGTACAGTCACTGTGTACATATATTACATTACTTATCCTGTACTGATCCTGAGTTACATCCTGTATTATACTCCAGAGCTGCGCTCACTATTCTGCTGGTGCAGTCACTGTGTACATACATTACATTACTTATCCTGTACTGATCCTGAGTTACATCCTGTATTATACTCCAGAGCTGCGCTCACTATTCTGCTGGTACAGTCACTGTGTACATACATTACATTACTTATCCTGTACTGATCCTGAGTTACATCCTGTATTATACTCCAGAGCTGCGCTCACTATTCTGCTGGTGCAGTCACTGTGTACATACATTACATTACTTATCCTGTACTGATCCTGAGTTATATCCTGTATTATACTCCAGAGCTGCGCTCACTATTCTGCTGGTACAGTCACTGTGTACATACATTACATTACTTATCCTGTACTGATCCTGAGTTATATCCTGTATTATACTTCAGCGCTCACTATTCTGCTGGATAATATTTGTTTCCCGGCACCTTGCTCATCAAACAGGGGCAGTTACTTTATCCCCCTAAAAACCCACATCTCATTCCTCCATTTCTCTTCCTCCCCAGCTGCAGTTCTCTCTGGAGCCGGTTCCCATCGCTGTAAACTGCACATCTTTCAATCACAATGGCAATCTGCTGGTGACAGGAGCTGCGGACGGCGTCATCAGGCTTTTTGGTAAATGGCAAAATGAGATCTCAGGATGTATCTATTTAATCATCCCTCCTTCTAGCTTAACTCCACCCCTTTACCTAAGCCCCACCTCTTATCCACTCCCCAATCAAAATAGAGGATTTTAAAGCGTTAAATCCCTGTTTTCTCTGCCGTATTTCTGCCCAGCTTGTGTTATCTGTATTGTATTTGCTTTCTGTGCTATTTTTCCCCTCTTTCATTGGCAGTCGTACTGTCCCTTTAAGAAGTGTCGTTTTGTGCGAATTGGATAATATGGTAACCGTCCCTTTAATCCCTAGATATGCAGCAGCACCAGTGCGCTATGAGCTGGGAGGCGCACAAGGGAGAGGTGTATTCTGTAGATTTCAGCTACGATGAGAACGCCGTTTACAGTATCGGGGAGGACGGGAAGGTGAGTGACGACTTATAGGGCCATGTCCATCCAAGAGGGTGAAGGCTGATCCTGCAGCCATATTGTCCCCACATCTTACTAAACAACAGGGAGTATGACGGCAGGATCAGACTACACAGGTTTGGTTTGTAGTCTGTTACCATGGAGACGGAGACATCTGCTTAGGAACCGAATACATAACAATAGGAAATTTGTAATGATGACTGTTTGTAAAGTTGTTTCATTTTGAATTCTGGATGCAGCAGAAAAAAATTAGCACAAATGCTAAATACAGCATGTGGTAAGAATAGCAGATCCGTCAACAGCAGCTTGCTGACAGTTTCCAGTTAACGATGTTGTTGTTTTTTACCAGTTCATTCAATGGAACATTCACAAGAGCGGTCAGAAAGTGTCAGAATATTCGCTGCCGCCTGACGCCACCGGTCCCTTCATGCTGTCTGGGTACAGCGGGTACAAGCAGGTGCAGTTCCCTCGTGGGCGACTTTTTGCCTTCGACTCGGAAGGCAACTACATGCTGACGTGCTCCAGCAATGGTGGAGTCATTTATAAGGTAACTGTGTTGTGTAGTCTTAGCTATTTTACCAATTACTGATGCAGTGTGGACTCCATTATTGTAGCAATAGCTGACACATTGATGTAGCAGAGCTGATTTTGTCATGTTGTCAAGCTGATGTCATATAGCGAGCTGATGTTGTCATGTATCCGAGCTGATGTAGCCGTTTCTTTCTAAGTCAGGATCATGAGATGGGTTTACCTGAATTGCTAGCACATAAGGCATTGTGATATTACTGTGGGTTCAGCCAAATGACAAACACAGCTTTGCTATATCAGAGCTGATGTGTTTGTTACCGCACTGGGTTTGTCCTGTAGCTGCTTTCTATGAAGTCAGGATCACGAGATGGGTTTACTTGTTTTCCTAGTAATACCACAGATAATGCATCGTGCTGTCACTGTGTTGTGCCAAATGACAAATACAGCTCTGCTATATCAGAAACACCATTGATAGCAGAACTGGATTTGTGATTTGGTCGGTTCGTAGCAGAGCTGGAGTTGTCGTGTTGTGTTCTCTTGCAGTCTTATGAAAACCACAAGAAATGTTGTAAAATCACCGAATGACAAGTTCGGCTCTGCTACATCAGAAGAAAATCTGCTTGTAGCAGAGCTGTATTTTGTCACTTTGCGTTTTTTCCATTTTTTTTTTTTTTTTTTTGCGGAATGTGATAAATCACCAATTAAACTGTTTACCTATGTAATGTATGTTGTGATCTGAGCTGTAGCAGAGCTGAGTTTGTCATGTTACTCTTTTTTTTGACAATGTGATAATTCTTCTCTTTGTCTTTCTGTTTTTTTGGTCCTCTGCAGTTGAACAGTGACGGCAGCACATTAGAGAACTGTCTGTCCCTTGGCGGGCATCGGGCCCCTGTAGTCACCGTGGACTGGAGCACAGCGGTGGAATGTGGCACCTGCTTAACAGCCTCCATGGATGGAAAAATCAGACTGACCACCCTGCTGGCCCAGAAGTCCTAACCTGCCCTCTAAAGCCTAAAAGGGGCTTCTGGCTCCACCGTAATCCCTGTATAGTGAAAAGTTCTACTCGTTCAAGTCTTGCTCATTGATTTCTTAGTTTTGTCTGTTTCTGGGAAAGCTGGATGACAACCGATATGGCTGCAGTTGCATTGCTCCTCAGAATCCTAAACAGTAAAGCTGCCTAGTCCTGCAGTGATATGGGGATGGACCTACCAACAAGCTGTGTGACAACCCCTGGGGGTGCGGTATTGCCGTACATATTAGTTGTCACCCAGCTTTCCCAGAAACAGACCCATCTAATAAATGACTGGGTAGAATTCCCAACTCAAGGACTTTTTGCCGGGACCAAGCAAAGGAGACCTATGTAGTAGCCTCTCTACAGACACAAACAGAAGATCCTTCAGTGACTCATCTCAGGATTGGCGCAGATGCCATCATGGCCGCCGCCAATACATTCCAGCACTGACCACAAATCGACAGTATTATTATTGTATTACTCCAATAAACCATATGTAGTGTTTCTCTCCCCCCATTGCGGGGATAAGGATAGTCTGGGAGTCAGTGTCTTATTTGGAACTGTCCTTTAAGTGGACCATTGTCATCAAAGGCAGAGGCCGCCCCTTGTGTCTGTTCTCCCATCATGTCCTGCCTGATCATGTTACTGACCCTGTTATATACCACTTACTGTCCTAGTTTGACTTCTTATGTACGTCTGTGTGCCCAGGATGCTGTTGCCTTCACTAGCTACCATGTATCAGCATAGCTTCATTCCAGGACTGATTTATTCACCTACAGTCCATTCGTGCTATAATTTTCATTGTGCTGACAGACACTGATGCTGAGGAGTCTGATTCCCCTTCCCTCCCCCTGGATAGTCTGCTACGTGTGCTCTTATCCCAGTTATACATGCTGGATGTGAGGTCAATGTCCAGGACTGTTAGAATTTCATCTCCCTTGTCATGACAGACACTGATGCTGAGGAGTCTGATTCCCCCTCCCTCCCCCTGGATAGTCAGCCACGTGTGCTCTTATCCCAGTTATACATGCTGGATGTGAGGTCAATGTCCAGAACCGTTAGAATTTCATCTCCCTTGTCATGACAGACACGATGCTGAGGAGTGTATCATTCCTCCTCCCTCTCCCTGAACTGTTTGTGCTCTCCTCCCAGTAATACATGCTGTATCTTAGGCGTCTAGGAAGCTGCTGCCCTCACTAGCTCTCATGTATCAGCACAGCTTTACCTAGACTGATTTCTCCTTTTACAGCTCATGAGGCATCACCTCAGCATCAGTGTCTGTCAGCACAGGAGATCCCTTATGGTCTATGGAAGGAGTAATCAGTCCTGGAATATTGTGCTGATACATGCGAGCTAGTGAGGGCAGCAGCATCCTGGACACACAGACCTCACATCCAGCATGTATTACTAGGAGGGGAAGTGCACATGGCAGACTGTTCAGGGGAGGTAGTGGGAAATCATACACTTCTCAGCATCAGTGTCTGTTATCACAGAATTGTATGATTTCTTATCCCTTCCTTGCACAGCTTGCCATGTGTACTCTGTTGCCAGTTGGATGTAAAGTCTGTGTGTTCAGGATGCTGCTGCTGTCTCCATTAGCCCTCATGTATCAGCACCGCTTTACTCATTTCTACAGCTCATGCGGGATCACCTCTACCTTGTGCTGGCAGATACTGATGCTGAGGAGTGTTTGATTCCTCCTGAGCCTTCCTGGTGCTCTCCTCACTCTGTACACTGATACACACTCTGTGATTCACTGATGTGATAGCTACACTCTGATCAAGCCTGGGTTCTGTCTGCCCTAATCATTTGGATTCTTTCCCTTTCTGCTGGGACAGCCATGCTGACAGATCAGTGTAAGATTCACCAGAACAGTCAGCTATGTACAGCAGTTGTACAGACTCTACAGCAGAAAAATAGTGAAGCATAAAGAAGATTAGTTGGTCAATTTTGGGAGAAAATTAATGAAAAAAAATGACCTCAAAGGTGTCCATATCCCGTAAAGAATATTTCTGCCTCATTTGTGGCCCATGTGAGCCGCAGGTTAGGGCTCTTAATTTGAGATGTATAATGGGGGTATATGACTTGAATCACATGTTTGGGGGCATAGGGGGTGAAAACGCCTGTACCTGCCATTGGCCAGCTCCATTACTGCTTGGCTCACCAGCCACAAAGACGTGGTGACCACATTGTGTATGGATTGTGCGCCAGCTCTGCTAAGCGTCAGATGATCCCATGCATTGTCTGTACCTGCAAATACAAGGTATGAACAGGCGCTGATGGTATAATACAGACTGAAGAAGCCCTTACATGTATTTTGCAATTACAGCAGCGCCACCTGGTTTGGAATAGACAAACCGCAGCTAACTATATTAAACCCTTTCCTATTGCAGCAGCGCCACCTGCTGTCCGGACATGGTAACCGTATCTGTTATTTCCCCGCCCCTCCAGTTAGTGCTGCATTTTGGGAAATGTAGTTTTTGCAGAATGAGGAAGTGTCCGAGGACGGATGAGAATGTGGGGGCTTGATCTTTGAGATTGCAAGTCATGAGCAGCGCTGAAGGTAGAAAAAGAGGTAAGTGGCAAGGAGGGAGTTAAATGTCCTGCTTCCCACGTGATCCAGGGGCTCTGTGGTTGTAATGGAGCACTGCAGCTGTGATAGGGGGCACTGGTTATAGTGGGTGTATTGTGGTTGTGATTGGGGCACTGTGGTATTGTTTGGGGTTCTGAAGTTATGTTGGGGCACTGTGGCTGGGGATGGGTTCTGTGGTTGCGTTGGAGGTTCTGTGGCTGTGATGGGGCATTGTGGTATTGTGTGGGGTACTGTAGTTAATAATAATAATAATAATAGTCCTTTAATAGTCCCACAATGGGGAAATTCAGTGTGTTACAGCAGCAAGGATAAGCAGATACAAATACAAATACAACATGTACAGGAATGTTCCAAGGTGAGAGGCATTACATTAATAGCAGACAGACAGATAGGAAGTAGCAGGGGGGGGGGGGGATTTAACAGGCAGAGAGATATTTCAGTTCTCTGTATGTAATGATCTCCGCTTAGGTCGGTGTTGGTTGTACAGCCTAACCGCGGTGGGGAGGAAAGACTTCCGATAGCGCTCCTTCTCACACCTAGGGTGGAGCAGTCGGTCACTGACAGTACTGCTCAGCGAGATCACAGTCTCATGCATGGGATGGGACTTCTTCTCCAACATGGAGCTCACCACGGACAGTATCCTTCTGTCACCCACCACCTGCACTGGGTCCAGTGGGCTCCCCAGGACAGAGCTGGCCCTTCTAATCAGCTTGTCAAGTTTATTTCTGTCCCTGGTTGATATACTGCTCCCCCAGCAGGCCACTCCAAAGAAGATGGCTGATGCCACTACCGAGTTGAAGAAAGTCCTAAGAAGTGCCCCCCGGATTCCAAAGGCTCTCAGCTTCCTAAGCAGGTAGAGCCTGCTGTGGCCCTTCCTGTACAGGGCCTCCATATGATCTGCCCAGTCCAGCTTATTATTAAGGAGCAAACCCAGGTACTTATAGGTGTTCACAATCTCGATGCCCGTCCCCAGGATGTCCACTGGTTTAGGAGGGCTTCTGCCTTTGCGGAAGTCCACCACCATCTCCTTGGTCTTCCCCGCGTTAATCTTCAGGTGCTTCCGCTGGCACCAGTCCACAAAATCCCGGTTCAGTTCTCTGTACTCCTTGTCATCATCGTCTGTGATGAGGCCTACTATTGCAGAGTCGTCAGAATACTTCTGTAGGTAGCAGCTGGATGAGTTGCACCTAAAATCTGCAGTGTACAGTGTGAAGAGGAAAGGGGCGAGAACCGTACCCTGAGGTGCCCCCCGTATTACAGATCACGGTACCTGACACACAGTCTTGGGCTCTCACGTATTGGGGTCGATTTGTGAGGTAGTCTAGGATCCAGTTGGAGAGGTGGTGGTCCACTCCAGCAAGGCCCAGCTTGTCCCTCAATAACCTGGGCTGTATGGTGTTAAAAGCACTGGAGAAGCTGTGATTATGATGGGGTACTGTGAGTATGATGAGGCACTGTGGCTTGGGTGGGGTACTGTGGTTGTGTTGGAGGTTCTGTGGTTTTGATGGGATACTTTGATTATGATGGGGTACTGTGAGTATGATGGGGCATTGTGGCTATGATGGGGTACTGTGGCTGAGGTGGTGTTCTGTAGTTGTGTTGGAGGTTCTGTGGTTATGATGGGGGAATTCTGTTTGCAGTGGTTGTTCTGTGGTTGTGATGGGGGTTCTTTGGCTATTATGGGGCATTGTGGTTGTAATGGAGTGCTGTAGTTATGCTAGGGCACTTTCTGTAGTTGCAATGGGGGTTTTCTGGTTATGGGGGCACTGTGGCTGTGTTGGTACTGTGGTTATGATGGGAGTATTCTGACTTTGATGGTTGTACTGTAGCTATAAAGGGGGGGGTTCTCTGGTTATGATGGAGTTCTTAGGTTGTAATGGGGCACTGTGGTTATGATGGGGCACTGTGGCTTTGATAAGGGCACTGTGGCTTTGTTGGTAATGTGGTTATGATGGGGGTATTCTGACTTTGATGGCTGTACTGTAGCTATGATGGGGGTTCTCTGGTTACGATAGAGTTCTTAGGTTGTAATGGGACACTGTGGTTATGATGGAGCACTGTGGTTATGATGGGGCACTGTGGCTGTGATAGGGGTGTTGTGGATATGATGGGGGTTCTGTGGTGGGGGCACTATCACTGTGTGGGTGTGGTTAATCCATATGGGGCGGGGCTTATATATACATTTTCTATGTAGTGTTTTAACATTTTTCTCTTGCTCTAGGGAATGGACGACGCTGAATCCAAAGCGAAAAAGCGCGTCCTCCCGTCCTGGATGACAGATGATAACTCCTGCCCCAAGAAGCCATGTACAACAGAGGTGACAACGAGGAGGAAGAGGAAGACTCAAGTGTGAGACATCACTGGTCACTGTCTGGTGGGGTGCTTCTTAAAGGGGCCCTCCAGTCTTATGGTGTGATTGGGGAGTCGTGGACTGGATGAGTCAGTTCGTTGCTCAATGGGAGGGGAAAATGACATATTAGAACAGAATTGGAAAAGGCAATTTGTTTTTTTTATATTTTTGTGTTTTTTTTTCTGCTTCCATTTGTCTAGTTCGCCCAGGAAGAGGACGGTGTATTGTATGAATGAGAAGGAGCTGGTGGAGTACGCACTGGAGATACTTAACCAGGTAACCTGGATAATACCTGGATATCAGGGGTTAAGGAACTACAACTCCCAGTATCCACCGACAATATTCATTTCTCAATTGCCGGAGAGCCGCAGGCTGGAGACCGCTGGTGTACATAATATCAGTATTATAGATGAGTGTACATAGGAAAGGTCAGACCCCTACCCCAGCCCCTCATGGCCGACACCGTCTCTGATTGTAGTGTTCACGTCTCATACAGGAGAGACCGAGGGTTCCTCCAGCTAGAGCTCGACTGCCGCAATATTCTTGCTACTGCCCCCAATTTTGTGCTTCTGGCGCTGCTTCAGACGCCCTCAGATATGGTACCCCGTGTGTCCTTTTTGTACTATATCTATTGTGCCCTCTAGTACTGCGCCTGTTATGCCCCCTTTTATTGGGCTAATTGTGCACCCTTGTACTGCTCCTCTTGTGCCCCCGTGTACTTTGTCTATTGTTTCCCGTGTACTGTGCCTGTTATGCCCTCTTGTACTATGCCTATTGTGCCCTCTTGTACTGTGCCTGTTGTATTGTGCCTGTTGTGCCCTCTTGTACTGGACCTATTGTGCCTGTTGTTCCCCCTTTTATTGAGCCTATTATGCTCCCTTGTTCTGTGCCCGTTGGATTGTGCCTGTTGGATTGTGCCTGTTGCTCCCTCTTGTACTGTGCCTGTTGTGCCCCCTTGTACTGTGCCTGTTGTGCCCTCTTGTACTGTGCCTGTTGCTCCCTCTTGTACTGTGCCTGTTGCTCCCTCTTGTACTGTGCCCGTTGCTCCCTCTTGTACTGTGCCTGTTGTTCCCTCTTGTACTGTGCCTGTTGCTCCCTCTTGTACTGTGCCCGTTGCTCCCTCTTGTACTGTGCCTGTTGTTCCCTCTTGTACTGTGCCTGTTGTGCCCTCTTGTACTGTGCCTGTTGTGCCCCCTTGTACTGTGCCTGTTGCTCCCCCTTGTACTGTGCCTGTTGCTCCCCCTTGTGCTGTGCCTGTTGTGCCCCCTTGTACTGTGCCTGTTGTGCCCCCTTGTACTGTGCCTGTTGCTCCCCCTTGTGCTGTGCCTGTTGTGCCCCCTTGTACTGTGCCTGTTGTGCCCTCTTGTACTGTGCCTGTTGCTCCCCCTTGTATTGTGCCTGTTGTGCCCCCTTGTACTGTGCCTGTTGCTCTCCCTTGTACTGTGCCTGTTGTGCCCTCTTGTACTGTGCCTGTTGCTCCCCCTTGTATTGTGCCTGTTGTGCTCCCTTGTACTGTGCCTGTTGCTCCCCCTTGTACTGTGCCTGTTGTGCCCTCTTGTACTGTGCCTGTTGTGCCCCCTTGTACTGTGCCTGTTGCTCCCCCTTGTACTGTGCCTGTTGTGCCCTCTTGTACTGTGCCTGTTGCTCCCCCTTGTACTGTGCCTGTTGTGCCCTCTTGTACTGTGCCTGTTGTGCCCCCTTGTACTGTGCCTGTTGCCTCCCTTGTACTGTGCCTGTTGTGCCCTCTTGTACTGTGCCTGTTGTGCCCTCTTGTACTGTGCCTGTTGTGCCCCCTTGTACTGTGCCTGTTGCTCCCCCTTGTACTGTGCCTGTTGTGCCCTCTTGTACTGTGCCTGTTGCTCCCCCTTGTATTGTGCCTGTTGTGCCCCCTTGTACTGTGCTTGTTGTAATGCTCCTGTTGTTCCCTCTAGTTCCGCGCCTGCTGTGCTCCTTTCATTTGCACAACTGCAATAACAGATTTACAGTAGAGACTGACACCTACAGGGGTATTGCAGAAAGTAGGACAGGGGAAATATAACTTATAACAATGCCATGCAGGGTCAGTGGAAAGTTAGGTGCTGAGCTTTATGGGCACTGAACTGGCTGCCATTAGTGGCTGTCATGTCATGGTTGTAGTCATCAGTGTAATGGGGGTCTTCTGCAGCGTTGGTCATTTATATAATGTATCCTCTATTCTAGGGTAAAGCTCAGATAGACATCAAGGAGGAAAGTAAAGCTGAACTACAAGAAGATAAGGAGGAGCCCTCCCCTGATAGAGACAGCGAGACGAAGCCTCCGATATCCACCGGACCCGAAAAACCTAGACCTATCCCAGCATCGCCTGGTGACCCCAAGGACGACTCTGACGACGATCCCTTAAAATACGTCAGGGAGATTTTCTTCAGCTGAAGATCTGTGACAAAGGGTTTTTATCTGTGTACATGTAAATAAAGTTTTATATTTTAATACTGAACAGTTTTGGAATTTTCTAATCATCTTCAAGATCTCTGCTGGCTGTCAGTGAATGGAAATATTCCTGTAGGGCAGTCACATTTTTGTAATTTTGGACAACCCCTTTAATCTCAGACCTCTGGGTGTGCTTGAGCAGCAGCTTTGGCAGTTGCTGGAGCACAGACGGGTGTCCCTTAGCGTTGTCTGGGGGGTCTATGGCCTCTGTTTTCTATAAGGCCTCATGCACAAAACCGAGTATTCAGCCCGAGGTTCTATCTAGGGTTCCGGTACTGTCTTTATTGCCTCCCTATTGACCACCATAAAGTATGCTGCCTCCTTTATTGGCCCCCCCACACAGTATACTACCCCTTTATTGGCCCCCATGCTGTGTGCCCCCCTAAGTGACTTTAGGCCACTACCTGCTGGAGTACTCAGCACACAACGGCCCCTATTTACTTACTGATCCTCGCTCCTGCCCACAGTCACCTCCGCTTCCCCATTATCCTTCAGCCCTCTAGGGGGCCCTGTGCGTCACACATCATGTTGCTGGTGCTGAAGTGGAGTGGAGGCGGCAGGAGTGGGGATCGGTAAGTAAATAACCAATGTTACCTGCTAAAGTAATCCAGAAGGTAACAGCCTATTAAAAAAAGAAAAAAGGGTTGCCGACCGGGCCACCTAAAGTCGCAGACCCCATAGCAGCCAATACTGGTGATCCGAGCTGAGTGTGCATGTGTGTGGGGATATCAGACAAGATAGAGTCAATCAAAACCTTCTAAGCCCCCCAGGCATGGCAAAAAAAGTTTGTAAAATATAATAAATTTGGTGTAAGGTATGTAGGCCATTTTTTGGCACAATTCACACCAAAATTTTAGAGTGCTGTGATTACAGAATACCTAAATTTTTATGATAAATTTCATAAATCAGCAGTTCAGGTATTAATAGTAAACTTTATAATAAATTTTATTGTAGAAAAATGCTTCTTTCTCCAGTTATTTCCTTCTCTTCTTCCTCTGCACTGATCCTTGATTCTGAATATAGATCCATACCTAGCCCAGGCTAAGTCTATGGAGAGGGCGGAGGGAGAGGATGAGCAGACAAATGGCAGAGAGAGAGCAGGGGTGTAACTAGGAAAGATCGGGCCCCATAGCAAACTTTTGACTGGCCCCTTTCCCGGGGTAATAAGAAATGACACACCATCACTCATCTACCCCTCCACTTTTTACTGGCCCCCACATGTTCTAACACCCCCATTATTGACTCCACACACAGTGTATTGACCCCTTTACTCATCCCCACACATGGTATAACGCCCCCTTTACTGACCTCACTTGCGGTATAATAACCCCTTTCCTGGCCTCCACATGGTATAATGCCTCTTTTATTGGCTGCCATACAGTATAATGCCTCCTTTAATGGCCCCCATATAGTATACTGTGCCTTTACTGGCCCCCCACACAGAATCTTGCCCCTGTATTGTCCCCCATACAGTGTGTGCGCTATTTACTGACCCTTGTATAGTAAGTACCCCCTTTACTAGCCCCCCCAGAGAGAAAATAGGCCACTACCTAGTGTATTATTCCAGCAGGTGACAGCTGATATTCACTTACTGTTGTTGCCTATTATGTCTCGACCCAGAACGACGTTAGGCCGCCTATTAAAAAAGAAAAAAAAAAAAAGCACTGGAGGCCCGGGCCCTCTAATGTCGACTCTATGGAGGCAGTTCTGCCACTGGCAGAGATATTAGGAGGGCAGCTACAGCTTCTAGTGAGTGATTGATCTCACAGAGCTGAATTATGAGGTACATTATTATTCAGCTCTGCGAGGAGATCTATGGATGGTGTAGGCTATTGTCTCTCTGCCATGTGTCCTTCACCCTCTCCACTCCATAGACTTCTATAGGCTAGAGGTGTAAGCTGTGCACAGACTCTTGAGTAAAGGTTTGAACAGTGTATTCAGATACAGTGGTCAGTGCAGGGGAAGGGAAATAACAGTCAAGACACCCCCATACACATTTGGTGGGTGACCAGCCTCATTGAACTCACCACAGTGGCGTAACTAGGAATGTCTGGGCCCCAAGGTGAACATTAGACATGCCCCCCCGTACCGCCGCCACCAACCCCCCCCCCCCCCCCACACCGCCGCCACCAACCCCCCCCCCCACACAAACCACATGTGCCATAGTGGCCCCTGCACACAGTATTATGCCCCATAGTGGCCCCTGCACACAGTATTATGCCCATAGTAGCCCCTGCACAAAGTATTATGTCCCATAGTGGCCCCTGCACACGGTATTATGCCCCATAGTGGCCCCTGCACACAGTATTATGCCCCATAGTGGCCCCTGCACACTGTATTATGCCCCATAGTGGCCCCTGCACACAGTATTATACCCCACTGTGGACCACCCATGAACAACTATTATACTCTGGGGTCTTTTCAGATCCCAGAGTATAATGATCGCAGAATAAGGGGAGGATACAAACATAAAAAAACAATGTTACCTACCTCATCCTGGCTCTGGCACTCCCCGCTTTCGGCCTTCTTCAATGTCTGTATAGACGTCACAGCCAGCGTCGCGCCGCATAATGACGTCGGCTAACATCTGGGACGTCACTAAGGAGACCCGAAGTCTGCCGGAGCGTAGGAGAGGTAATTCACATTGTTTTCTATGTTCCCTCACCTCCCCTGAAAAGAACCCAGAGTATAATGATAGCAGTGTTTGTGAGGTTCACGGCCCTCGGCCTCACTTATTGATCCCCGCTCCTGCTCACAGCCACCTCCGCTTTCGCAGGAGTAGGAGCATGGCCGTGAGCCGGCGCATGGATCGTTAAGTAAATAGGGTACGTTACCTGCTGGGGTTACACCAGCAGGTAACGGCCTATTAAAAAAAAAAAAAAAGAAAAAAACATCTAATGTCCCAGGCCCTGTGGCAGTCGCTACCGCTGCTACCCTGGTAGTTACGCCCCTGACTCAACAGGTTCAGTGGATGTTCATCTAATGTGTATGGTTATGGTTATAGTGTTGTACTGAATATCTGGAGATTAAGGGAATGTTTTGGAGCTCAAGAAGGAAGCTGGACTACAAGTTCTAGAACAGTTCCTCTACCCCAACTCTCCGAACCTTTATATCTATCCTGAGATTTGGACATAACTTTTTCTGGTTCTGTGTTGGTTGACTATTGTACAGCCCTGCCCTGTGGGTAAAAGTAGAAAGTCCTCCCTCCCTGAGCTGGACTGCTTCATCTGTCTGAGCACTTATACAGATCCTGTAATGCTGAGATGTGGACACAACTTCTGCCGGGTCTGTATTGATCGTGTGCTGGATACACAGGACCAGTCTGGAGTTTATTCCTGTCCTGAATGTAGAGAAGAGTTTCAGGTGCGGCCTGTACTGATGAGATGTTTAGCTCTACGTAATATAATGGAGAATTTATTGTCTACTCATCCAACACAGACAGAAACCGGGATCTTCTGTACTTACTGTGTGGACTCTCCTGTACCTGCTGTGAAATCCTGTCTACTCTGTGAAGCTTCTCTGTGTGATAAACATCTGAAAGTTCACAGCAATTCACCAGAACACGTCTTATCTGATCCCGGCACTAACCTGGAGAAGAGGAAATGTTCTGTCCATAACAAGATCCTGGAATATTACTGTACTATGGATGCCTTATGTATCTGTGTGTCCTGTAGTTTGGTCGGAGAACATCGGGGACACCGGTTGGAGATGCTGAATGAAGCCTCTGAGAAGAAGAAGAAGAAGAAACTGAGAAATGTTCTCCAGAAACTGATCACAAAGAGAAAGAAGACTGAGGAAAGAGTCCAGAGTCTGGAGAAGTGCAGGAGAAAAGCTCAAGAAAAAGCATCTGGAGAAGCCGAGAGAGTCACTGCCCTGTTTATAGACATCAGAAGACAACTGGACGACCTGGAGAAGAAGGTCCTGAGTGAGATCTCCAGGCAGGAGCAGCAGCGGTCACTGTCACTGTCTGATGTGATCCAGAAGCTGGAAATAAAGAAGGCCGAGCTGTCCAGGAAGATGAGGCACATTGAGGAGCTGTGTAACATGACTGATCCACTGACTGTCTTACAGGATCCAGACACAGGTGACTTGTGTGATCCTGAGGAGGGGGGAGGTGATGAAGACACAGGGGGACATGATAAGACACATGATGTAGATAACCTGATCTCTGATACAGGGGGACATGATAGACAGTGCCATGATGTAGGTATAGGTTTCATCTCAGACACAATACACACAGGACTACTACATATTGTGGATAAAACAAAGTCAAGTCTTAATTTAATAGGAAGGAAGGATGACAGCACCTCTGTTAGAAGAAGTCCTATGATTATCATGCCTAGGTTGAAGGCATCTCCATTTGAAGCATCTCTGGAGCCCACAAATATGATGGATGATACTACCCCAGTTAGGAAAGGTTCCAAGTTTGTGGTGCCTACATTTGAAACATCTCCTGAGTCTACAAATGTGATGATAGCTGATGCTACCCCAGTTAGAAATCTTCCTAAATTTAAGCTACCTACTGTGGAGTATGACTCAGCTTATTTATCCTCCATTTTGTATTCCATGGCCATATAGGCCATGCCTGTAGCCATTTTATATTCATACATTTGTTTAGAAAGCTCATCCCCCACCAGATGCCTTAATGGGGTGAGGGTCCTGTTTTGTTTGCTGTCCAACTGCCAAAAACTATTTTTACTGCTTTGTCATCAATCATGTTATGATAGTTGTTCTAGTTCAACCTGTCCTGTCTACACACTGTATTTAAGACTAGTTCAACCTGTTTTGTCTACACACTGTATTTAAGACTAGTTCAACCTGTTTTGTCTACACACTGTATTTGAGGACTAGTTCAACCTGTCTTGTCTATACACTGTATTTAAGACCACCTTTTTCTTCCATTAAAGCAGAACCCACTATATACACAATAGCTGTGCATATGTGTGTATCTCTCTCTCTGAGCTAGCTCATACATCAACTTTATGAATTTGGACTTCAATACGGCGATACTTAGAGCGGATTGCGCTCACAGAAATTGGCGTCCCCGGGTGGGCCAGAGGTAAATTACTACACATCCGGACAAAACAGACGGAAAGGACAATGGGACAAGGAGAATTTGGAAACTGGTTCAAAAGCAGCTGCAGGGTAAGAAGCCTTATTCTTACTGTCTCCACTTTCCACTCCTCCTTGGTTTATGTGCCCTCTCTGGATGCCGGGTGAGTTGTAAGAAAAGTAAATCCTCTGGTCTTTTTAAGAACCCTGTTTATGAAGTATCCGTATTTGAAGAATAACTAATGTAGAAATTTTCTGCTGTGTTTTTGGTATATATCTCATTTGGTTTATGTGTTGGACCCTGTGGAAAGTTATTAAGGAAAGATTAGCCAGGAAAGATTAGCCCATTGCCCTTTCTCCTCAAGGTAGAGGAGAAAGTAGTAGCCTGGGGTTACTGTATGAGTTCCTTGTACGTAGTTAACACTTTTTTGGTGCCGAGAGATATCCTTTTGAGGCTTTAAGGCAAGACGTTGCCTTAATTAAGTGCTGGGCGCCCGAGAGATATCTTTTTTGTAGGTTTGCGTATAAGAAGTGTGTTGTTAGGCGCTGGGCGCCCGAGGGGTACCGGTACCGTTGTTTGTACCCTTTTGAGGTTCGTCACAGAAGATTAGGCAAATCATGGGGAATTTTCCTGGGAGGTGTGAGGCTGATCCTAAGAATAGAGGAATTCCAGCTATAGAGATTGTGAGAGCAAGGGAGGGTGCTAATGCAGTGAAGGGGTGCCAGAAAATGTTTTAAAAGGCTGGTATGCCAAAGACAGGATGTTTAGATGTTGAAATGTGGCAGAAACTTTCAGAAGAACAGCGTGGATGGTTGAAAGATAATAAGCTAGTTGAACAATGCAAAATATGGATGAAGGTTTCAGAGGAAGTTGAGCTTGGTGCAATAAAGTGTGTTTGGATATTGTTTAAAGATTCCTCAGACTGGTGAGGTAGCAACTGTTGCTTTTGTAGTCCATCCCCCTTAAACAATAGAAGGCCTAATCTAGAGTATTGTGTACATATTTGTAGAAGAAAATCCATTGTTTCAGTGAGTTAGAAGTAACATATCTGTTTTGTAATGTCTTTTTGTTTATAATGCACATTTGAAGGAATTTATGAGTGTGACGGAATGAATGCTATGATTTGCAAGAGTGTATGATAGAGTTATGTATATGGTCTAGAAATCCTGTATCTGCTTAGGATTTGAGTAGTTGTCTGACTAGTTGAACAGATGTTGTTTGGTAAGATGGATTGGGAGAACAAAGTGGCCACAATATAAATTGACTTTGAAATCATATTATAAGCTCTCCCATTTCTTCTGCCTGCTTCACTGATTGAGGATATTTTGTGTATTTACTAAAGTCATTCAATTGTTTGTAATTGTGGAGTGTGAAGGAGCTCAAGACTAGTTTTACTTGTTCTGGATAGTCTGAATGAGCTGACAATTTAAAAGATGGAAGGAGAGATAAAATCCAACTATGTGTATGCTAATGAGGTGGGGGTTGAACTTATTAGACACAGGAAGGAATGTCATTGTCTTTGAAGATGTCTGAATGTTTATTGCCTATAGCATGTGCTTAAATGTTGGAATATGTTGAATCCAGACATTTTGCCTGGAACTGTAAAGTTCCAAGATGGGAGACCCAAAGACAGACAGGAGGATTCTGACAATAACCATCAATAGGAAATAGGTACTCCAGTAAGCGTGCCTTTAATATCAGTACCTGATAAACTGAGGCCAGCCCCTATGATCTCCCTACAATTGCCTGAGGGGAGAACTTGTGAATTGTTAGTGGATACTGGAGCTAACAAACCTGTTTTGCACGCTGACAATGTTTTTTTCCCTATGAGATAACTTATGATTACCACTAGATTCCTTGTCAGTGAGTCTGCCTCAGTTAACTTGGTGGGATCAGACGTTTTACAAGCCCTAATGGCTCACATTGTGTATGAGCCAGATGGGGCGGTCTCACTGTTACCAGTAATGTCAGATGACACCTTATGTTCTCTACACTCCCTGGTTTTCCTGACAAAGCAAAACAATGCAGAGGTAGTTAGTGTAAAGGAACATCTAGGTTGTGTGCCCCATTACCTCTGGCAAAAGAAAAAACAGATATAGGCAAATTGCCAGTACCCCCAGTAATGGTCACATTGCATTTACCTTGAAGGGCAAACAATATGCCTGGACAGTGCTACCACAAGGGGCGCCGCATTCTCCCACCCTGTATACTACAGGGCGTGGTACTACTCCAGTATGTGGATGACCTGCTTTTATGTTGCCCCTCCTAGGAGATATGGACAAGCATCAGTATCTCGGTTGTGCTTTTTAGCAGAAAATGGATGTAAAGCATCTAAGTCCAAATTGCAGTTCTGCCTTACTAAAGTTGTTTTTCTAGGTCATTGCATTTTACAAGGACATCTGACCCCTGATAGACTTCAGGTCATACAGGAGCCTAAACCCCCGAATGGGGTGGTACAACTTAGTACATTCTTAGGCCTTGTGTCCTACTGCAGACAGTGGATCTGTAATGTATCCCTGTTAATGCAACCTCTCTATGACTGCATCACTAAACCAGAACAGGCAGTGGAAAACTTCCACTCCATTAAGTTGGCACTTATTTATACAAGTTTTAGGACTTCCTAATTATGACGAGACTTTTTCTCTTTACTGTACAGAAATGTCGGGACACACAACAGCAGTGCTTACTCAGACTCATGGACACCAACATAGAGCAGTATCTTACTATTCTGCTAGATTAGACCCAGTGTCCAGAGGAGCACCTTCTTATGTTAGGGCAGTAGCTGCGGTCCAATTGTCCCTGGAGAAAGGTGCAGAAATCGTATTGGATTTCCCTATCACAGTACTTACTCCTCACGATGTACATGGCATATTGGCCCAGCCTAAGCACATTTCAATGGCTAGACAACTCAGATTATAGTGTGCCTTACTTATGTCTCCTAATGTCACCCTTGCACGCTGCACGACACTCCATCCCTATACCCTGTTACCAATAGATTCAAGGGGGGGAAAGGAAGGACAACAGTGAAACAACCTGTACACGCGTGTATTTTCTGATGAACTGTATATAACTGATGCAGCAAGAAACTTTAGGATTTGGTCATGTAAATGCTGAATCTATTGCTAACTCTTATGTAAATGATGAATCTATTGCTAACTCTGATTTTGAGTTCTTTTGTAGATGGCTCTCGATTTGGGAAGGATGGCAAATTCTATACCAGATATGCCAGTGAACATGGGGTAAACAAGCAGAACTATTACCCCCACAGGTCTCAGCTCAAGAAGCTGAACTGAAAGCACTCACTGAAACGGTGTAAAATAGCTGAGGGTAAGCTTGCTATGCCTTTGATATAGAATAAGACTATGGTCTGATGTGGAGAGTAAGAGCTTACTTTAGTTCTAATGGTATGCTTATAAAGGATTTCCAGGCTATTCAGGAGCTGATGGAGATCATGCTGCCACCAAGGCTGATACAAAAGAGAGTAGAGATAATGCAAGGGCAGATGCTCCGCCAAACTAGCTGCAGAAAAGCCTAGGGAACATGCCTCAGCACTGGTGGTCACCATACCAGAGCAAACTTCTCAGCTCTCATTTCAGGTTCTAAAAACATTGCAGGACCAAGCCGGTCCAGAAGAAAAGAAGACTTGGGAGCAGAAAATTGCAAAAGAAGATGAACAAGGCCTGATGGTCAGTGGTAAGAGAGTATGTTTACCTAGAGCATTGTTCCCAATGATGGCGCAAGCAGCTCATTCTCAAGTGCACCACTCAAAAACAGCCATGTGTGACCTGGTGAGCAACGGTGGGTAACTCCAGGTTTTAGCACAACTGCAGCGAGATACGTGCAAGCCTGCATGACATGTGCTAGGCACAATGTGGGCCAAAAAGAAAAGGTTCCTCAGAAACACACCCCAAAGCCCTTGTACCCGTTTCAGAGATTGCAGGTTGACTATATACAATTACCAAAGGTGGGAAGGTATGAGTATGTGCTTGTGTGTGTTGATCTCTTTTCAGGATGGCCTGAGGCATTTCCGGTACAGAAAGCCACCGCTAAAGCAACTGCAGATAAACTACTTAAAGAAGTAGTGTGCAGATATGGGATCCCCGAGACCATCGAAAGTGACAATGGCACTCACTTCCCTGGACAGTTCTCTTCTAGATCCAAACCGTGTACTGGGAACACATTCCCTAAAGCCAGGAGACTGGGTGGTGGTAAAGAGACACGTGAGAGCCTTGATCCACGGTTTGATGGTCCTTTCCAAGTGCTTCCGACAACATCCTCCTCAGTCAAGTTAGAAGGAAAGTCGACGTGGAACCACGCTAGTCACTGTAAAAATGTGACCTGCCCGGAAGAGGACTGAAAGGATCTGGTACCTACTGGTGATCCTAGCCCTGGTGACACAACCAGTGAGCTTGTTCTAAAAGAAGAATGGGACAATAAATTGATTAAACACCATCAGGTGTTAACTGTTAACTAGGATGAGTAGGAAGAACCCAGGGATTGCTGGATCTGTACTCACAGCCCTGGTTCTCCGAAGACTATGTTTTATCTAGCACTCCCTCTTGACCTAGATGAGTTTTTCTCTTAATGACTCCTGTTTTCATAATGTTTCGTGGAGTCCAGTGACTTATAAGGGAATGAACATCAGTAATAATAACTTTGTTCCAATTCCCATAGCAGGTTGGGTGACCCTCCCATGGTTACAGCTAAACCTGACAGGGAGACCAAGCAAGTGGTATGATTGGAAAAAGGAAAATTTGAACATAAATCCAAAGTCCCATATTATGCTGGTATCATTCCCACAAAAGAGCTTAATATTAGCCTTAGTCTGCCAAGCACCTCTACTGTAAGGTCAGGTAAAGTGGACTTCATTTTTAAGAAAAAGATTCATGCCCCCTTACAAGATAGTGACAGATGGTTCACAGAGGGAATAAAGGGTTGTCCAGAGCACAATTCCTCAATAAAACGGGGACTAGTTAAGGATAGTCAGGGGTGTCTGATACAGAGCACCGGACCCCAAAGAGACATAGAGACGGGGGATAAGTGGTGTGCAAAACCCCCCATGCAGCGACTCTTTAGCTACCTCTATTGCCTAGTTCAGCTTCGGAGAGCATGCATAATGCCCAAGGATGTATATCTAGTATGTGGTCATCAGGCATACAAGTGGCTACCCCCAGGGGGAGAGGGGACTTGTACTCTAGTTAGACTGACACCAGCCACCTTCATAATTGCCCATGAACATGTGAAACCTGAGATAATACCCGTCATACTTTGTACAAGCGTGCAGCAGACAATCACCCTAGGAAAGATGGGCGACCCCATGTGGTTTCAATGGGTACAAGCAACAGAATCATCAGCACGATACTCTTGTATCCCATGGTTATGCAAACTTGGGACAAGTTAGTAGAATCTACCGATTATCTAGATGAGCAGATATACACCATTCTAGGGCTGTTGAATGCCACTAATACGATACAAGGACAGCTCATAATAGTCAGTAATCAACACGCCATAGTCCTCGACTATCTCACACCAGCACAGGGGTAAGGTGTCAGATTATCGGACCTGTTGCCACTATATCAACTCTGAAGGGAATCTTCAAGTGCGGGCAGGGATTGATCAGGTCAGAGAATTTAGAGAGAAATTTATCAAAGAACATTACAGGACACAGGACAGTTGGTGGTCAGATACCTTTTCATTCTTAAATCCTGCCAATTGGTTTAAGAGATTAGGTGGATGATTTATGGGAATATTGCAGGGAATATTTCAAATATTATTGCTGTGTTTTTGCATCTATTTGACTATAAAGTTTATATTCTGGCTTGTAAAGAAACTTGCTAGAAAGAGGTGCAAACCCAAGATAGTGGGTTTGCAGGTTGTAAGGATGGTTGGACACACTGACAGACATGACGGCGAAGGCTTCCCTCTGAGTGTATTAGACCGATAGGTATGTAAATGGTATAACATATCCATGGGGAATGAGGTGAAGTCTCCATAAAAGTCCTCAGGATCTGATTAGCAGATCCTAATGTACCCTGGGTATGGGTTATATCATTTACAAAAGGAGGGAAATGTGGAGGATGACTCAGCTTATGTATCCTCCATTTTGTATTCCATGGCCATGTGGACCATGCCTGTAGCCATTTTATATTCATACATTTGTTTAGAGAACTCATTCCCCACCAGATGCCTTAATGGGGTGAGGCTCCTGTCTATTTGTTGTCCAACTGCCAAAAACTATTTTTACAGCTTTGTCATCAATCATGTTATGATAGTTGTTCTAGTTCTACCTGTCCTGTCTACACACTGTATTTGAGACTAGTTCAACCTGTCTTGTCTATACACTGTATTTAAGACCACCTTTTTCCCTCCATTAAAGCAGAACCCACTATATACACAATAGCTGTGTATGTGTGTGTCTCTCTGTGCTAGCTCATACATCAACTCTATGAATTTGGACTTCAATACGGTGATACTTAGAGCTGATTGCGCTCACAATATGAAGGATGAGGCATACTCCTATATGGGTTTATGGTAGGCTAGGTTCACATCTTGTTTTACTTTCTGTTTAGTGTTGATGTCAGGAAATCTACCAATTGTCAGATAGGCCAAAAAATGTTCTGTTTAATGGAAGTCATAATAGTCAATGGGTGACTGTGATTCTGAATGGCCACCATAAATGGATACCTCGGAGTGGTCTAGTGATGTAACTGTTCATATATAACCACTTATCTGAGGAGCTTCTCTGGGCCCAGAACAACACCTTTCAGGGTACTTTTACTAGTTTTATGTCAGGTGGGGAAGCACTGTTGGTAACTCTTCCAGTCATGTTACTGGAGACCCAAAATAGAGATAAAAATCATCTGGAGAGGCCATTGGTAGAGGGAAAAGGCCACACAATCTAAGTGTCTAAATATGAGTCCCAAATATCTGGGGACTCTCAAAGATGTCTCAGTATGTGATCTGTACCTACTCCAGCTTGGGGCACTGCCTGAAATCTATAGGGATTGGCCCTAAGGGATGATGTATGCCTTTCGTATATCTATACAGTGGTATATGTTGGAGGTATATATAAAAGGTCCCAACATATACCTCCACTGGATGGCAAAAATGTGATATGAACTCAGCCTTACCATGACCACTTAAGTGTTGTTTCTGTGTGTGTTTAGACTGATGCCCCTGACCGCACCACTATAGGGGCAAACATAGGATTTCCAAGTGAGCTAGAGTCCACGGATTCCAGTACAGTTGGAATTTTTTCTCTAACCCCCACCGTTCCTGAGCAATTCTTTCTGTAAGGCCCGGTTCTCATCTGCGTTTGGGTTTCCGTTCGGGGAGTCCGCTTGGGGAACCACCAAGCTCGGTTTCCGCATGAAGCAAGAGGAGAGGAAAGTACTGCTTCCCAGGTAAACAGCTTTTTAATGCGCATAGGTTTCCGTTTGGGGGGATCCCCAAGTGGACTTCCCGAACGGAAACCAGAACGCAGATGTGAACCGGACCTTAGTTTCAGTACAGTTATGAGGTAAATATGTCGTCTGTAAGGTAAATGTGACTTTGAGGTAAATGTGTCTCCTGTGAGGTAAATGTGTCTATGAGGTAAAAAGAAAACACCAAATTTGCTCTTGTAGATGGTACCAGCTGGTAATTGGACCCTTTACAGCACAACATGGATCCATATTACTCAATGTGCCTCCATATGGTAGTTAGTGAAGAACCATACATGACTTTGGATCAGGGGTTTTATCTATGAGATTATGTACATTGAATGACTTGTGGATGTTGGGAGTTATATATAGCAGCTTAAAATATCGACATAAAATTATTATTACAATTATTATATTTTCTGTGATTTATTCTGCATGTTTGCTACTAAAATAAAATGGCTTCTTAAAGGGAATGTCTCATGTATTTACTAATCATATTTCAAGCTATAGAAGAGACAGAACGGGGCAGACTTCCTCTGTAGAGTAAACCATACTTGCCGACTTTTTCAGGATGATATCCGAGAAGCAAAGAGCGGGGGAACATGTTGTGAAAAAAAATTGCATAGCCACACCCCCAGCTTTGAGCTCCACCCATTCCAAGGGGTGCCTCACACCCCCCTTTTGTGAAGAGGGCAAGTAATGTGACAGCCATGCCCCCTTTTTTGTGACGTGAAAGGCACATAAAATTCCCATGTCACTGTTACAGGAGCATTTTGTTGGGTCCAGGTGATTCAGGTGTTGGGGAGATCACCCCTGTTTTTTGAGGGAGCCTCTCGGTTGTTTTGGGAGAGTTGCCAAGTATGGTGTAAACTCCAGCAGCCTGTGCACATTAAATCTACGTTGGCCGATTTTGTCAGATTTGGCTGACCATCTGATATCTATTGGGTTCTCCCAACTCCTACTCTGATGGCAGATGCCAATGGAAATAAGGTTCAGGCAATGGGATTTCAGTCATTGTGTTCTTGGGAAGATACGGCAATGCCAGGGGAGTCTGTCAGTGACTCCCCACTCCCTGTTTAGTGTACATGCATTGAGTGTGCACGTGTATGTGAGGACATAGAGCAAGACAGGTATTGGCACCTTATTTGATGCCCCTTTCCCAGTAAGCCAGGTTTGCGGGGTGAAATAGGCCCAAGATAGCGGCTGAACTTTTCCTCACACTGATCATGGTGGCATCTGTGATCTCCTACCAAAACCTCCCGCAGGCCCTCGGGTGGCCCAGGGGTAAGGGGTTTGCACAGGTCTTCAGGATGGTGGTAGTAGTTCTCCTGGGTACTCCATGGTGGGGCTCTTATACCAGATTTTTTTCACAATCAGAGGCCAAACCAGCTCCTGCGTCTTACTAAGAGGACACAAATGGGTGTCAGCGGACGCAGGTATACTGGCATTTTTTTAATTAAAATTTTTTCTCCTATCCCTGAAGAACCCCTTTAAAGTCTTCAATGATTGATAGACGGGACAGTGCATGGCGGAGTGGATGTCAGAGGAGTCAATTGAACCTAGATAGGAAGGGTTACCACCAAGATCACAAGACACTTCCCTGCTGACGAAACATTCAGAGGACACGTAAGAAGTAATTTGTCTATAGGCCCGGAGTTGTTAAATAATCATTTTCTAAGGTAAGCTTTATTACTGCTGCTACTGCACTGTGCAAAAGTTTTAGGTAACATTTGGTGTGACCTTTGCCCTTTGCCTTCCATCAATTCTTCTCCGTAAACCTGGAGGCAGTTCTTAAGGGAACTCAGCCGTGAGATTGTTGCCGCCATCTTGGAGAACTAATCAAGGAAGCATGGAAGTAGGCTTGCTCCAATCCTTCTGTCTCTTCATGTCATCCCAGACAGGCTGGATGATGTTGAAATCAGGACTATATCTGTGGGGGCCATATCATCACTTCCAGGACTCCTCCTCCAAAGGGTAAAGGTCACACCAAATATTGAGGAGATTTAGATTTCTCTTTTCTTCATTCACTTCATTTTGTTAATTGACAAAAAATAAACGATTAACCCTTCTCTTTCTGAAAGCATTCTTACATGGCTGCAATTTTTGACACCTGCCAAAACTTTTGCCCAACACTGTATGTACATTGATATATTCTGAAATACCGAAAATCACAACAGGTTCCCTTTTATTAGTCACGTTCTTAATGAACTTGATAGAAAAACATTTTCTATGGTCCTCAAGTTTATGGTGGTGGAACATACCCTGCCGTAGAGTCAGCCATTGCGTCTGCTGATCTGAGGGTGAGCTGATCTTCCCCATCTGTCTCCCTATACAGATCCTATAACACAACTTCTGCCAGGTCTGTATTGATCTTGTGCTGTTCAGCCGCGCATTGTGGGTGCAAGTACAAAAACCCACCCTCTTATTCTTGAGCGTTAGAGAATTGTAGTTCTGTTTCTCTCTTCCTTCTTCTGTCAGCCATGGCGTTCTCTGACCTGAGAGCCGAGCTGGACTGCCCCATCTGTCTGAGCACTTATACAGATCCTGTAATGCTGAGATGTGGACACAACTTCTGCCGGGTCTGTATTGATCAGGTCCTGAAAACACAGAACAAGTCTGGAGTTTATTCCTGTCCTGAATGTAGAGAAGAGTTTCAGCTGCGGCCTGTACTGATGAGATGTTTAGTTCTGCATAACATCATGAGAAATTTCCTACATACTGAGCCATGTCGGAAGGAGATCTCTGAGATCTTCTGCACTTACTGTGTGGACTCTCCTGTACCTGCTGTGAAATCCTGTCTACTCTGTGAAGCTTCTCTGTGTGATAAACATCTGAAAGTTCACAGCAAGTCACCAGAACACGTCTTATCTGATCCCAGCACTAACCTGGAGAAGAGGAAATGTTCTGACCATAAGGAACTTTTAAAGTACTATTGTACTAAGGATGCCATATGTATCTGTGTGTCCTGTAGTTTGGCCGGAGAACATCGGAGACATCGGGTGGAGATGCTGGATGAGGCCTCTGAGAAGAAGAAGAAGAAACTGATAAATGTTCTCCAAAAACTGATCACAAAGAGAGAGGAGACTGAGGAAAGAGTCCAGAGTCTGGAGGAGCGCAGGAGAAAAGCTCAATAGAAAGCATCTGGAGAAGCCGAGAGAGTCACTGCCCTGTTTATAGACATCAGAAGACGACTGGAGGACCTGGAGAAGAAGGTCCTGAGTGAGATCTCCAGGCAGGAGGAGCAGCGGTCACTGTCACTGTCTGATGTGATCCAGAAGCTGGAAATAAAGAAGGATGAGCTGTCCATGAAGATGAGGCACATTGAGGAGCTGTGTAACATGACTGATCCACTGACTGTCTTACAGGAACCAGACACAGGTGACTTGTGTGATCCTGAGGAGGGGGGAGGTGATGAGGACACAGGGGGACATGATAGACAGCGCCATGATGTAGATACAGGTTTCATCTCAGACACAATACACACAGGACTACTACACATTGTGGATAAAACAAAGTCAAGTCTTAATCTAATAAGAAGGAAGAAGGCCAGCACCTCCAAGTTAATCATGTCTAAGTTTAAGGTATCTACATTTGAAGCATCTCCTGAGTCTACATATGTGGTGAAGGATGATGCTATCCCAGTTAGGAATGTTTCCAAGATTCTCAAGCGTAAGATTAATGAACCTATTTTTAAAGTATTTCCTGAATCTACAAATATGATAAAGAATGATGCTAACCCTATTGCGAATGATCCCATATTTCAGGAATTTAATTTTAAAGCAATTCTTGAATTTGTAAATAGGATATTACTTGCTCTTGTAGATGGTACCAGCTGGTAATTGGACCCTTTACAGCACAACATGGATCCATACTACTCAAGGTGCTGCCATATGGTAGTTAGTGAAGAACCATACATGACTTTGGATCAGGGGTTTTATCTATGAGATTATGTACATTGAATGACTTGTGGATGTTGGGAGTTATATATAGCAGCTTAAAATATCGACATAAAATTATTATTACAATTATTATATTTTCTGTGATTTATTCTGCATGTTTGCTACTAAAATAAAATGGCTTCTTAAAGGGAATGTCTCATGTATTTACTAATCATATTTCAGTCTATAGAAGAGACAGAACCAGAATGGGGCAGACTTCCTCTGTAGTGTAAACCATACTTACCAAAAATAGAAAAATTTATTGAAAATCAAATAATACAAAAATCCAAAAATGAAAAACATACAACATAAAAGACACTGACAAGCAGTGTCTCAGATACCTAGCCCTCCCTCCCTGTAATATGCCAGCATATCAACACTGTAGCATAGAATGTAATAAACATACAATGATTACTATCAGCAACTGGGAATATAATATAAAATAATATAATAAATAACCAGAACGAATACCAAATCTCAATCAAATGTATAGAAAAATACACATACCCAGGGACATGATGGAATAAATACATAGAAAATACAGACAAGGGCACAACACAGGGGGAGACTAGCGCTGAACGCCCATATGTCTCCCTATACAGATCCTATAACACAACTTCTGCCAGGTCTGTATTGATCTTGTGTTGTTCAGCCCCGCACTGTGGGTGCAAGTACAAAACCCACCCTCTTATTCTAGAGCGTTAGAGAATTGTAGTTTCGTTTCTCTCTCCCTTCCTCTGTCAGCCATGGCGTCCGCTGCCCTGAGAGCCGAGCTGGACTGCTCCATCTGTCTGAGCACTTATACAGATCCTGTAATGCTGAGATGTGGACACAACTTCTGCCGGGTCTGTATTGATCGTGTGCTGGATACACAGGACCAGTGTGGAGTTTATTCCTGTCCTGAGTGTAGAGAAGAGTTTTGGGAGCGGCCTGTACTGATGAGATGTTTAGTTCTGCATAACATCATAAGGAATTTCCTACATACTGAGCCATGTCGGAAGGAGATCTCTGAGATCTTCTGTACTTACTGTGTGGACTCTCCTGTACCTGCTGTGAAATCCTGTCTACTCTGTGAGGCTTCTCTGTGTGATAAACATCTGAGAGTTCACAGCAAGTCACCAGAACACGTCTTATCTGATCCCGGCACTAACCTGGAGAAGAGGAAATGTTCTGTCCATAAGGAACTTTTAAAGTACTATTGTACTAAGGATGCCATATGTATCTGTGTGTCCTGTAGTTTGGCTGGAGAACATCGGGGACATCGGGTGGAGATGCTGGATGAGGCCTCTGAGAAGATGAAGGAGAAACTGAGAAATGTTCTCCAGAACCTGATCATAAAGAGAGAGGAGACTGAGGAAAGAGTCCAGAGTCTGGAAGAGAGCAGGAGAAAAGCCCAAGAGAAAGCATCTGGAGAAGCCAAGAGAGTCACTGCCCTGTTTATAGACATCAGGAGACGACTGGACGACCTGGAGAAGAAGGTCCTGAGTGAGATCTCCAGGCAGGAGGAGCAGCGGTCACTGTCACTGTCTGATGTGATCCAGAAGCTGGAAATAAAGAAGGACGCGCTGTCCAGGAAGATGAGGCACATTGAGGAGCTGTGTAACATGACTGATCCACTGACTGTCTTACAGGATCCAGACACAGGTGACTTGTGTGATCCTGAGGAGGGGGAGGTGATGAGGACACAGGGGGACATGATAAGACACATGATGTAGATGATCTGGATGTGGCTGTGATCTCTAATACATTACACACAGGATTACTTAGTATTTTGACTGAAGCCATGTCAAGATTTTATGTGAAGGAAACAAAAGATCTACAATTACGTTTAGACAAATTATCTGTCGGTGCACCCATTGTACAGAATCCTGTCAACCAAACTTTAAATCACTCAGATATTTATCCTAATTACGGCTCAAGCACTGTCTATTATCTTGATGATCCCGATGAGATGTTCTCTGAGTACTAATGGAAGAGTTTATTGCGCTTCTAAACTTCTAAGACAGTCTGGTTAGGCAGATGGTCTGTCCAAAGTTAAAGTAAGGATGGCCCCCACAGCCATACAAGGGTATAAATCCTTACTGAGCTGGGGGAGGACAATGTTCTTCTCAGCTGTGGTGTGTACCCTCTGAGACAAACAGATCACAGGTTGAGAACCACTGGTCTAGGGTGATGAAGGGGTTAATGCCGCTAGGGGATCTAAAACCTGGTTCACATCTGCGTTCGGGCCATTACGTTCCCCTCTCAGCATGAAAAATGCGGAGAGAAAAGTCCTGCAAGCAACACTTTTCTCTCCACATTTTTCGTGCGGAAGCCAAGCAGAAACCACACAGACCTCATTATAGTCTATGGGGTCCGCCGGATTCCTAAGGTAACCGCTTTTTTATGCGGATTAGGTTTCCATTCGGTGGGTCTCCAAGCAGAAACGGAAACCCATGCGTAGATGTGAACCGGGCCTGATCTATGAGATTGTAAATTCATGGACTATGGATGATGGGAATATTATAAATTATGTGTTAAATTTTGGGTTTGACATAAAAGTATTACAATTATAAATATGTAACCGACCATTTCTTCTATTTTTTATGATTTATTCTGCATATCTACTGCTAAAATGTCTCTAATAAAATGGCTTCTTAAAGGCAGTGTCTCATGTATTTACTTCTTAGATTTCAGTCTGTAGAACAGACGCAATGAGGGAGATTAAGTAATGAAAATATGACAAAAATCTGCTACAATTTGTGCCAAAAAATTGGTATGTATGCCTTGTAAACATTTATCAATCATTTCAGACACTTTTTATGACTTGTGTGACAAGGGGGCATTGCTTACTCGAAAGAGGCGTGGCCTATCAGGAAAAGGGGCATGGTTTAGGAAGCACCATTGTGCACCAAAATTTTGGCACTTTTTTGTGGCATAAACAAAGCCAACAAAAACGTGGTATGAATTTAGGGAGGGAAGAATAAAGCAATTTGTGCCATTATTCTGAAGTAATTTGTGACATTTTGAGATTTACCAAGCATTTACACCATGTTTGGCCTCAAACCCACTTTTTCTTTCTTTCTTTGTATGTGTTTTTGTTTTTTGCTGGTTTCCTGTATCCATATGGAGTTGCCTGATTGACAGCTATCCATTACTCAAGCAGGGGCTTAATGTTAGCCAGCCAAAAGGCCAACACTAAGCCCCTTTATTATTGGCCTGGTACCCAATACACCAGGGTTGCCAGGAAGAGCCGGGTACCATCAAAACCTGACCTGACCATCTAAATTGACAGGTATTTTTAAGCTGTGCAGAGCCAATAACCATGGAACACTTCCCACATTGATAACACAAGCCTGTGGCTACTGATTTTTAACATTGGGTAGTTGCAATAAAAGGAAGGCACCTCATGTTATTTTATATTTGAATTTATAAATTTATATATTGAAATAACTGATTAAAAAAAATTAAACCCCCATTTTTATTAACTGATGAAAAGACTACCTGACACAGTCTAATATTATCAGGGTTAAAAGTCCATGGCCTTTTCCAGGTTATTGGGCCTTCACAGACAGAGTCACGTGAATAGATACCAAAACACTGGATCGGTAAGAAAGTTTTATTGGTGATACATTACACAAGTATTTAGGAGTGCCCTATGTGACAACTGAGAAGGAAAAAGTGTATTTTAGAAATCTACTTTAAAGAGATTTTCCCATATGGGCAAGTTATGCCCTATCCACAAACCTGCATATCGGTGGTGGTCTAACAGCTTGGACCCACACAGATCAGGACAGCCTGGGAATTCTTGTCCTCTATTCTGAATAGAGTGGTGGCCATGCATGGGTCTGGCAGCCTGTGCACTGCTCCATTTATTGAATGGGAACTACACTACTCGGCTATATTCAGCACTCTCACTGAAATGAATGGAGCAGGGTGCAGGCTGCCCGACCACCAAGTGATCACCATTCCATTTAGATCAGGGCAAAAAAAAAATCCCCCATTCTCCTATCAGTGGGGCTCAGGCACAGAAAGGCAAATACAGACACATACCTTGTATGCTGTGCAGCTTTTGGTGGTGCAGGCCTAATATGGCCTGTGGTCTACAAGTCAGAAAGTGGTAGAGCAGGAAGCCTATGGTTTCCTGCTCTACCAGTAGCAGAGCAGGGTGGAGGCTCCACTTTTGCCTGGTTCTGCAATTTTGATGTATTTTAACAACCCGATCAGCAGAAGTGGGGGGAGCTGACTGCATCCCACCTATATGGTTGCCCCTCCACCTCTAGGCATGACCGTACTCCATTCATTTTAATGATAGTCCTTGGCTATCTCTGGCAGGACAATTGAAATAAATGGTGTGGAGGTTTGCCGATCTGACCACTGCTACATTCAGCAGGGAGTAAAACACCTTAATACTTTTAATCAGTGGGAATCCCAGTGGTCGGACTCCCACCTCTCTGCAACTTATCTTCTATTATGTGGATAGGAGATAAGTTGATTTGTTGGGCCAAGTCCTTTAAACTAAACCTATAACTGATGGGTCAAGCCACTTTACACCTAGGCCTGTAACTACAGATGGGCAAACTGAATCCTTCCAAGCAAAGTTCAACGTGAATATTCCACAATGTTTGATTTTTAACAAATCTGAATAAATATAATAACAATAAGGCCTTGTAGCACGGGCTAATTTTTCTATAAAACTATTGCTTTTTGCAATATAATTGCCACGTGTGTCTAAAAACCACGGGCAAGCATGTTTTATAGATAGGTTCCTAGAAGCCCTGACAGTGTTCTACACTATGTTTTATAGATAGGTTCCTAGGAGCCCTGACAGTGTCATACACTATGTTTTATAGATAGGTTCCTAGGAGCCCTGACAGTGTCATACACTATGTTTTATAGATAAGTTCCTAGTAGCCCTGACAGTGTTCAACTCTATGTTTTATAGATAGGTTCCTAGGAGCCCTGACAGTGTTCTACTCTATGTTTTATAGATAGGTTCCTTGGAGATGCAAGGGTGCTGGATGCCACATCAACCAAAGAGGTAGAGCTCTGTCTTTTACAGTGCTCACGGGTACAGGGCTATAAGGGATGCTTACCAAAAGGGGCAGGATTAAAGGGGGGGGCCATAAAGTCTACCAGGTGAAGCAAGAAGCAGCATTACTAGTAAAATACTGAGCTTTTAGGCCTAATGTAGCTAAATAAGATATTGTGCTGCAGCAGAAGTTCAGGTTAACTCTGCTACCTCTGTACATATATTTTTTTTTAAATTTTTTTCTATATCACAATCTATATTTTAAAAACATACTAAATCCTGTAGTTTTTACTCTGGCAACTAAGCCTAATAATAGACTGCTAGTACTGTAGTGGTTTTCTTTGCAGCAATCACCTCATTTATGCTGTTGACAGAGCAGAGAAGAATCTCAGGCAAGATGGCCGCCTCATAATCATATAAAGAAAATAACTGGAGAGGGACATTAAACTGTGAGAGTCGCTGGTTGGAGACATTAAACTGGGGCAGCTGGAGGAGGACATTAAACTATGGGGCAGCTGGAGGGGGATATTAAGCTATGGGGCAGCTGGAGGGGGGAAATTAAGCTATGGGGCAGCTGGAGGGGGACATTAAGCTATGGGGCAGCTGGAGGGGGACATTAAACTATGGGGCAGCTGGAGGGGGAAATTAAGCTATGGGGCAGCTGGAGGAGGACATTAAACTATGGGGCAGCTGGAGGGGGACATTAAACTATGGGGCAGCTGGAGGGGGAAATTAAGCTATGGGGCAGCTGGAGGGGGAAATTAAGCTATGGGGCAGCTGGAGGGAGAAATTAAGCTATGGGGCAGCTGGAGGGGGACATTAAGCTATGGGGCAGCTGGAGGGGGAAATTAAGCTATGGGGCAACTGGAAGGGGACATTAAACTGAGGGGAACTGGAGGGAGGACATTAAAATATGGAGCAGCTGGAGGGGGACATTAAACTATGGGGCAGCTGGAGGAGGACATTAAACTATGGGGCAGCTGGAGGAGGACATTAAACTATGGGGCAGCTGGAGGAGGACATTAAACTATGGGGCAGCTGGAGGAGGACATTAAACTATGGGGCAGCTGGAGGGGGACATTAAACTATGGGGCAGCTGGAGGAGGACATTAAACTATGGGGCAGCTGGAGGGGGGAAATTAAGTTATGGGGCAGCTGGAGGGGGAAATTAAGCTATGGGGCAGCTGGAGGGGGAAATTAAGCTATGGGGCAACTGGAAGGGGACATTAAACTGAGGGGAACTGGAGGGAGGACATTAAAATATGGAGCAGCTGGAGGGGGACATTAAACTATGGGGCAGCTGGAGGAGGACATTAAACTATGGGGCAGCTGGAGGGGGACATTAAAGTATGGGGCAGCTGGAGGGGGGACATTAAACTATGGGGCAGCTGGAGGGGGACATTAAACTATGGGGCAGCTGAAGGGGGACATTAAACTATGGGGCAGCTGGAGGAGGACATTAAACTATGGGGCAGCTGGAGGAGGACATTAAACTATGGGGCAGCTGGAGGGGGGAAATTAAGTTATGGGGCAGCTGGAGGGGGAAATTAAGCTATGGGGCAGCTGGAGGGGGAAATTAAGCTATGGGGCAGCTGGAGGGGGAAATTAAGCTATGGGGCAACTGGAAGGGGACATTAAACTGAGGGGAACTGGAGGGAGGACATTAAAATATGGAGCAGCTGGAGGGGGACATTAAACTATGGGGCAGCTGGAGGAGGACATTAAACTATGGGGCAGCTGGAGGAGGACATTAAACTATGGGGCAGCTGGAGGAGGACATTAAACTATGGGGCAGCTGGAGGGGGACATTAAACTATGGGGCAGCTGGAGGAGGACATTAAACTATGGGGCAGCTGGAGGGGGACATTAAACTATGGGGCAGCTGGAGGGGGGACATTAAACTATGGGGCAGCTGGAGGGGGACATTAAACTATGGGACAGCTGGAGGGGGACATTAAACTATGGGGCAGCTGGAGGAGGACATTAAACTATGGGGCAGCTGGAGGGGGAAATTAAGTTATGGGGCAGCTGGAGGGGGAAATTAAGCTATGGGGCAGCTGGAGGGGGAAATTAAGCTATGGGGCAGCTGGAGGGGGAAATTAAGCTATGGGGCAACTGGAAGGGGACATTAAACTGAGGGTAACTGGAGGGAGGACATTAAAATATGGAGCAGCTGGAGGGGGACATTAAACTATGGGGCAGCTGGAGGAGGACATTAAACTATGGGGCAGCTGGAGGAGGACATTAAACTATGGGGCAGCTGGAGGGGGACATTAAACTATGGGGCAGCTGGAGGGGGACATTAAACTATGGGGCAGCTGGAGGGGGACATTAAACTATGGGGCAGCTGGAGGGGGACATTAAACTATGGGGCAGCTGGAGGGGGACATTAAACTATGGGGCAGCTGGAGGAGGACATTAAACTATGGGGCAACTGGAGGGGGACATTAAACTATGGGGCAGCTGGAGGGGGACATTAAACTATGGGGCAGCTGGAGGGGGACATTAAACTATGGGACAGCTGGAGGAGGACATTAAGCTATGGGGAAGCTGGAGGGTTGTATAAAGGCAGAACTATGTTCTTGTCATGAGCGTCTCGGCCTCTTTTGATGCATCCCATAATTTTATTTGCTTTGGTAGCAGCTGCCTGGCACTGGGTGAATGTGATCAGTTTATATTATATTCTATGATGGACGGGCAGCCAGTGCAGTGACTGGCACAAGGGAGATACATCTGTGTACCGGTGTGACAGAAAGTCTGGTGGCCGCATTCAGGACAGATTGTAGAGGGAGAGTTTAGTAAGAGGAAGCCTAAGTAGAAGAGAATTGCAATAGTCAAGATGCGAGAGAGAATCAGAGAGACAATGAGGGGGTTTTGATGTTTCCACAGTGATAAAATGGCGAATTTTACAGTTGTTTTTCGAGGTGCAGGTGGCAAAGAGCGTGCAAGTGTCTGAATATGTGGGGTGAAGGAGAAGTCAGAGTCAAATACATCCCAGGAAGTAGAAAGCTCCATCCCTTGTATACCATCAGTGTAAACCCAGACACTACGCAGGGGATGGAGCTTTCTGCTTCTCGTCCTGTATTGTGTATAGGACAGATGATTGGTCCGGGGACTGGCTGTCAGCCCCCACCAATCAGGTATTTATGGCCTATCCTAAGACAATAAAAATCTTAACACCCCCCCCCAGACAACATCTTTAATCATTACTTGAACCATGTCAGATCCTAGATCCTATATGCAAAACTGGCGATAAGAATCTATCCTCGTAGGAGTGGCAATAAACTTTATGCTAAACTATTTTTAAATTCCAAAGTTCATATATTATATGACATTTTATTGTGGGTGGCACGCACCCTACAGATATAAAGTGATAGATACTTCCTGCTTCATTTCTATTAAGACACGTCAGCCATGGCGTCCTCTGCCCTGAGAGCCGAGCTGGACTGCTCCATCTGTCTGAGCACTTATACAGATCCTGTAATGCTGAGATGTGGACACAACTTCTGCCGGGTCTGTATTGATCGTGTGCTGGATACACAGGACCAGTCTGGAGTTTATTCCTGTCCTGAATGTAGAGAAGAGTTTCAGGTGCGGCCTGTACTGATGAGGAACTTAGCTCTACGTAATATAATGGAGAATTTATTGTCTACAAAACCAAAACAGACAGAAACCGGGATCTTCTGTACTTACTGTGTGGACTCTCCTGTACCTGCTGTGAAATCCTGTCTACTCTGTGAAGCTTCTCTGTGTGATAAACATCTGAGAGTCCACAGCAAGGGACCAGAACACGTCCTAACTGAGCCCAGCACTAACCTGGAGAAGAGGAAATGTTCTGTCCATAAGAAGGTCCTGGAATATTACTGTACTGAGGACGCTGCTTGTATCTGTGTGACCTGTAGTTTGGCTGGAGGACATCGAGGACACCGGGTGGAGATGCTGTATGAGGCCTCTGAGAAGAAGAAGAAGAAACTGAGAAATGTTCTCCAGAAACTGACCACAAAGAAAGAGGAGACTGAGGAAAGAGTCCAGAGTCTGGAGGAGTGCTGGAGAAAAGCTCAAGAAAAAACATCTGGAGAAGTCGAGAGAGTCACTGCCCTGTTTATAGACATCAGGAGACGACTGGACGACCTGGAGAAGAAGGTCCTGAGTGAGATCTCCAGGCAGGAGGAGCAGCGGTCACTGTCACTGTCTGATGTGATCCAGAAGCTGGAAATAAAGAAGGCCGAGCTGTCCAGGAAGATGAGACACATTGAGGAGCTGTGTAACATGACTGATCCACTGACTGTCTTACAGGATCCAGACACAGGTGACTTGTGTGATCCTGAGGAGGGGGGAGGTATTGAGGACACAGGGGGACATGATAGATATTTGGGTCTCATGTCAGACACATTACACACAGGACTACTAGATATTGCGGATAAAGCAAAGAAAATGTTTGCAGATCAGAAAAACATTGAAGATGGTTCACATCAAAATTATTGGAAAAGTACAGGGCATCAATATATACACTGTGCAGTAGACCTGTCCATAAATGGTCCCTTTGAACCATCCACTACCTTCAGCCCACTCCCCTGGGCTGTTCAGAAAGGGTCCTCAAAACCCCAACTAGATGCACCACCACCGCTCCCACTCCCCAGGGCTGTTCAGAAAGGGCCCTCAAAACCCCAACTAGATGCACCACCACCGCTCCCATCCTACAGTGCTGTTCTGAAAGTGCCCTCAAAACCCCACCTAGATGCACCACCACTAATTCCACCCCACGGTGCAGTTCAGAAAGGGCCCTTAAAACCCCATGAAGTTGCACTACCTCCGTTCCCACCCCCCTGTGCTGTTCAGAAAGGACTCCCAAAATGTGTCCAACCTCAAAGGTTTTTCAGAAATTCCCAATCCCCATAAGCTGTTTAGAAACACCTCGCCACCCCACTGAGATGTTCAGAAAGGGTCTCCAATAAACAGGGACTGCCTGAGTGTATTGTTGATGAAAGTGAAGTCTATAAGTGGGCGAGTTTAGCAGACATTTGTCAGAAATGAATGCTTGCACAAGCGCTGTCTCATGCTTCATACACACGACTATGTGCAGTGTACGGTTTTTACTTGCAGTCATGTGTAGCACATGTTATTATACAGCTGACTTGTATGACACTAACTGGCCACAAATCACCTCCTGATAGCAAACAGATAACAGATCCCTCTGTCACGCACCACAACTTTCCAGATTGTTTTTTGACCGGTTGTAAATAACTTCTCTACTTAGATTGCATTTTGTTTTGGTTTTTTTTAAGGACCCTAAAATCCTTTGAAGACCATGTGTATAAAAATCTGTGAATTTTCAGTTCTTGCATAACACCATGTCTGATGAAGGAAGCTAGTACTCCTGAAAGCTTACTTATAAATATACTCAGTTAGCCTCTAAAAGGTATCGCCTGATTTCTTCACTCTTCCACTACTTTCAATGGCTAACACGGTACAACATTATACTACTAACTGGCCATTATCATACTCACTAGTTCACATGTTCGGCGGGTGTCGGATGACCAGAAGAACCGACTAATGGACCACAAAAATAGAGGACGACAAAGGAGCCTGAGGAACCCCATTGGCTATTATGGTGTCTTTCGAGTTTCTATTGGATATCTGTTATTTTTAATAAGAATTGCTGAGAGAAAAAGTGAACCTTGCAGGAATTTTTCATCCGGTGATTTTAGACAAATTTGCGCCAGACAGACACCTGGAGCAAATGTGAACCCAACATAACATGTGCTACTTATTAATACAGTTATAAATTGCTCTGTACAAACCCAGCCTTAGGGTGATGACACTAAGGACCTGGATGCAGGTATAACAGCACTCAGTTCTGAAGCCGCAGGGGCCGTCACTAATATGTCAGTGAAACACTGATTGTTTCCAGGCTAATTCTGATGTTTCCTGTGGCCCCAGAACTGACTGTAGTTTGTAACTGCATCCAGGTACATAGCGTGTCACTACCCTAACAGTGCCAAAAATCACCCAATGAGTGAGTGTTTACTGGACTGATTTCAGAAGGGTAAAAAATGATCGTCCTGTTTAATAAGGGCTGGCAAACAATGAAAGTATATATTGGGTGAATGATGGCTTTAGCGATGATTCCTCCTGTATGTCCTCTGCATCAGCCTATGTTATCAGACTGGTGCAGAACTAGCATTGATCAGCACATTTTGTAGCCAATCAGCACCCATTAGAAAAACATTTTTGTGTAATACCACCTGTAGTAAATGGGTAGGTGATGCCAAACTTTCCTAGATTGACACAGCAACTTGAGCACTACATATCAAGGCACTTTTGCCCTTTAGCACCCTTGAAAAACTGAGTGACAACTTGAAGAGTCTGTTGGGACTCAATTTCAGCCCCCTTTATAAGATATTCATTTCATGTTGGGTTCGGCGGCTCGGGTCGCTGATTCATTTCGGGTCGACCAAGTTCGGTAAGAACCACACCTTAAATTGGCTTAAAACATAGAGTAGAACACTCTTAGGGCTCCTAGGAACCTATCTATAAAACATAATGTAGAACACAGTCAGGGCTCCTAGGAACCTATCTATAAACATAGTGTATGACACTGTCAGGGCTCCTAGGAACCTATCTATAAAACATAATGTAGAACACTGTCAGGGCTCCTAGGAACCTATCTATAAACATAGTGTATGACACTGTCAGGGCTCCTAGAAACCTATCTATAAAACATAGTGTATAACACTGTCAGGGCTCCTAGGAACCTATCTATAAAACATACTGTATGACACTGTCAGGGCTCCTAAGAACCTATCTATAAAACACAGTGTAGAACACTGTCAGGGCTCCTAGAAACCTATCTATAAAACATAGTGTATGACACTGTCAGGGCTCCTAGGAACCTATTTATAAAACATACTGTATGACACTATCAGGGCTCCTAGGAACCTATCTATAAAACATACTGTATGACACTGTCAAGGCTCCTAAGAACCTATCTATAAAACACAGTGTAGAACACTGTCAGGGCTCCTAGAAACCTATCTATAAAACATAGTGTAGAACACTGTCAGGGCTCCTAGAAACCTATCTATAAACATAGTGTATGACACTATCAGGGCTCCTAGAAACCTATCTATAAAACATAATGTAGAACACTGTCAGGGCTCCTAGGAACCTATCTATAAAACATACTGTATGACACTGTCAGGGCTCCTAAGAACCTATCTATAAAACATAGTGTATGACACTGTCAGGGCTCCTAGGAACCTATCTATAAAACATAGTGTATGACACTGTCAGGGCTCCTAGGAACCTATTTATAAAACATACTGTATGACACTATCAGGGCTCCTAGGAACCTATCTATAAAACATAATGTAGAACACTGTCAGGGCTCCTAGGAACCTATCTATAAACATAGTGTATGACACTGTCAGGGCTCCTAGAAACCTATCTATAAAACATAATGTAGAACACTGTCAGGGCTCCTAGGAACCTATCTATAAAACATACTGTATGACACTGTCAGGGCTCCTAAGAACCTATCTATAAAACATAGTGTATGACACTGTCAGGGCTCCTAGGAACCTATCTATAAAACATAGTGTATGACACTGTCAGGGCTCCTAGGAACCTATTTATAAAACATACTGTATGACACTATCAGGGCTCCTAGGAACCTATCTATAAAACATAGTGTAGAACACTGTCAGGGCTCCTAGAAACCTATCTATAAAACATAGTGTATAACACTGTCAGGGCTCCTAGGAACCTATCTATAAAACATACTGTATGACACTGTCAGGGCTCCTAAGAACCTATCTATAAAACACAGTGTAGAACACTGTCAGGGCTCCTAGAAACCTATCTATAAAACATAGTGTATGACACTGTCAGGGCTCCTAGGAACCTATCTATAAAACATAGTGTAGGACCTGGTGAGTATAAATGTTTTTTTTTTTTTCACTTCCCCTGGGCCTCCAGAGTGTAATGCGGCAGCCATTTTAGTTCACCTGAGATGAATCTCCATTTGTGCGGTTCTGTTAAAAAACTATTTGGAATATTCGGTTCAGACCCAGCTGGTACAAACCGATATATCTAGTACAGTGGTCATATATTGCTCCTGTGTTGGGAGGTCTAGAGTGGTAGAACAATTAATACCTAATATATCTAATAGTCTAGGGTGATGAAGGGGCTAATATTAATTTCCATTATCCATGAATGTCTAAGGGTATGGAATGGGTTAGATATATCCCTGGGTGGTTTATATAAACTTATATTATGTACAGTGATACATTATATAGTTAATTATTATTATATAGGTTAGGATAATAATAGATGTCATGATGATGATCTTTAGCAGGAAATTGTGTCTTTTGTTGAATTTAATTGGGGATTTAGTGCTGACACATAGCTACGATCCTCCTGCTTCTATTCACACAGTCAGAGGGTAACACAATATAATTTTGTCTGCCTGCACCCACCCATAGGGGGAGCTCACTGCAATGGGATTTGTTCTACTCTATATACAGTGAGCTCCACCTAGTGGTGAGAGAAATATATTTTTTTTAACTCTGTCTTTCCTCTTGAATTGTTCAGAGTGTAGGTAACTCAATGACCCATTTACCCGGGCACTATTTAACGGGAAAAATGTCATGAAAAACTTTCTGCCTGTGTATCCTGTGAGGTACGTGCTTCTGTGATGAATTGTACATATTACTGGATCGCTGTTTTTATCGATGAGATTGTAAATTCAATGACTTTTGGATGATGAGAGCATTTGTTATAGATTCAATGTTAAAGTTGAGGTTTGACATAACATTATTACAATTATAAATATGTAACTGACCATTTATTGTATTTTTTATGATTTATTCTGCATATCTATTACTAAAATGTCTCTAATAAAATGGCTTCTTAAAGGGCATGTCTTATGTGTTTACTGTTTAGATTTCAGTTAATGGGGCGGATTGAATAATGAAAATATGACAAAATTCCACCACAATTTGTGCCAAAGTGAAGTAGAAGCCTTGTAAACATTTATCAATCATTTTAGACACTTTTTATCACGTGTCAGACAAGGGGGCTTGACTTATTGGGAAAAAGAGGCATGATTGAGGATTTGCACCAAAAGTTGGCACTTTTTTGTGGTATAAACACGCTTGCTTTTTTGGGTGGTATTGTGGGCATGGTTGAGGTGTGGGGGTAATATGACATTTATGACATTTGTTATCTTAACAAAATTTAATTTGTGTGTGTTTTAAACTATTTAACCTCTTTAGCAATGGAGTTGTCTGATTGACAGCTATCCATTACTAAGACAGGGGCTTAGTGTTAGAAAGCCAAAAGTCCAACACTGAGACCCCTTAATATTGGCCTGGCACTCAATACACCAGGGGTGCCGGAAAGAGCCAGGTACCACCAAAACCTGACCTAAATATCTAAATTTATGATATTTTTCAGGGGATGTGGAATGGTAATTTTTAGGCTGGGAAATGCCAATAACCATGGACCACATCCCACCTTGATAGCGCTACCCTGTGGCTGCTGGTTTTTAGCATTTCCCCTGATGGGGAAATTAGAGTCTGCATCATTGGGTTTTTTGACTTACTGTATATCAACATGGTATGTTTTTAGGTTGGACTTGATGGGCTTGTGTCTTTCTACAACCTTATCAACTATGTTTTCTATTAAATACTTTTATGGTATATTCATGGGATATGCCATAAATGTTTGATAGATACAGGTCCCACCTCTGGAACCTGCAGCTATCTCTAAAATTTATTTTATTTTTTATGCTTACTTATATAGCACCATCATATTCTTCAGCGCTTTACAGACATTGATAGTCACTGTCCCACATAGGGCTTATAATCTACATTCCCGATAAGTATGTCTTTGGAGGAAACCAGTGTACCCGGAGGAAATCCACACAAACACGGGGAGAACATACAAACTCCTTGCAGATGTTGTCCTTGGCAGGATTCAAACCCAGGACTCCAGCGCTGCAAGGCTGCAGTGCTAACCACTGAGCCACCGTGCTGCCCTAGGTTTGGTCCCTGGTTCTTACCTCACCATGACTTTGCCAACAGACAGTCCTCAATGGTTGGACATTGTGGTAACAGCATAGCTCTCTGTTCTATGCTGTTTCGGTAACATCCCTATGAACGCTATGCTGTTTCTGCAAACCTGACCATCCATGACAGTCTATCAGAGTGTTCATAGTGAGATAAGAGCTGGGAGACAGAAACTGAGGGGAGTTAATTTTAGAAAAAGGTCAGGTCCCAGAGGTGGGAACCTCATCTATCAGACATAAATGTCTCTTGTGGGAAAACCCCTTTAAATAATATTTTTCTGTTTGGATACTCGTACATGAATATGTTCTAAAATGTCAAAACTGCCAAACAGGCTCCCTTTTATTAGTCACATTCCTAATGAACTTGATATGAAAGCTATTGCTATGGCTGTAAGGATCTTTTTGCATGAGTCATTCTATTGTGGTGGAGCGCACCCTGCAGACACAACGTGAAAGGTGTGTCCTGGTCCATTACTATCAGCCATGGCGTCTGCTAATCTGAGGGACAAGCTGCTCTGCTCCATCTGTCTGAGCACTTATACCGATCCTGTAATGCTGAGATGCGGACACAACTTCTGCCGGGTCTGTATTAATCGTGTGCTAGATGCTCAGCGCAAGTCTGGAGTTTATTCCTGTCCGGAATGTAGAGAAGAGTTTCAAGAGCGGCCTGTACTGATGAGATGTTTAGCTCTGTGCAATATAATGGAGAATTTCCTACATACTGAACCACATCAGGAGGAGGTCACCGGGATCTTCTGCACTTACTGTATTCACTCTCCTGTACCTGCTGTGAAATCTTGTCTGATGTGTGAAGCTTCTCTGTGTGATAACCATCTGAGAGTCCACAGCAAGGGACCAGAACACGTCCTAACTGAGCCCAGCACTAACCTGGAGAAGAGGAAATGTTCTGTCCATAAGAAGATCCTGGAATATTAATAATAATAATAATAATAATAATAATAATAGTCCTTTAATAGTCCCACAGTGGGGAAATTCAGTGTGTTACAGCAGCAAGGATAAGCAGATACAAATACAAATACAACATGTACAGGAATGTTCCAAGGTGAGAGGCATTACATTAATAGCAGACAGACAGATAGGACGTAGCAGGGGGGGGGGGGGATTTAACAGGCAGAGAGATATTTCAGTTCTCTGTATGTAATGATCTCCGCTTAGGTCGGTGTTGGTTGTACAGCCTAACCGCGGTGGGGGAGGAAAGACTTCCGATAGCGCTCCTTCTCACACCTAGGGTGGAGCAGTCGGTCACTGACAGTACTGCTCAGCGCGATCACAGTCTCATGCATGGGATGGGACTTCTTCTTCTGCATGGAGCTCACCACGGACAGTATCCTTCTGTCACCCACCACCTGCACTGGGTCCAGTGGGCTCCCCAGGACAGAGCTGGCCCTTCTAATCAGCTTGTCAAGTTTATTTCTGTCCCTGGTTGATATACTGCTCCCCCAGCAGGCCACTCCAAAGAAGATGGCTGATGCCACTACCGAGTTGAAGAAAGTTCTAAGAAGTGACCCCCGGATTCCAAAGGCTCTCAGCTTCCTAAGCAGGTAGAGCCTGCTGTGGCCCTTCCAGTACAGGGCCTCCATATGATCTGCCCAGTCCAGCTTATTATTAAGGAGCAGACCCAGGTACTTATAGGTGTTCACAATCTCGATGCCCGTCCCCAGGATGTCCACTGGTTTTGGAGGGCTTCTGCCTTTGCGGAAGTCCACCACCATCTCCTTGGTCTTCCCCGCGTTAATCTTCAGGTGGTTCTGGTGGCACCAGTCCACAAAAAACCGGTTCAGTTCTCTGTACTCCTTGTCATCATCGTCTGTGATGAGGCCTACTATTGCAGAGTCGTCAGAATACTTCTGTAGGTAGCAGCTGGATGAGTTGCACCTAAAATCTGCAGTGTACAGTGTGAAGAGGAAAGGGGCGAGAACCGTACCCTGAGGTGCCCCCGTATTACAGATCACGGTACCTGACACACAGTCTTGGGCTCTCACGTATTGAGGTCGATTTGTGAGGTAGTCTAGGATCCAGTTGGAGAGGTGGTGGTCCACTCCAGCAAGGCCCAGCTTGTCCCTCAATAACCTGGGCTGTATGGTGTTAAAAGCACTGGAGAAATCAAAGAACATTATTCTCACCGTGTTCCCTGGTTTTTCCAGGTGAGACAGAGCCCTGTGCAGAAGGTGGATGATGGCATCATCTACCCCAATGCCCGGTCGATAAGCAAACTGGAGGGGGTCCATAGCGGGGCTCACTAGAGGGCGAAGATGTGTGAGAACCAATCTCTCTAAGATCTTCATCAAGTGGGATGTCAGTGCTACAGGTCTGTAGTCGTTGAGGTCCATAGGGTGAGGTTTCTTTGGAACTGGTACCACACAAGAAGATTTCCATAATTCAGGGACTATTTCCTGCCTCAGGCTCATATTATACATATATGTAATTATACCACACAGCTGGTCCCCACAAGTCTTAATTAGCCTTGCACTGATGTCATCTGGCCCTGCGGCTTTCCTCGCCTTGATCTTTTTCATCTCCTTCCTCACCTGGGCCTGTGTGAAGGTCAGACTGTGGTCAGATAAAGACAGATTTCTGGATTTACTGGTCTGTTGGGAAGTAGCCACATGGGGTGAATGGGGTGAAGTCATTGTGGTGAGGGGAGCTGAAGGACATTCTGGGGTGGGAGGAGCTGGTGTGTGATCAAATCTGTTGAAGAATAGGTTTAGTTCATTAAGCCAGTTAACATCTGCCTCAATCTGGCAGACCGACTGTTTATGACCCGAAATTGACTTAAGCCCCTCCCAGACCCCCCTTATGTCTTTTCTTTCCATTTGCTTTTCCATTTTTTCCTTATAACTGGCTTTTCCTTGCCTGATTAGATGCCTCAGCTCCTTTTGTACTTCCCTCAACCCCTCCTTATCTCTTGTCCTGAATGCCATCTTTTTCTCCTTAAGTAGTGTTTTTATATCAGAGTTAATCCATGGTTTGTTGTTGGAGAAGCACCTCACCACTTTTGTGGGTACTGTGTTGTCCACACAAAAATTAATGTAGTCCGTTATGCAGTGTGTGAGTCCTTCTATATCTTCTCCATACGAATCCTGCAAAACTTCCCATGCGGTTGTGTCAAAACATTATTACTGTACTGAGGACGCTGCTTGTATCTGTGTGTCCTGTAGTTTGGCTGGAGAACATCGAGGACATCGGGTGGAGATGCTGGATGAGGCCTCTGAGAAGAAGATGAAGAAACTGAGAAATGTTCTCCAGAAACTGATGACAAAGGGAGAGAAGACTGAGGAAAGAGTCCAGAGTCTGGAGGAGAGCAGGAGAAAAGCTCAAGAAAAAGCGTCTAGAGAAGCCGAGAGAGTCACTGCCCTCTTTATAGACATCAGGAAACGACTGGACGACCTGGAGAAGAAGGTCCTGAGCGAGATCTCCAGGCAGGAGGAGCAGCGGTCACTGTCACTGTCTGCTCTGATCCAGAAGCTGGAAATAAAGAAGGCCGAGCTGTCCAGGAAGATGAGGCACATTGAGGAGCTGTGTAACATGACTGATCCACTGACTGTCTTACAGGATCCAGACACAGGTGACTTGTGTGATCCTGAGGAGGGGGGAGGTGATGAGGACACAGGGGGACATGATAAGACACATGATGTAGATGATCTGGATGTGGCTGTGATCTCTAATACATTACACACAGGATTACTTAGTATTTTGACTGAAGCTATGTCAAGATTTTATGTGAAGGGAACAAAAGATCTACAATTAAGTTTAGACAAATTATCTGTCGGGGCACCCATTGTACAGACGCCCACATGGAATTACCAAATCCCTGCTAGACGTGGGGGTTTGTATAGTTAGCCGCCCAATAATATTTGTTTTAATGAAGACCTCAGTGAAATACAGATGTAGCAGAGTTAACCCGCACATTTGCAAATGTTTTCCATTGACTTTTCATTGGTTCTTGTCTTCTGGGATAAGATATCATGTTGCTGCAGTTCATCGAATTGCAGAAATTCAGGTTAACTCTGCTACATCTGTATATTTTAGAGGCTTTTGAAAAAAAATAGCACAATTTTAACATTCTGCCCACCTATTTATTTAGGCCACACCCCTAAATACAGAATTTGAATCATATGACCTCTTCCTCAAAGACCTCAGATCACACCAGTGCTTAAAGGGGACCTGTCACCACCTCCAACTCTTTGCATCCTTCAATAGGCACCGTTCCACTGATTCTGATGCAGTTCGAACTTCTCTAGTCCTCACCATTCCTGAGCAGTTGGTGCTGTTAATTTTAGCATCCAATATATTAATTAGATTCCCTACTGTCTGGTGGGTAGTCCTAGGCTGGAGAAACAGATTGTCTGGGACCCACCCATCTGACAATGTGGAGCTTAATTGACATAATTGGTTCCAAAGCTAACATCACTGATTGTTCAGGAATGGCGGGGGCTAGAGAATTTTTTTTTAAATGTTTAACAGGCATAGCTTACGGCTCACTTCTTGCTTTCGGCCACTACTGGGAGAAATGTAGGGCTCATATCAGCTATGAACACCAGTTTCCTCACTGAGTAGTAGCAATGGAGATCTTCTTACTGCCTCAAGAGTGACTTTCTGTGAATTTTTGGGGCCCAATGGTGTGGGACAGCTCAGGGTCCCTCCTCTTCTAACTACCACCAAATCTGAGGAGCCCAACTTGCTCCAACTTGTCTCTTCAGCTAGCCACTGACTGTAACTAACTGCTAAGATACCACATAACTCCTCCCACTTTCTAGAAACAATGAAGACGATGTCACTCCCATTTACATAGTTGACACAACATAAATTAAAAGGCATTTTAACACTTAATTTCACAATGTAAATTATAGTACTACTCATCTCTCAATAGTACTACAGTAGTACGTACATAGATAATAGTACAGACTGTGATACAAACATAGATAATAGTACAGGCTGTGATACATAAATAATAATACTGACTGTAGTGCATACATAGATAATAATCCACTCTGTAGTACATACATAGATAATAGTACTGGCTGCGGCACATACACAGATGATAGTACTGGCTGCGGCACATACATAGATAATAGTACTGGCTGCGGCACATACATAGATAATAATCCTCTCTATAGTACATACATAGATAATAGTACTGGCTGCGGCACATACATAGATAATAGTACTGGCTGCGGCACATACATAGATAATAGTACTGGCTGCGGCACATACATAGATAATAATCCTCTCTGTAGTACATACATAGATAATAGGACTGGCTGCGGCACATACATAGCTAATAGTACAGGCTGTGATACATACATAGATAATAATCCTCTCTGTAGTACATACATAGATAATAGTACTGGCTGCGGCACATACATAGATAATAGTACTGGCTGCGGCACATACATAGATAATAGTACTGGCTGCGGCACATACATAGATAATAGTACTGGCTGCGGCACATACATAGATAATAATCCTCTCTGTAGTACATACATAGATAATAGTACTGGCTGCGGCACATACATAGATAATAGTACTGGCTGCGGCACATACATAGATAATAATCCTCTCTGTAGTACATACATAGATAATAGTACTGGCTGCGGCACATACATAGATAATAGTACTGGCTGCGGCACAGACATAGATAATAGTACTGGCTGCGGCACATACATAGATAATAATCCTCTCTGTAGTACATACATAGATAATAGGACTGGCTGCGGCACATACATAGCTAATAGTACAGGCTGTGATACATACATAGATAATAATCCTCTCTGTAGTACATACATAGATAATAGTACTGGCTGCGGCACATACATAGATAACAGTACTGGCTGCGGCACATACATAGATAATGGTATTGGCCGTGGTACATACATAGATAATGGTATTGGCGGTGGCACATACATACATATATATGTACCACCTAGCTGTTAGGACTTATTCAAACAATGCCATGCGGTGTCTGATTTTTCAAGGACCATCTCACGGTTGTTTTAAAACCCATGAAAGTTTATGGGTTCATTTCTGTAGGCCCACGCACACGACTGTGTATTACACGGTCCTGTGTGCGGGCCAACAGTCCGGACCTCAAAACTCAGGACAGATCCTATTCTTGTCCAGTTTTACTGCCATGCTTTTGCGGTGCTTATTCATTGAATGAATGAGTCCACGGAAGCACAGCCGATGCACAGGCGGCATATGGATGACATCCATATTGTTCAATGGGCTTTTATGGGTTTTAAAAAATCCGTGTGCTGGCCATTAAAAGGGTCATCACGTGGGTGTTTTTCAGTGTCATGTGACTGAGACCAAAGACGGACCGATATGTCCTCAGACACTACCCAAATAGTGAGTATATCCTGGCAATTAGCATTCATGTCAATAGTATTGAATAGTATTGAAGATGAAGATGAAGAGCACTGGTACGTATGGCGGTGTGTTATATCATAAATAAAATAGTTCGTACACACGCTTTCTCTACTTGAGTCTTTGGATGTCTATGTGTTACCCATCACCGAATTTAGCGGCTCCTGTATTGGAATTCCATGGACTGTACCATAATAATTTTCCACAGGGGGAACAGAAATTAGTGTCACAGTCACTGCTGATGATTACACGGCTCCTGTCACACAGTTATAGTGAGCTTCAGAATATGGAGAGATGAATAATCCCACAGTGCCCCCAGCAGGCAGAGATGGTACTGGCTCTAGCTGTCTATGTGATGCTATCCACAGAGATAGAAGGGAAATTTAGGCAGGAAGTGAAAAATAATATTTATTGGGGCGGCCCTTTCTGTATTGCCTGTGTACAGTGCAGTAGTGTATGTGCGCTTTACGGCAGCTGTAATGAATGATGGATACTGGTCAGAGAATTGTCTGTAGACTAATATAGTTTCCAGGTATAGATGGATTATGGCCCCTCCCTTGGAGATTGGAGAGTGAGGGCGGAGTTAAAAAAAGAGCCTTATCTGTAGTATATAGTGTCCTACCTTAAAGTTGTATACTCATCTGGGACATTTATGGCATATCCTTAAAGTGGACCTTTCAGCACCTCCACCACTTCAAGTTCTTAGAATCTGTTAATATTCGCCCCTCTACTGATTCCAGCACAGTTGGAATTTTTCTTCTAGCCCTCACTGTTCCTGAGCAATCAGTGCTGTTAGTTTTGGTGTATGATATACTATTTAGGCTCTGTAATGTTAGAAGGGTGGTGTCATGTAAGGGGCGTGACTTGGACTTCCAATCAGAGGCAGCCAGTGTCAGAGCTCAGAATCACACCCCTTGTCTGCTCCTGCCTGACACCGCCCTCCTGACAGTACAGAGCCTAAATAGCATATCCGGCACCAAAACTAACAGCATTGATTGCTCAGGAATGGCGGGGGCTAGAAGAAAAATTCCAACTGTGCTGGAATGAGTGGAGTGGTATCTATTAACTGATATACAGAGCTGGACTTGTTGGAGGTGGTGAAAGGTCCTCTTTAAGTCCCATAGGTGGGACCTGCATCTATCTCGAGAACAGTAATCCCCAACCCCCATTTTGCAGCTGCAATACAACTTTCTCCACTCACTTCTATGGGATGCCTGAGCATAGCTGAGACAGATGCAGGTCCTAGAGGTGGGGTTTATGTCTGTATACTGTGAATATGCCACAATTTCCCAGATAGGAATATCCCTTTAATTTGGCCTCCACCAATGCAATAATAAAGTCCCCCACTCTTTTGAGTGACTCCCCTGATCCTGCCCTTTAATGATAATGAGATGGTTCTGAACTTCTGTCTCAGTCTACACAGCAAAGCTACTATTTTTCCCTCAGTCTCCTCCATTTCTATGATTTTATCCTTTTATATTATATTTTATAGTGCAATCAAAATCATGAAAATGTTAAAAATTTCTGTATGTGTCCTGAGACCTCAATTGTCACCCCCCTGCTCCTCCTCACAAGCTAGTCATAGGTTGCAAGGCAACTGACTGCAGCAGGAGCCTCTCCCCCCTACTTTCTGCAATAAGAGCTCCACCCCTTAGTGTAGCCCTGCCCCCTCAATTGTCTGCCAGCTAAGATGTAGGAAATGCAATTAAACACCTGTATTTTGTGCAAGATATTTACAGGAGAATCCTGCAGGCTGACAAACTGGTTTGCCATTACTATAAAAAGCTGCGAGAGCAGAACAAAGGTCAATGTTTATTTATTCGGAAAAGACTCGTAGACTAGGCGTGGTATGAGGTGTGCCACCTGGCAGGGACCGTGCTTTCCTTCACAGTTACAGCCATGGCATCTGCTGTTCTGAGAGACGAGCTGGACTGCTCCATCTGCTTGGACATTTTTAGGGACCCTGTGACCCTGAGATGTGGACACAACTTCTGCCGGGACTGTATTGATCGTGTGCTGGATACACAGGACCAGTCTGGAGTTTATTCCTGTCCTGAATGTAGAGAAGAGTTTCAAGAGCGGCCTGTACTGATGAGGAACTTAGCTCTACGTAAAGTAATGGAGAAATTTCTGTTTACTCAACCAACACTGACGGAAAGCGGGATCTGCTGCACTTACTGTGTGGACTCTCCTGTACCTGCTGTGAAATCCTGTCTACTCTGTGAAGCTTCTCTGTGTGATAACCACCTGAGAGTCCACAGCAAGGGACCAGAACACGTCCTAACTGAGCCCAGCACTAACCTGGAGAAGAGGAAATGCTCCATCCATGAGGAGCTCTTGGAGTATTACTGCTTTGAAGATGCTACCCCGATATGTTCCTCCTGCTATCTGTTTGGACACAGAAGACACCAGGTGGAGCTTTTGGATGACGCCTCTGAGAAGACGAAAGAGACTCTGAGGAATGTTCTATGGGAATTGACCACAAAAAGGGAGGAGGCTGACAAAAAAGTCCAGACACTGCAGGACCACAAAAGAGAAGCCCAAGGTAAAGCAGCTTGTTTAACAGAGAGAGTCACTGCCCTGTTTATAGACATGAAGAGACAACTGGATGACCTGGAGAAGAAGGTCCTGAGTGAGATCTCCAGGCAGGAGGAACTGATATTACTATCAGTTTCGGACCAGATCAAGAACCTGGAGGTGGAGACAGAAGAGTTGACTGAGACGATCCGCCATTTGCAAATGACATGCGATGTACAAGATTCCTTGACTTTCTTAAAACAATCGGGGAACAGGGAACTTTGGGAAGATAAAACAGAAGGTGATGTGGTGGATTATAATCTATCTGATCTGGATGAAGGTGGAATCTCAGACACTTTACACAAAGGTTTAGATGATATCATGTCCGGGGTCAAAAAAATGTTTTATGTGGAGAAGAAACCTGATGATTTGAGCAAGATGGCACCTGAGGAACGAGACAATGCCTCGCTCTTTAGATTTTTGCCAATCCAACGGCTATTCCACAGAGAACCACAGAGGGCACGTCCCATTCCAGCAGAACCTGTAGCTCGGGAGCCATTTTTGGTCATTGAAAGCCCCTTTTCTTCATCCAGATCAGAGAACAAAAGTCTGTTTAGTCATATGCCGGATGTTACTCTGCCAACATGGGAGAATTGGCTGAAAAAGTAACGTTGGCAAACAGATAAACATGGTGCCAAGTGATGACAAGTCATTCGAATTCTTCTGTACTGTATATAGCATACTTGCCAACTCTTCTGGAATGTCTGGGAGGAGCTGACACATTTTCCCAAGCGTTGGATCTTATCTACAGTTCTCACCTCTCCTCATTCCTGCAGTCCTCTTCATCCTCAGGTACTGCCCCAGATAATGTTCTGACGCTAGCCTGATATCGGAACGTCGTCTACAAGACCACCCAAGGATGAGGACTACAAGCTGCAGAAATGGAGAGTATCTGCAGTCTGGTCTGGTGTCTGTGTCCAAATATTTTTTATGGATATGGTGTGTATTTATGGGTTCTGGCCTGGGGTTTGTTTTGTTTTCAGGAGACAGGGTCTGTATGTACAGGCTCTGATCCGGGGTCTGTATTTATTTAGGGTCTGGTCTGGTGTCAGTGTTTGTGTAGAGGGTCTGTATTTTGGAGTTTTGAGGGGACTGACCCCAGATCTGTATTCATTTTTGAGTGTTATGAAGAGAGTCATATACACTTCCACAACTGTAGCGGCTGCAATGGGGCCCATGACCTTAGGGGGCCAGGGTAGGTCCTGGACGTTGCATTGTGGCTCTGGGCGTCACAATATACCTATTCAGAGGCCTGTTCGGGGTGGGGGGGGCTCTATATGGTGTGGATGTCTATAACAGGGTCTGTATGGGGGCCTTAATCATGGGGCCTTACTGTAAGGAAATCTGTAACGAACCTTTACTATATGGGAACCTGTAACAGGGTTTCTTACTGTATAGGGGGCCTGTAATGGGGATAGTATACTATATGGGGGGCAATAAATGGACAGCATACCATGTGCGGGGGGCCCCGTAAAGGGAGCATTATATCATGTGGGGAGTGGAGAGACCCCAGTCAAAAGCTTGCTATGGGGCCCTCTCTTTCCTAGTTACGCCCCTGGACACTACTTTAAGTTTGGGGAATGCTCTATAAAGTTACATGACTTCTCAGAATCTCTGATGTGATCAGGTTGGCAAGTATGCTATAAGGAGTGCAATATGTGCTCAGCCCTAAAAGCAAACGTGACCCGTTACACAGGACTGCAGTCAGTTGAAGTTAAAGTAATACACCGGCCAAAAATTTATAGACTAGGCCTCAGCTCTCAGAACTGTCCTTGTAACCCATAGCAACCAGAGCTCAGCTTTCATTTTTAAAATCATTCGGGAAAAATGAAAGCTGCTGTGATTGGTTACTAAGGGAAACAGGCCTAGTGCAAGGCCTGAGGGGGCAGAGCATGAAACAGAGATTTCTCGTATCATGCTCCGCCCCCTGCGGACCCTCCACAGGCATAAAACAGAGTATCAGTATAGTCTGGAATGTTCTATTCATCATTGACATGAGTAATATTTTCCATTATTTAGCATAATCTTGATTTTTCTAGATTTAATCTTAAAACGCGTTGTAAATTTTGCGTGGATACCGAGAAATGTGAACAGGTTTATAGATCTATGACCAGGTTGAAATAATTTAATAAACCATAATCGCTGTATAATGAAAAATTTGGCAAGTTTATAATATAATTTGTGTTTCGATTCCTCACCTTTTTCAGGAACTCTGCTTGCTGTCAGTGACTTGATGGCGTATCCATATGATCGGCTGTCAAAATCAGACCGCTGGTCGCCTCATTCTCAGCACCCGTCATACGGCCTAAAGGGGATTTCTGTTTTTCTTTTATATTGATGTCCTATGAACAGGATAGATCAATATCTGATTGATGGAGATCTGACAACCGGACTCCGCACCGATCAGCTGATCCATCAGAAGCTACCACACTGGACAGTGTTAAAGCAGTAGTTCCAGCACCTGGAGGCAGCCAGATCAGCTGATCGGTGCGGAGTCCGGTTTTCAGACCTCCGCTGATCAGATACTGTTGTGCTATCCCATGGCTAAGTCATCAGCATAAAAAAAAAAACAAAAAAAAAACACCTGGGGTCCAAAAAACCCCTTTACATGGGGACGTCCAAACACTGCGGCCACTTTGTTTAACTGATCTAGTAAGTATCACCAATGCGGGGTTTTGTGGCTTTGTCCCATTGAATTGTCAGCAGGTATGTACTAACCATTTGGGTGGTGCTTATGGGCCCCTGGCCAAAATAGGGCCCATGCTCAATAATGTCTGGCTTGAAAAGCTCCCAGTCTGTTCCTGTGGCACCCCATTGCGGGTTGTTAGAGGATGGCATGAGATTTGTGCAGCACCCCAGAGTGCTACTGCTTTTAGGTGTTTGTTTCGTGTGCCTCTAGGTTTTATGTTAGTACGTCCCATTCTATGTTCAATGTTATATGTTATATGTGATTCAGCTTTTTCCCTCGGCATTTTCCCCCCTGCAGTGTTCAAAACCTAGCCTTGGTTCAGCCCTGGCCTATCACAGGCCACTGGGCGGGGTTGTAGGGAGATATTATCTCCCCGATAACGGTTGGTCTCCTCAGTTCAGTGCATGCAGTAGACCAGACTAGGTGTGCAGAGCTGACCTGCCACCAGCCTCTGGACTGAAGGCCAAGTGCCGCTCTCACAGCCTCAGGAGGAATACAATCAGCCCCAGGCTCATCTGAAGACAGCCCAGAGCAAGGGAGTAAAGCTGTCTAAGCTGCTGGACTTATTTGGTGTCGTGCCAGGAGGAGCAGGAGAGGACCCTGACAGGAGAGACACATTCGGGCCTAGCATACAGGTAACCAGATCCCTGTCAGGACTCCCTGTAACTCCATCCCCAGTATACCTAGCTGGGAGAGGCACAGAGGTGGAGTAGTGGAGGATTATACCTGTTGAGCCTATAACATCCCTGGGCGCCCTCCTAGAACCAAGGCTGGGGGTTGCACACTGTCGGACTACTACCCCCATCTGGAAGCTTCTGTTGCCTTGCTGTTCCTGTTGCCAAATAAAAGGCTGTTCTGGTTCACCTGCACCACTGACTCCTGAGTCGTGCCTGCATCACCATCAGGGCCCTTCCGAACAACACCACACCGGCTCAGAGAGGAGAGGTCCCCTCTCCAACTGGAAGCGCCCCGGGGGAAAGAACTACTACCACCACCATCCGGTAGTGCTGCAGGACCCCCCAGGAGTGGAACTGGAGTGGGTGGTGAGTGTGCTCGGCCTGCTAGGTGGCACAGCCTCCGCCACTACTACTCCCATCCTCCGGTCTCCTCCATCTGGGTTGCGGCATTTGCCCACTCTTTGGGGAGTCTGTGAGGTCTCCCTTCTTTTCGGGAGTCTCCTGGACGTTCTGGGAGAGTCGGCCGATATGCCCATTGTTCTGATGTATTCTGCTGGGGCAAACAAGGATTGGTCAAATTAGAAATTAAAGGGGTTGTGCAGGATTAGAAAACATGGCTGCTTCTTCTAAGGAAGTGACCTCACGTCCATTGCTCATATGACAATGCTACAGCTCGGTCCCATTAAATGAATGGGACTGAGCGACAGCATGACCATGTGACTAATGGACATAATATCACTTCCTGAAGAAGAAAGCAGCCATGTTTTCTAATCCTACACAACCCCTTTAAAGGGGTTGTCCAAGATTAGAAACACATGCTGTTTTTTTCCAGAAACAGCGCCACCCCTGTCTAGTGGTTGTGTCTGGTATTGCAGCTCAGCTCCATTGACATGAAGGACCTGCATTACTGCACACAACCTGTGGACAGTTGTGACGCTATTTTACATAACAGGCAGTCTGGCCTTTAATATGCACGAGATAAGCGGCATCAGTTGTGTGTGACGCTTATCTCTGTCCCCGATGCCTGCTCTGTCTGTAGGTTTCTTCTAGTTAGCGTTGCGGGCAATCAAAAAGAATCAACAAGATCATTTATTGTAAATATAATATCAGATCAAACAGATTTAGAAATCAATCAGGAACGGAAATTTTAAGAATTTGAGTGCAAAATGTTTTTCACGTAATACTTTCCAAAAACACAACAAACCATAAACACACTAGAAAATAAAAATGTCTTCTCAAAACCAGAATAATAATAAAAAAAAAAAATTACAAAATTTGGCAAAATACTTAAAGGGGTTGTCCAGAGTCTGAAGGTATTACATAAGCTATGAAACTGCAGTGATGTCAGGCCCAGTGGTCACATGATAAAGTCATGTGACTGCCTTATCCAATGGCTCTAATACTACCTATATAATGGATGTATATAGTTCATATACACATTTGCCCCTCCGGCCACCTCTGAGGTCCATTGGGAGGGGCTATTAGAAGGCAAGTACCTGCATGACCCTGCTATTAGGTCAATTTGGCACGGTTATTTGGGTACTGTATGGCAGTGGTAAGTAGGCACAGTCAAACTTATCAACCTTGAAAGTCCCGCCCCTGCCCATGCCCAATTTTGCCCCTAAACCTTACTTGCCAACTCTCCTGGAAGGCTCCCAAAAAAAGTGTGACCTCGCGGTCTCCTGGAAGAGCTGGCAAAGCTCCTGGTCCCAGCCAAAAAAAAAAATTCACGTCACAAAAATGGGGACCCAAAGCTTTGCCCATAGGGGCGTGGCCTCTCTCTAGGCTCTATAGAAGGTAGTATAGTATTTGGGCACTACACAGTACGCTATATGGGCAGATTCCCATTAAAGGGGACATGTGAGGAGTCATTCAACCTAAGGCGGACCTCCGGTACGGATTGGGCGGGGATTAGATTTGGGTTTGAAATTTGGTTAGTCCGAGATTCCGTTACGAGAAGAGACATTTTGATATAAAGTGCATACAGTAGAGAGGTAGACATAGACAGCACACTGCTCACAATCTTCGAAGTTCCTGCACCTAGTCTTACATATTATCCTGAAGATCCATCGATGTAGCATGAAGATATAGTGTCAGACAGCTCAGAAGGTCCCGAGACCACCAGGACTTGCTACACCATGTGGTTGCCAGGTGGAGACATGTGCCAAGTTCTCCTACAGTGCAGATCGGCCTTAAGCCACTAAGATGGAGAGGTCCTCGGCAGGGTGGCCTTCAGTTTTGGACATTGACCACACACTGCTGAGTCTTAAGTAATGACTTATGAGACAATACTGGAGACACAACCCACCCAGGGTCAGCACCAAAGCCAAGAAAGCAGGACTCAGGTGATTAAAGTCAAACTGGTCCCACGTAAGGAAGAGGTGAGTGGTTATCCCTAAGGAAAGTACAATGAGGCTTAAGATGTTTAGGACTAGGTCAAATTTCCACAAACAGTTGTCACTGAAGGCCTGAGCCATCACCAAGATTAGGAGGCTCATGGTCACGGTGACGAATGAAGAGTATGTCAAGATCAGGGATGTGAGAAGTCCATGAGGGAAGTATCTTGAGGGCAGGCCCCAAAATTCGGTGAAACAATAACAGTCGTCAACATTCGTGGTGTTCTGGAAGCAGTAGTTGTAGAAGCCGATCTTCTTACAGCCGTCCACCAGAACGTTACCATGTCCGTAGATCAAGGCGTAGATGAGGAGAGAACAGTTCAGGATCTGTACAAAGCTGATGGTGCAGCTCAGGTTGTGAAGGCTTAGACAACACTTCTTCTGACTCCCAGCCATCTTGTCCTCCATCGCTGAGAAGGTTAAACCACTACAGAGGGAACAAAACAAACAGTATACATTTTTTGGGTCAAGGACAGTTTTCTAGGGTAACCATAACGCCCACAAATCTACCTCCAACCCCGCCACGCATGGTGAAGACTAGATAGACTCTAGTGCAGCCCCAGTCTAAAATCTCGAACTGAATCCAATCTGTGTCCCTCTGCTAGCAACTATTTTAGTCTGGGGTGGGGCTGACTACGACAACGTCTGTGGCTACTTCATAAATGTTTAGGGTGGTATTAACCTGTTATAGGCCAGTCCGACCACCTTATGCCACCGTGAACATATATGACATGGCCACAGAAAATGAAGTGATCAGCCCCAGTAGTGTCAGCAGTGTACACAGCGCCACCTAGAGGGTAGAAATAGAAAAAAAAAATATTTATATCAAAAATGTATTCAAATCTTTTTATATATCTATATATTAGGTCCACTTAGGGTAATATTTCAACCCTTCCATTTCCAGGGGTTCTAAAGTATCCCAAAAAATGGCTTTACATATCCAGCCGTAACCACCAGAGGGCAGCAGGGAGACATGAAGTCACACAGTCTGAGACAAACCAGCAGAATTCTGTGTGCAGCTCTGGATGTGACTGGAGTATAAAATATAAGGATTGGTACAGGTGTCCCCAGATTTGCTCAAGAATATATCTAGAGGGTGCAAATGTCACGATCCTATCACAATTTCCTAAAACTCACGGCAATGCTGTCACGTTTACCCAGAAGCCCCAAAAATCAGCCCCTATACTGGACCCGTACACCTGTCAATCACATACACCCTTGCGTCACATGGCCCCCTCCGAAACATGTTTTTACTGTAGAGATGTAGCAGAGCTGAGTTGGTCTGTGGCTTTACTTACAACCTGCAGGGGGCAGCAAGCATCTGCATTTCAACTGGTGCGAAACTACAAGTCCCAGCAAGGACACTAGCTTGTTTGTTCTCAAAACTCCCTTAGAAGTGACTGGAGCATGCTGGGAGTTGTAGTTCTATGACCTTTCAAACCAAGTAACCCCCAAAGCGTGAAACGACAAATTCATCTCAGCTACATGAAGCAGAGCCGACTTTGTCCTTAGGTGTACATCGTGAGACCACTGGGAGTTAACTCCTTAATGACCACCCTCTGTCTTTCGATGGCAGGCAGCGTAGGCTGTCAGTGGAGGGGGCAGCTTAACCCTTTGTTCGCAGCAGTAAATACATTTTAAAATTTTATTTTGTGTGAAATGTGAACAATATAAAAAAAAAAAAATAACTTTTTGTATTTATTTCTGGCGCAAAACAATTATACGCACCCGAGACAGGCAGGCAAAAAAAAAAAAAGAAAATTCTCCCGCAAAAAACAAGACCTCAAACAGCTACGTCAATAGAAAGAATAGCTGTTGACGTAAACAGGCCTGGCCATTAAGGAGTTAAAGTCGATAATCTCAGCTCTGCTACACCGCGCTGCCGCCTCCGCTGCTCTCTCTTTCGGTTTCTTGGAAGGTTATTGTAGGTTGCTGTGACTGGCGTTTCCAGGAAAGCAAAACCTATAGCGACTGGCAGCGTTACATGGGATTTACATGGGACTGCTTGCCTGAATGGACGAGTCCTCGCCGAGAGGTTGTCGTCTATGTCATAGGAGAAGAGACCTGCGGGAAAGAAAGGGTCAACGTTAACTGTTTAATCTCTGGACAAGACGGAAAGATACTGAAAGCCAATGCACGTCCTGCAGCTACGCCCTCACTGCGTTGTACAATCTCCTGTGGCCCCCACTGAATCTTACCCAGTGGCCCCGCACTCACTGCGGTCTATAGTCTCCTGTGGCCCCCACTTACTATCAGTGACCCCGCACTCACTGCGTCCTATAGTCTCCTGTGGCCCCCACTTACTATCAGTGGCCCCGCACTCACTGCATTATATAGTCTCCTGTGGCCCCCACTTACTATCAGTGACCCCGCACTCACTGCATTATATAGTCTCCTGTGGCCCCCACTTACTATCAGTGGCCCCGCACTCACTGCGTCCTATAGTCTCCTGTGGCCCCCACTTACTATCAGTGACCCCGCACTCACTGCATTATATAGTCTCCTGTGGCCCCCACTTACTATCAGTGGCCCCGCACTCACTGCGTCCTATAGTCTCCTGTGGCCCCCACTTACTATCAGTGGCCCCGCACTCACTGCGTCCTATAGTCTCCTGTGGCCCCCACTTACTATCAGTGGCCCCGCACTCACTGTGTTATATAGTCCCCTGTGGCCCCCACTTACTATCAGTGGCCCCGCACTCACTGCATTATATAGTCTCCTGTGGCCCCCACTTACTATCAGTGGCCCCGCACTCACTGCATTATATAGTCTCCTGTGGCCCCCACTTACTATCAGTGGCCCCGCACTCACTGTGTTATATAGTCTCCTGTGGCCCCCACTTACTGGTAGTGGCCCCGCACTCACTGTGTTATATAGTCCCCTGTGGCCCCCACTTACTATCAGTGGCCCCGCACTCACTGCATTATATAGTCTCCTGTGGCCCCCACTTACTATCAGTGGCCCCGCACTCACTGCATTATATAGTCTCCTGTGGCCCCCACTTACTATCAGTGGCCCCGCACTCACTGTGTTATATAGTCTCCTGTGGCCCCCACTTACTGGTAGTGGCCCCGCACTCACTGTGTTATATAGTCTCCTGTGGCCCCCACTTACTGGTAGTGACCCCGCACTCACTGCGTCCTATAGTCTCCTGTGGCTCCCACTTACTATCAGTGGCCCCGCACTCACTGCATTATATAGTCTCCTGTGGCCCCCACTTACTATCAGTGGCCCCGCACTTACTGCGGTCTATAGTCTCCTGTGGCCCCCACTTACTATCAGTGGCCCCGCACTCACTGTTATATAGTCCCCTGTGGCCCCCACTTACTATCAGTGACCCCGCACTCACTGCGTCCTATAGTCTCCTGTGGCCCCCACTTACTGGTAGTGGCCCCGCACTCACTGCGTTATATAGTCCCCTGTGGCCCCCACTTACTATCAGTGGCCCCGCACTTACTGTGTTATATAGTCTCCTGTGGCCCCCACTTACTGGTAGTGGCCCCCGCACTTACTGCATTATATAGTCCCCTGTGGCCCCCACTTACTGTTAGTGGCCCCGCATTCGCCGCCTTACACAGTCTTCTGTGGCCCCGCATTCGCCGCCTTACACAGTCTCCTGTGGCCCCGCACCCCACACAGGGTGTTCCCCTCTTCCTCCGCCATGTTTACCAGTCCGGTCTATTAATACCCGTCTTGTTGTCGGTGTAGTGTTGCTGTGTTTGCTACTTTCTGTTCTATCCTTGGAACAGAAACTTGATGTTTTTCCAATTTCTACCGCCCCCCGGCCTGGGCCCCTGGCTCTGGCCTGGGGCCAAACTGCAAATCATGTCTGCCTTGTGGATAACAACCATCAGAGACAACCTCGGCGCATGATCTGCAACAACCCCACCCTCTGCAGGGGTTAATGGGCACTTACTGATTTTAGAGGGTGTCTGGGCCTAGGAACATCAAGATGTCTCTGATGGGAGGTTCCGGACCCTCAGACCCTTTAACATCTATTCAACCCACAGCAACATCATAATAGGGCGCCCCGTCAAAAATGTCTCTAATCTGACACCAAATGATCACTGCTCTGTCTTAGAGTGAGCAGGTCCTACTTATAGACAGAACTAGGGGTATATACAAAAATCATAGGACCCCAGAATGGGCCCCACTTCTCAAATATAATCTTCTTAAAGGGAGCGTCTCCAGAACCAACATATCAACCCGTCCCTGCAGATACATAGATTAGGGTCACCCAACTCAAACCGTGTTTCCCCTGTGTGATTCGCCGCCTCCAATGCTGAGATATCGCAGTGTTTTTAATATGCAAATGAGCTCTTTGGCGTGACAAGGAAGCTGCCATTGCTCCAGAGCTAATTTGCATATCAACAAAAACAGCGATATCTCGGCAACGGAGGCTCCGATTCACAAGGGGAAAACACGTTTTGATTCAGGTGACAGTAACCTATCTATCTGCAGGGCTGGGATGATAGGCTGGTTCTGGTGACTCTCCCTTTAAAGGGGCACTCCAGAAATATAATACTAAAGAAGTTTTCTGGGATTATAATATTCATGTCCCTTTCTCAGGATTGGCCATCAACGTCAAATAAGTGGGGGTCCAACATTTGGCACCATCAGTTTCATTGTTTATCAGGCGCAGCGCCATATACTTTGTAGTGGTTATGTCTGGTATTGCAGCTCAGTCCTATTTATTCTGAATATTGCAATACTAGACATGACCAGTACCCAAAGTGCGGCGCTGTGACTAGTAAACAAATAAAAAAAAACCGTGCAGTAAACTTACTGGGGGGGTGACAGGAGTCACACCCCACCCATCTGATATTGATGGCCTATTTAAAGGGTAGATTATCAATACTGTAGTCCCCTTTAAGCTGGATATTCACCATTAGGTAGTAAATTCTGTGCAATTTCATAATATATCAGTATAGGGTTCGTAGCTCGGTTTTTGCCATCTTTAGTGACTGTCACGCACAGGCCTTCCTAGCATGTGACTCGGGTGCGGCTGTCAGGGGTCAACTCAACTCCACTCACTCAATCTTGTACTCACCCTTCACTCAGTGTAAGTCGCACCCCAACGCAGTCCACGCTCCCCAAATACACGCCACTGCCACCACTGCTGATTCAGGTCCAGCAGCAACCTCATGCACAGTGGCATAACTAGGAATGGCTGGGCCCCAAGGCGAACATTTGACATGGGGCCCCCCCATGGGGGCTGTTAAGAGTCTTGGTTGCAGAATGGACACACCTCAGCTCTCCTTAGCTGCTGTCTCAGATGTGACCAAGTCTTAGTCTCAGTTAAGTCCAGTATCCAGCCACACCTCCCTGCCAGGGTGCCCCCCCCTCCTCTTACTCCCCACTGCAGGATCCTGAAAAAGAAGGATGTTTTCCTGGCTGCAGGAAAGCTGTGTCTGGGTTTGAGCTCAGGGTCAGTAGCCCTCCTTTCCTCCTTTGACATCTATCCAGGGGTAATGAAACTGTTTGGCTGGAGCCAGAAAGGGCAATCTCCCCTTGTATACACATAAATCCACTGAAGCGAATTCCAGAACTAGGCTGTCTCCATGGTAGGTACTCCCCTTATCTTGCTTGACCCTGTAGCCCCCCTCCCCCTTTCAAAATTGACACAGCCACATATTGACCCCTTGGAAGAAACTGATAAGAGTCAATCCAGGAGGCTCAGTAAAGGTCAGAGTACAGATGTGTTTTGCATTCGGAGCTGTGGGGTTGACGGGTATGTAGAGTAGCCAAAGTTCAGACACCTTATACAACTTTTAAAAACCACAGGACTACAACTCCAGCCAGGGTGAAACTACAACCCCCAGCAGCTGCGGATGCAATATCACTGATAGAGACGTGCGACACCCACAACATTCTGCCTTCGCACTTTTATATAAATCTGTCCTTTAATTACGGACTACGACGCCATCTAGTGGCAGAAACATACTGAAGTTACACATAATATGCACAATGGCCCAGATTTAGTGTCTTGCACCCCATTTCTATTTTCGTGACGCAACGCCGTATTGCCGCCATGTTGCGGAAATGTTGTTTTATCTTTCCAGTACTGGGAATGGATCCAAAAGGGATGAAGGATCGGTCACGTCTCCCTCCCCTCCTGGATCTGATCCCGGACTGATCAAAACAAACAGAAATATCGCCTCTCAGGGAATGCTGGGGGCGGGGCTTATTAGTATGCTATATATATATATTATATCATGTATAATCCAGCAGGATTCCTTTAATCTGGGAATTAACCCCTACACGATTGTGGATGATCGGGCACCATGAAACAGAGGGTAACAATTTTTAGGATACAATTTTTAGGATTCTGCAGCAGCTCGCCGGCTGGTGAAGAACTACAAGTTCCAGCATGCCCTGGGAGCCAATCAGATGCCAGATTAAAGGAATTGTACTAAATATATAATGATCTACATAATAACACATAGATATAAATCTATAGGTACAGATACAGACAAAAAAAGGCAAAGCAGCAAGGCAGGGGTTAATATCGAGGACCGACTCCGTGCGCCGGTTTACGGAACGTTAGGATATAGAGGAAGATCGGGAGGACTCACCGTCTGCAGGAGGTGGCTGCACTGTCCACAGCTGTGCTTGGTGCTGTCAGCTCCTTAGTCCAGGTCATGTGACCCGTCAGCTGCTCAGCCGCTTATTTATCTGCTGTCACTGGAGCTGCAGTGTAAACAGGGGAAGTCCCAAGCAGGAAAGGATCATCCAATGTGAGGTTATTACACCGTATAGAATAGCATACAAAGTATATAGCATGGTATATATATATGTGTGTGTTCCCCTTTAAATATTAGTCATCACCTATAAAACCAACTAACACTTTATAATATATTTTTATTAACTTTTTTTGCCCCTTTTTAGTTTGTTACTTCTCTAAGCAGTATAGAAACGTGATGTTTGGTACATAGAAACCGTCAGTAAGCAGGCTAGCTGCCGTTCTTATGACCCTATGCTAATACGGTTAGTTGGATAACTGAGGTTCTACATGTCTTTTATCCAGAAACAGCGCCACAACTGTCCATAGGTTGTGTTAGGTGTTGCAGTGGTTCTCTTTTTATGTGAATAAGGCTGAGCTGCAATACCAGACATGGCCTGCAGACAGGGGTGGCAGTGTTGCCAGAAGGAAGACGTGTATTTTGTAATATTGGATAACACAAAGTCCATCTTATCCTCTGATCTAGGGAAGATCTACTGTTTAATTTGGGATTAAAATGTTAATAATCAACTTGTTGATGGTCTCCAGGTATCAGTAGAAGGATGCCGAGTCAGCGGAAGGAGAAAGAACATGAGATAGAGGAAAGACAAACATCGCAATGTATCAGCTCCAAGACAGGGAGATACAAAGACGTGTGTCTGATATATACTGACCATCCCCAACTGGGCAATATATACCACTGAATAAACCGAGCCGGGCAATATATATTACTGACCACCCCCAACTGGGCAATATATACCACTGACTCCTCCGAGCCGGGCAATATATTTTACTGACCACCCCAAACCGGGCAATATATACCACTGACCACCCAGTAGTATGTATGTTGTTGGTATTCTATATATTGGACACCAGTTATACTGCATGATGTATACCACTGGGCAAGGTACAGGGTACGGTATACGGAGCTCTACTTTAGGTTCAGGGTACGGTATACGGCGCTCTACTTTAGGTACATGGTACGGTATACAGCGCTCTACTTTAGGTACAGGGTATTGTAGTTGGCGCTCTACTTTAGGTACAGGGTATGATATACAGCGCTCTACTTAAGGTTCAGGGTATGGTATACGGCGCTCTACTTTAGGTACACGGTATTGTATATAGCGCTCTACTTTAGGTTCAGGGTATGGTATACAGCACTTTACTTTAGGTTCAGGGTATGGTATACGGCGCTCTACTTTAGGTTCAGGGTACGGTATACGGTGCTCTACTTTAGGTACAGGGTACGGTATACAACGCTCTACTTTAGGTTCAGGGTACGGTATACGGCGCTCTACTTTAGGTTCAGGGTACAGTATACGGCGCTCTACTTTAGGTTCAGGGTACTGTATACGGTGCTCTACTTAAGGTTCAGGGTATGGTATACGGCGCTCTACTTTAGGTACAGGGTATTGTATATAGTGCTCTACTTTAGGTACAGGGTACGGTATACAACGCTCTACTTTAGGTACAGGGTATGGTATACAGCGCTCTACTTTAGGTTCAGGGTACGGTATACGGCGCTCTACTTTAGGTTCAGGGTACAGTATATGGCGCTCTACTTTAGGTTCAGGGTACGGTATACGGCGCTCAGCTTTAGGTACAGGGTATTGTAGTTGGCGCTCTACTTTAGGTTCAGGGTATGGTATACGGCGCTCTACTTTAGGTTCAGGGTACGGTATACAACGCTCTACTTTAGGTTCAGGGTATGGTATATGGTGCTCTACTTTAGGTACAGGGTATGGTATACGGCGCACTACTTTAGGTTCAGGGTACAGTATACGGCGATCTACTTTAGGTTCAGGGTACGGTATACGGCGCTCAGCTTTAGGTACAGGGTATTGTAGTTGGCGCTCTACTTTAGGTACAGGGTACGGTATACGGCGCTCTACTTTAGGTACAGGGTATGGTATACGGCGCTGTACTTTAGGTACAGGGTATGGTATATAGCGCTCTACTATCGGTTCAGGGTATGGCATACAGCACTGTACTTTAGGTACAGGGTACGGTATACGGCGCTCTACTTTAGGTACAGGGTATGGTATACGGCGCTGTACTTTAGGTACAGGGTATGGTATATAGCGCTCTACTATCGGTTCAGGGTATGGCATACAGCACTGTACTTTAGGTACAGGGTACGGTATACGGCGCTCTACTTTAGGTACAGGGTACGGTATACGGCGGTCTGCTTTAGGTACAGGGTATTGTAGTTGGCGCTCTACTTTAGGTACAGGGTACGGTATACGGCGCTCTACTTTAGGTACAGGGTATGGTATACGGCGCTCTACTTTAGGTACAGGGTATGGTATACGGCACTCTACTTTAGGTACAGGGTATGCTATATGGCGCTCTACTTTAGGTACAGGGTACGGTATACGGCGCTCTGCTTTAGGTACAGGGTACGGTATACGTCGCTCTACTTTAGGTACAGGGTACAATATACGTCGCTCTACTTTAGGTTCAGGGTATGGTATACGGTGCTCTACTTTAGGTTCAGGGTATGGTATACGGTGCTCTACTTTAGGTACAGGGTACAATATACGGCGCTCTACTTTAGGTTCAGGGTATGGTATACGGTGCTCTACTTTAGGTACAGGGTACAATATACGGTGCTCTACTTTAGGTTCAGGGTATGGTATACAGCGCTCTACTTTAGGTTCAGGGTACGGTATACGGCGCTCTACTTTAGGTTCAGGGTATGGTATACGGCGCTGTACTTTAGGTTCAGGGTACGGTATACGGCGCTGTACTTTAGGTTCAGGGTACGGTATAGACATTACCTTTAAGTCTTTATTTCAATATAAAACCTCTATATTATAAATAGGAGGGAGGAGTTTTCGTCTTTGCTCTTTGTCGCCCCCTGCAGATCTATACTTTGTATCTGCAGCAAAGAGAGGGGGAAGGAAGCAACAAGAATAATTCCCAATAACAAAACACGTCACACACTGACATCAGTACGTCTCGTCATCCAGAGCCGGATAGACAGATTTATTTTAAGAAGGAATCAATACAAAATACATAATAATAGAAAGAGTGACGTAATAAGTGTGGACTGTGCCGTAGTAGTGGAGAGTCCATCATATGTAATACCCCCAATAACCAGTAGTAGGAGCACCAAATAATTATCTCAGTCATGATGGGAGAACCATTATAGCTAAATAATACGTGTGTCATAATAAATGCATTCATTGAAGGGTGTGTATACTTTTGCAACTATTCTTTGCTCCAATACGGCATCTTTCTTACAAGCCTTGATTAAAAACCTTCTTCCGTTTTATGTACGCAGCTGTTATTCGGACCTGTCTGTCTCCATGGTTACAGACTACAAACCCTGTGTAGTCAGGAGCTGTAGTTATGTGGTACTCTATTTCCTCCACCCTTGATTAAACTTCTGCTACCATTTTGTGTATATAAGTCTTATTCAGGCCTATCTGTCTCCATGGTTACAGACTACAAACAAACCCTTTGTAGTCAGGTACTGCAGTAATGGGGTTCTCTAGTTCCCAAGTCCCCTCTTCCTACAGACAGTATTAGAGGAGGCAGATGGAAGAAAGAAACACATGACTGCAGATCAGACTACATGGGGTTTGTTGGTAGTCTGTAACCATGGAGACACAAGTACAAACTGTAGGAAATTAAAAATTTTCTAAAATCGAAAAAAAAAATTACACCCTTCCAATACAGGTACCATTTGCACCCCTCCCACTGGCCCCTCAATTACATAGGGGGACACCAGTATTATAAATGGAAGATCTTGGCTGGGCGGCCCAGGTACAAAATTTGCATGGGGCCCTAGTGCTTCGCGTTACCCCTCTGGAAGCAGTCCAGATAGCCGGGAGGTCTCCCAACTGCCGAATCCACCTCCACAGAGGGTATGAGGTCAGCTGGTCAAGAGTGCAAAACCTAGTGAGGGGGCTGTAAATTTAGCCACGATCCAAAAACAAGTCAGTGGGATGATGGGACTGTTTTTGGAAGAGGCACCAGACTGACTCTCTGCCCAGGTTTCCTTGTGAATCCCACAAACCCATTAGAGGTCCCATTTTTTAGAACAGGTGCAGGTAGAGAACGGGCAACATCCCGATGCAGTGTAATACTCTCTATGGGTCCTGCCCCTTCACCCGTCTGCAGACCAATCAGGATGTCCTTCCAGGTGTTAGCAGGTAGGTTGGCGTGGTCAGTAGTAACGTGGTCCTCCTGGGACTGTGGACCAATAAGCTTTCCCAGTCTCCTCTTCTGTACTGCGCTTTTGCTAGAATGAACTGTGGATTGACCTCTGACCTTGGTAGGGGGCAGGGCCCTGGAGTTTAAGGGTGTCTTGTACAATGGGTGAGGGCGGGACATCATTTTTGGTAAAATGTTCTGCACCGGTCTGGAAGAGAAGATAAAATATTACAATGTATATTACAACAGTCAGTAATAAAATCCTCCCTCAGATATGGTGTTGGGTGTGGCCATTCGTGCCCCTTGGAGGAGGGGCCAGGAGTAAGTTTAAAACCGCCCATGAGGAACAAGATTAGAGCTAACCCGACTTCTCTCCCTCTCAGAGCCCTGCTGGCCGTCTCTATGGCACATCCATGACATCTCCAGGTTCTCATAAGCTTCTTTTCTTCCCAATATTTGACTTGTTAATGCATTTTGTGCTCCAGAGCTGCTCTTCTCTCTGGAGCGGAGGTGAGGAAGTTGCAACCATTGTCAGTCATCTTTGAAGAGTCTTCTGGTCACCCAGTCACCTGCTTGGATACACAGACTTTTCTTGTTACCCTGGTTACTAGGACAATTAGGTCTTATTTGTCAATGCTCTGTTTCCTTGTAGGAGGAGCCAATTTAAGACCACCCATGAGGAACAAAGATGGAGCTATCCTGACTTCTCTACCTCTCAGAGCCCTAGTGGCACACCCTTGATTTCTACAGCTCTATCAAGGGGGGACCTTTTTCAGCAATTTGCTTTACAGTAGCTCTATGTAATCGGACCAGATGGATAAGTCTTTCATATAGCGGACTGATATACACATACCTGACTTTGGTGGCAGCGCTGGCATAGAGATTGTCCACTCCATTACAGAGAGCCATAGATGGCAGCAGGATCTCTTCCTTCTCCGGCCTCACATGGTCTCCCTTTTCGCTTTTCTGGTTATCGCCATTGTTCGGGGGGGGCAGACGTTCCGGCCTCCATCTTCTTTTCCATAAAGTGACCTTTAAGAAATAACTTACATATCAGTGTGTGCGGTATTTCAGCCATTGGATGTAACAAGGTGCCCACATTCACCCACAGCAAGCAGAGATCTCAAAAATAACAAAAAGTTTTATTCTACCGGTATGAAGCTTTATTTCCATAGACGGACATATTACCAGCCTGATCCTGAGCCTTCCGAATGGCAGTAGGCACCGCAGGTGGAGCTGACTCGGTTGCTCTCGCAGGTGGAGGCAGCGCAGGACCCCTGGCTTTGTTTTCCAAAAACAGCTCTCCGGACCAGAATTTCTTAGAACTTAAAAAAAAAAAAAAAGAAAACAATATTAAATTGTAATAATATTATTATATATATTTGTAGTTTTATTCTATCTGGCAGCAAATAGTCCGTGTGACTTACTAGCGGAGCGACGGCTGCTCGTAGACAGGACGTGGGAGGGAAAAATTCACTAAAATAAAAATTTAAATAAATAAAATTATAAAAAAATTTAATGTACGGTGGAAAAAAAAGTTATGCTGCCCCTAGTGGTGAGTGCAGGTAGCCAGAATTTCATCATGGTACATAATAGAGATGGACGGACCTCACAACATTCGTTTTGTGAATCGCCAGCTTTGAATTGAACCGAATTTTTATTGGGCCCCAAAGACATTGATCTAATATGTTGGGCCCAATCTGAGACTGTCTGTAGGTGCCACCCAATGATCCAATACGGCTGGTATGTGGACACAGTATACAGTCCCTCCCCAAATCTACAGTGGAGGACCCGTCCTGTCCGGCATTACACAGACAACCCATTGACATGAATGGACACTGTGTAATACCACATTTTGCCTGTGGTGGTGCTGCAGGGAAATGAAACACTTACTGATCGCCAGAGATCCCATCGGGGGAAACTTTGTCATCTGGTCATTGTTAAGGGATCCTTCTAATAAGCTGATGTCATGGTACCCACCTGACTTGTACGCCCCATCCCCAGAGCCATGTTCACACTCGTCGTTGGCAGTATTAGGTCTGTAGGAGTCGCTGATGTCTGGGCTGATATAGCAGCAGCATGGCTCTAGGACACTGTTCAGTGGGCACCGCTGGGGAAGCAGGTTTTTTAATATTGGGAGCGGTCGTCTCCAGCAAAAACCTGGGAGAATATAAACAAGATTAATCCGTGATCTGAGTGTAGGAGGGGCAATGATGGTAAAGAACACTTCCCCTTTAAATCACAAAAATAACCACTAAGTGAGGGGCCTGAGGAAAGCTGGGTGAGCGTGGTGATGCTGGTTGTCAAGCAGACTTTTTAGTGAAACTGCGCCACATCTGTCCATGGATTGTGTCTGGTATTGCAGCCTGGCCCTACTGACTACAATGCAATACCAAACACAACCAGTAGACAGGGGTGGCGCTATTTTTGGAAGATTCAGCCATGTTTTAAATCATGTAAGACCCCATTAATATGGGTCACCTTTATGTTGTTTTTATTTACTTGTATTCTGTACATCAAAAGAAAAATGGAAACCATCAACATGCAGAATTGTTGCTGTTGATAGATACGTGTATCTATGAGTTAGAAATCCAGGCTGCAGGGTCAGTAAGGTGTATTCACAAGGGCAGGTAGTTTGCTTTGCACATACAATCTGTACAGTGAAGAAAAATTGGAAACCATCAACATGCAGGACTGCGACTGTTTATGAATATGGATATCTATGGGTTACAAATCCAGGCTGGATCAGTAAGGTGTATTCACAAGGACAGATCGTTTGCCTTGCCCTGCGGTTGTACTTTGTACACTGAATTAAAGAAAAAGGAAACCGTCAACAATCTAGATTGTTTCTGTTGATGGATATGTGAATCTATGAATTCAAAATCCAACCTGTTTCAACAATTCTTCAGCACAGATCTATCAACAGAAACTTGCTGACTGTTTCCAAATTTTAAAGCGCACATCCATCAAGGGAAACTTGTTGACCATTTCCAAATGATAACATACAGATCTATCAAATACTTACTGACTGTTTCCAAATTCTAATGCATACTGTAAATCTGTCAACAGCAACTTGCTGACTGTTTCCAATTCACAGTTTTATTACTACACAGAGTAAAAACAAAGTAAAAACCGCAAACACAAACATGCGGGAACAGAGGCAGAGAGGGGTTGTAGTTGTAGTGCTCGCACTCTTGTTACTCACTATTAAAGGTGCTGGTGATGTCCACGATGTCCTGGTTCCTGGGGCAGGAGTGGGACTGGGTGTAAAATATGGAAAAACAGAACAATTGGATATAAATTATAGGTCGCCCGGAGCACTTACGGGAAGATGTGAGCCCCCCACCCTCTTAGGATTTGTTCGTAGTCTGTCACCATGGAAACACATAGCTCTGTATACACAAAGTGGGAGGAGACTATTTGTAAATTGCTTCACTTTTTTCTTTTATTTTAGGCGAACTGGAGCAAGACAGTTTTAACCCTTGAAAGCCTCTCACATAACCCTATCCTGGCGCGCGGATTCACCTTGGTGGTGATGACTTCTCCTTTGGCGTTGAACATGAGGTAGATAACGGAGACCTGTCACACAGACACAGAGGTTAGAAGGGGGATCGGGCGGCGGCCTCGCCCTCTCTGGATATACATTATATGAGCGAAAAATAATTAGACCTCCCTATAAACAGTCACTGAGACTCTCTGGTTTTAATAAACATTGGTACTGTGCTGCCCCCTAGTGGCCACACTGAGAATGGACTGGATGGCGGTATTATTTCCATAGAAGAGTATGGCAGATTTATGTGGAAATGACATGTCAGGGTTACTATATGCTAGCACTATATGGTAATATTATACAGTGTATGGAAGTATTATTTAAGACATGTATGGCAGAATTATTTTATATTTGAAATTCTAAAACTAAAATTATTGAATGTGAGAAGGATCATGTTTGCTTCCTGTTCTCCACCCCTGAACTTCTGGAATTTTGGCAAATCTGAGACCGTTGGCCACTGTGGTTAGGGATAGGTATGGGTTATCTAGTGCTCAATGTGGCGGCTTTCAAGATGGCAGATGAAGAGGATGACAGGTTGGGTAACACAGTAGTAATGACAGGACGGGGAAGCCTCTTCCAGAATACAGACCTTCTTAGGACTCAGGTCTTGGAGGCGAGGCGCCCTCTGCTGTTTGGTCATCTTCTTGGATGCCTTTTGAAGGTTGTGCAGCTTGCGGAGGGAGTTGAGTTTTGCCTGGGAGGATAAAGATCTGTAAATCGTCTGCGTTAATCAATCTTAGCTCCCCTGTGGCTCTCAGACAATGATGGGAGTTGTAGTCCAGCAACAACTGGGAATCCACAAGCTGTTTAGCGCCCTCCAATGGCGACCCCTCACATATGATGCACTGCCATACAGTGTACATATAACTATACCTTACAGTGGAAAAATTGAGTGTTAACCCCTGTGTGCGCTGCACTGGCAGCCACATTGGTTATAACTCAGCTTTCCTGGAAAGAGATAACTAAAAATAGAATTTTTAACAACATGGCAGTAGAAGACGGCGCATCATTTACTGAGGATGTTGTGGTTTAGATGCCGTGTAAAACGCTCGCCGTGTCCTATGGTCAGGCTGGAATTGCGTGGTGTAACTGACTACGGCGAGGTGTCACACCCGAGGTGTCAGTAATTATCCGTATGTAGATGCCAGAGGATCGATTACATAACGGGCAGTCGCCGCGCCTTCCGAAAAAAAAAATCTTCTTTTATTTAACCCTTTCTTACTTTTATCTGTTTCTAGAAAAGCTGAGTACCTACCATATAAGACCTGTCAGTAATGATATTTTCACCCAGCTTTTCAAAGCTCCTGAATACTGTTGGAGTATTTTACTTTATTCTGAAGATCTCCCAGTCATTCAGAGGCGGAAAGCCTGTCTTAAAGGGGTGGTCCCATCATATTCACATGGTGCACTTGGGGGCGTCACAGGCGAACGTCCTGATCACGGTGGCTGCAGCCCCAGTGATTAGACACTTTACCTTCTAACACAGCTGAAGGTTTGTTACAGTGTATTAGTGTAAGCAGTCCTCTATAAGCTCACCATAGCAGTAGAAATCTTAGCCCCTTCCAGGACTCCTGGCAAATTGGTCTTACTTACGCTGATACACTGTAACAAACCCTCAGCTGTGTGAGCAGGACTAGGCCAGAACAAGATTTACATTCGATAGCAAACACGCATTTCTTACCGGCGCAGACTTTTCCTTCTCATAGGATTAGTGAGCAGTAGAATCCAAGCGACAAATATTAATTAAATTAAGACGAAAAAAACCCAAAACACAGCAACAATAAAGGGTTAATGTCACTTACGGGTGCCCTAATGACATAGAGGGCACAACTGCCCCCCAAAGCATGGCAGACAATAAGTCCCTGCCTCCCACTGGATGGCTATGAGTGGTCACATGACACATCTCCTTTTTCTGAAGGAGTCTGGGAGGCGGAGCTCGTTATATTCGACAACAGAAACACACATTGTGGAAACACTTTCTTGTCCTGTCGCCCATAGCAACCAATTAGAGCTCAGCTTCCATTTCTTATTCTGCTGTGGTAAAATGAAAGCTGTCCTGTGATTGGTTGCTATGGGTAACAAGGCCTATAATGAAAATGGAAACAAAAACTATCCTTGTTGCCCATAGAGACCAATCATAGCGCAGCTTACAATTCTTACAGTGCGCTTGGAAAATAAAAGCTGTGCTGTGATTGGTTGCACAGTTCTTTACCAGAGCAGGGGTTGGTCGCAGAGGCGGGGCTTAATATGTCCCCATTTTTATCAATCACAACATACTTACCAACTTTGAAGTTGGTAAAATAGGGACAATTAAGCCCTGCCCCTGAACCACCGAGGACCGCCTCTAAGCTATGTGGAACCGCCCACTTTGGTTCAGGGTTTCATGTCATTCCACCATGGGTGTAGTTTATGCGAAATATAACCTCCGATGTTAAAGATGGTGCGCCCCCTCACAAGTCCTATGCATGTCGACACCGGTCATGGCTTCCACAGGGCCCTATTTATGTTAATTACATACCTGCCTTCTTTCCTTTGACAGTATGTCATGTTGGCTTTGCAATAAAGTTGCACACTGTTGAAGGTGCATATTATTTTTAAAGGTGGGACCAAGATCTCTGTTAATGCTGTGCTTCAAGCTTAATGAATAAAATTCCAGAACTACAGTGAAGACTGACACATGGGAAAAACTTAAAAACAGAGGTCATGTGAAAGGAATGGTGATAACCACTAGGGGCACTCTAATAGTAGCCATGACTGGTTGCCACCTGGCATGTTAGTGAACACAGGGACCAATCAGGTAACAGGTCACCACATCACATAGTCCACGATCACAGCACACACAAAACCTGATGTCTGAAACACGACCTCCGAGAAAGAATCCTCTATATTGTGCCCATTAAGACGTCTCGAGGAGATGCAAGAAAGCTCTCAATGATCTGGAAGAAGGCATGGATGTTAAAGGAGAACTCCAGACATGTCATGTGTCACCTGCAGCTAGTGTTTGTGACCGGCTCTATTCTGGGGGCCCTGTAGCCGACTCTATTCTGGGGGCACTGTGACCGGCTCTATTCTGGGGGCCCTGTAGCCGATTCTATTCTGGGGGCACTGTAGCCGGCTCTATTCTGGGGGCCCTGTGGCTGGCTCTATTTAAGGGGCACTGTGGCCGGCTCTATTTAAGGGGCACTGTAGCCGGCTCTATTTAAGGGGCACTGTGGCCGGCTCTATTTAAGGGGCCCTGTAGCCGGCTCTATTTAAGGGACACTGTCGCCGTCTCTATTTAAGGGGCACTGTGGCCGGCTCTATTCTGGGGGTCCTATGGCTGGCTCTATTCTGGGGGCACTGAGGCAGTAACAATTTAAAGGCACAGAAGTTGGTGCTATTCTAGGGGGCACTATAACTGGCGCACATCTAGGGGGCACTATAACTGGCGCACATCTAGGGGGCACTATAACTGGCGCACATCTAGGGGGCACTGTTACTCAAACTATATGTGTCAGTATAATACATTCTCCATCTGATAGCTTCAGTCATTCCTCTCTGTCCTTCCCTTCTCAAAAAGTTGCAGGCTTACCGTATGGTTTCTACATCTTTAGCAGCTTGTGACTACTAGAGTATCTCCATGTCAGCCAGTATTTTCCTGTGTCAGGCTCCGCCCTCCCTGTTATTTCCCCTCCCCTACGCAGAGTCAGTTGCCAGGTGCACAGAGGAAGGAATGGTGCACTTTGGGTGGAACTATATAAAAATTAATCATTTATACATTTTTGTTATACAATTGTCTCCTTAGATCTACTACAAAGAGTTCCTTTAAGGATCATGTGACGGCTGGAGTTCTCCTATAAGTCTTCGCCCAGTCTGTGCTGAGGCTCTATACTGGTTTCAGATATTAGGTATTACATTTTTTTTCACATCAAGAACCATCCTGAGCTTTTCATGCGTTTTCTCTTCAAGATATTTTAAATATACTCCAGTCACATCCAAAGCTGCATTCAAAACTGTCCTATACTGGCAAAGACGCCCTTAACCTCATGTCTGACATCCTATATATATATATATATATATATATATATATACAGTACAGTCATGGCCAAAAGTTTTGAGAATGACACAAATATTCTATTTTCACATGATCTGCTGCCCTCTGGTTTTTATGTGTGTTTGTCAGATGTTTTTATCACATACAGAAATAGAATTGCATTCATATTATGAGTAACAGAAGCTTATATTGACAGTTAGAATGAGTTAATGCAGCAAGTCAATATTTGCAGTGTTGACCCTTCTTCTTCAGGACCTCTGCAATTCTCCCTGGCATGCTCTCAATCAACTTCTGGACCAAATCCTGACTGATAGCAGTCCATTCTTGCAGAATCAATGCTTTAATTTTGTCTGAATTTGTTGGTTTTTGTTTGTCCACCCGTCTCTTGATGATTGACCACAAGTTCTCAATGGGATTAAGATCTGGGGAGTTTCCAGGCCATGGACCCAAAATCTCTATGTTTTGTTCCCTGAGCCATTTAGTTATCACCTTTGCTTTATGGCAAGGTGCTCCATCATGCTGGAAAAGGCATTGTTGAGCGCCAAACTGCTCTTGGACGGTTGGGAGAAGTTGCTCTTGGAGGACATTCTGGTACCATTCTTTATTCATGGCTGTGTTTTTAGGCAAGACTGTGAGAGAGCCGATTCCCTTGGCTGAGAAGCAACCCCACACATGAATGGTTTCAGGATGCTTTACAGTTGGCATGAGACAAGACTGGTGGTAGCGCTCACCTCTTCTTCTCCGAATAAGCTGTTTTCCAGATGTTCCAAACAATCGAAAAGGGGATTCATCAGAGAAAATGACTTTCCCCCAGTCCTCAGCAGTCCACTCCCTGTAAATTTTGCAGAATATCAGTCTGTCCCTGATGTTTTTTCTGGAGAGAAGTGGCTTCTTTGCTGCCCTCCTTGAGACCAGGCCTTGCTCCAAGAGTCTCCGCCTCACAGTGCGTGCAGATACACTCACACCTGCCTGCTGCCATTCCTCAGCAAGCTCTGCACTGCTGGTAGCCCGATCCCGCAGCTGAAACACTTTTAAGAGACGGTCCTGCCGCTTGCTGGTCTTTCTTGGGCGCCCTGGAGCCTTTTTGGCACCAATGGAACCTCTCTCCTTGAAGTTCTTGATGATGCGATAGATTGTTGACTGAGGTGCAATCTTTCTAGCTGCAATACTCTTCCCAGTTAGGCCATTTTTGTGCAGTGCAATGATGACTGCACGTGTTTCTTTAGAGATAACCATGGTTAACAGAAGAGAAACGATGATGGCAAGCACCAGCCTCCTTTTAAAGTGTCCAGTGGTGTCATTCTTACTTAATCATGACAGATTGATCTCCAGCCCTGTCCTCATCAACACCCACACCTGTGTTAATGGAGCAATCACTGAAACCATGTTAGGTGGTCCTTTTAAGGCAGGGCTGCAATGATGTTGAAATGTGTTTTGGGGGATAAAGTTCATTTTCTAGGCAAATGTTGACTTTGCAAGTAATTGCTGTTAAGCTGATCACTCTTTATAACATTCTGGAGTATATGCAAATTGCCATTAGAAAAACTGAAGCAGTAGACTTTGTAAAAATTAATATTTGTATCATTCTCAAAACTTTTGGCCATGACTGTACAGACCAAAAGTTTGGACACACCTTCTCATTCCAAGAGTTTTCTGTATTTTCATGACTATAAAAATTGTAGATTCACACTGAAGGCATCAAAACTATGAATTAACACATGTGGAATTATATACTTAACAAAAAAGTGTGAAACAACTGAAAATATGTCTTATATTCTAGGTTCTTCAAAGTAGCCACCTTTTGCTTTGATTACTGCTTTGCACACTCTTGGCATTCTCTTGATGAGCTTCAAGAGGTAGTCACCTGAAATGGTTTTCACTTCACAGGTGTGCCCTGTCAGGTTTAATAAGTGGGATTTCTTGCCTTATAAATGGGGTTGGGACCATCAGCTGTGTTGTTCAGAAGTCAGGTGGATACACAGCTGATAGTCCTACTGAATGGAGTGTTAGAATTTGTATTATGGCAAGAAAAAAGCAGCTAAGTAAAGAAAAACGATTGGCCATCATTACTTTAAGAAATGAAGGTCAGTCAGTCCGAAAAATTGGGAAAACTTTGAAAGTGTCCCCAAGTGCAGTGGCCAAAACCATCAAGCGCTACAAAGAAACTGGCTCACATGAGGACCGCCCCAGGAAAGGAAGACCAAGAGTCACCTCTGCTGCGGAGGATAAGTTCATCCGAGTCACCAGCCTCAGAAATCGCAGGTTAACAGCAGCTCAGATTAGAGACCAGGTCAATGCCACACAGAGTTCTAGCAGCAGACACATCTCTACAACAACTGTTACGAGGAGACTGTGTGCAGCAGGCCTTCATGGTAAAATAGCTGCTAGGAAACCACTGCTAAGGACAGGCAACAAGCACAAGAAGAACACAAGGAATGGACATTAGACCTGTGGAAATCTGTGCTTTGGTCTGATGAGTCCAAATTTGAGATCTTTGGTTCCAACCACCGTGTCTTTGTGCGACGCAGAAAAGGTGAACGAATGGACTCTACATGCCTGGTTCCCACCGTGAAGCATGGAGGAGGAGGTGTGATGGTGTGGGGGTGCTTTGCTGGTGACACTGTTGGGGATTAATTCAAAATTGAAGGAATACTGAACCAGCATGGTTACCACAGCATCTTGCAGCGGCATGCTATTCCATCCGGTTTGCGTTTAGTTGGACCAACAGGACAATGACCCCAAACACACCTCCAGACTGTGTAAGGGCTATTTGACCAAGAAGGAGAGTGATGGGGTGCTACGCCAGATTCCACATGTGTTAATTCATAGTTTTGATGCCTTCAGTGTGAATCTACAATTTTTATAGTCATGAAAATACAGAAAACTCTTGGAATGAGAAGGTGTGTCCAAACTTTTGGTCTGTACTGTATATTACATTTCCTACTGTGCACCACGGCAGAGCATATCCTGTGCACTAAACTGGAGGTTTTGAATGCAGCTTTGGATGTGACTAGAGTATATCCAGTCACCTTTCTCAAGATACAGGCAATAAGGGGAAGACAATACAATCCAAACCCAGAAAACGCATTACAAGCTCCTGAATGTGAACACGCCACAAGCCGCACATTTACGTTGTTCTGGTTGTCGGAGCTCGCCCGCTCTGACCAGGTGTTTCTTTCTGCGCCCGAGTCACAGACAGTTTTTTGAGGTGTCTCTTCCTTAAGATGGAAGAAAAAAGAAAGAAAGAAGCACAGACACAAATGATATCTTGTCACTCCTTAAAGGGGAAGCGCACTTTTAGCACCGGACACTGACAACCACTATGGCCGTCATTATGGCTTCTACCTGGGTTGTCACTCAGCTTTCTAGCATTCCTGAATGATAAATCTGCCTACACAGACTACATACATATAGGTCCAAGTGCCATGGAGTCTGGGAAAGCTGGGTGACAACCAACATAGTCAGTATATAAGGGTTGTCACCCAGCTTTCCTAGACATCTCGAAAGCAAGTAGATGGGGATCGGTATTGTCCATAATAAGGAGGCACTGGTGACACTTACCGTCTCTGCGCTCAGCCGCCGCTCTATGATCGCCGCCCTCGCCTTCTCCATTGTGTTCTCATCTTCTTCCTGATGAAAGTAACGTCTACTCAGTGATGAAGTCACATCAGGGGGCGCTCATCTCCCCGAATCTTACCCCAACATCTGCCAGTGGGGGATACTCCCACTAGCTGACCATCTCTTGTAGGTATACACCACGACTGAGATGTCAGTACCCCCATAACAGTATGGGATGCCGCGACCAATATGTGATGTCATGACAGTGCCAGTGACCATGTCTTCTTAACAGCGCACCCTAAACTAGTGCCAGCCACAGTGACCCCATAACAGTGCCAGTCACCACTAATACTAGCCATAGTGCCAGTCATAGCAGTGACCCCATAACAGTGCCAGTCACCACTAATACTAGCCATAGTGCCAGCCACAGTGACCCCATAACAGTGCCAGTCACCACTAATACTAGCCATAGTGCCAGTCATAGCAGTGACCCCATAACAGTGCCAGTCACCACTAATACTAGCCATAGTGCCAGTCATAGCAGTGACCCCATAACAGTGCCAGTCACCACTAATACTAGCCATAGTGCCAGTCATAGCAGTGACCCCATAACAGTGCCAGCCACCACTAATACTAGCCATAGTGCCAGCCACAGTGACCCCATAACAGTGCCAGCCACCACTACTAGCCATAGTGCCAGTCATAGCAGTGACCCCATAACAGTGCCAGCCACCACTAATACTAGCCATAGTGCCAGCCACAGTGACCCCATAACAGTGCCAGCCACCACTAATACTAGCCATAGTGCCAGCCACAGTGACCCCATAACAGTGCCAGTCACCACTAATACTAGCCATAGTGCCAGTCATAGCAGTGACCCCATAACTGTGCCAGTCACCACTAACACTGGCCATAGTGCCAGTCACAGTGACCCCATAACAGTGCCAGTCACCACTAACACTGGCCATAGTGCCAGCCACAGTGACCCCATAACAGTGCCAGTCACCACTAATACTAGCCATAGTGCCAGTCACAGTGACCCCATAACAGTGCCAGTCACCACTAATACTAGCCATAGTGCCAGTCACAGTGACCCCATAACTGTGCCAGTCACCACTAACACTGGCCATAGTGCCAGTCACAGTGACCCCATAACAGTGCCAGTCACCACTAATACTAGCCATAGTGCCAGCCACAGTGACCCCATAACAGTGCCAGTCACCACTAACACTGGCCATAGTGCCAGTCACAGTGACCCCATAACAGTGCCAGTCACCACTAATACTAGCCATAGTGCCAGTCATAGCAGTGACTCCATAACAGTGCCAGTCACCACTAATACTAGCCATAGTGCCAGTCACAGCAGTGACCTCATAACAGTGCCAGCCACCACTAATACTAGCCATAGTGCCAGTCACAGCAGTGACCCCATAACAGTGCCAGCCACCACTAATACTAGCCATAGTGCCAGTCACAGCAGTGACCCCATAACAGTGCCAGCAACAATGCCCACTAAGCAGTGACAGCCACAGGGCAGACATAATAGTGCTAGACAGTCACCCCATAACAGTGTCACCCACCAAGTACTAGCCACACTACTAACATAACAGTGCCAGCAACAAAGCCCCATAAAAGCGACAGTCACGGGGTTATCATAATAGTACTAGCCACAGTGACAGTCACAGTGGCCTCATAACAATGACAGTCACATGCCCCCTATACAGTGCCAGTAAAAGTGCCCAAATAACAGTGACAGCTACAATACCTTCATAAGAGTGCCAGCAACAAAACCCCATAACAGTGCCAGCCATAGTGCCCAGTGACTCCAAACAGTCTCAATCTATTACCAGTCACAACAATGCCAGCCACAGTGACCCCATATAACAGTGCCAGCCTATGACCCCATAACAGTGATGGCCACAGTGACCCCATATAACAGTGCCAGCCACAATGACCCCATAACAGTGACCACATAACAGTGCCAACCACAGTGACCCCATAACAGTGCCGCCCATACAGCATCCATGATAGTGCCAGCCACAATGCCCCATAATGCTACTAGTTACACTGCCTATGTAAGTGTGCCAGCAGCCCCAATGGCTCCGAACCAGGGTGTTGCCATAACAGTGAGGGCCACAGTGACCCCATAATGGTGCCAGTCTCAGTGTCCCCATAACAGTGTCACAGTGAGGGTCTCCTGTGTGAATACACATGACCACACCCCTGGTGGCCGATACTGGTACAGTCTCCATTCATCTACATAGGCTACATGTAAAGCTTCGAGACTTTGAGAATGTCAAAAAAAAAAAAATTACAAAAACAAAAATTTTTTTTTTTACAAAAATAAAACTAAAAACCCCTCACAAAATGTGCAAAATTGTAGATACTGGTTCAGTATAATGACAGGAACCAAATGCCATGGAAAGGTGAGACAATTATACATCAGCGGGTAACGACTCACGTAATTGCCGCCATTATTTCCACGCCTGTACTTGCTTTGACCTTTTCCGTGTTTGATGCCTCTCTGGGGGATTGCAGGGGCAGGACCAAAATAAAATCAGGATAACAGGAAGCAACAATGTGCAAAGATAAGGAGATGTCACCAAATGGAGGGCACAGGCCAGATAAGCGGCGCCTTGGAGGTACCTGGCAGCCACTTATCTCCCCCGATGTGCGGACAGCATGGATGTGCCCGGCCGGGATGACTGTCCATGCTCCTCGTACCTGTGGATCTCGGATTAGGATCCTCTCCGGAGCTTTCCTATGGGAGTCCCTTTCTCTCTTTGACTTCAGCAGCTTTCTTCGGGGCTTGACCTGTCCATATGCAGAAAAAAAATTCCAATATATGGCCTCCAGGATACGGATTTCAGGAAAAATTAGGCTAAATCCCTCCTTTATCTAACTTGAAATGATAGTGCTGTTCATCATGAGCATTCTGGTTCATGAATGGAATGGAAGAACGACAGTGAAGACTGACACACAGGAAGTAGAGTAAGATTTCTATCACTCTTAGCTGTCCCTGACGTTTTAGAGACTATTATAAAGCATGAGGCAGTACAGACTGGGTCCCGGAGATAGAAGATACAGCTTGATACAAGGTACAGGCATCCATCTGATATAAGAGGCGATGTATACTCTCCTGATATACTGTACATACCTGACCAGCCAGCTCCATCAGATGGGCGGGAGGACCATTCGAGTCGGAGCTGTCCGATCCTAAGGTGCTGAAACCAACATCGAGAAGTCATACGTTACTGTATACAGCGGAGTACAACACTGCACAGTCTACAGCCATATCTTTCCTTATACTCCAGTCACATCCAGAGCTGCAAATTCATGATATGCATCTTGGATATGTAGCTGAAGGCACAAAACTTACCTGGAATCAAGATCTGATAAGACGTCTTCAAGAGTGGATTCAGAGTCCAAGCTGAGAGGGTGACGGTGTCCGACCCGCTGTATGACCATCTCCTCCAGATCGCTCAGACAAGAGTAAAACTAGAAAGAGACCATCAATTCAGATGTATAACATAGGAGGCGGTAGTTATATTCTTGTACATAGGGGGCAGTATTATAGTAGATATATTCTTGTACATAGGGGGCAGTATTATAGTAGTTATATTCTTGTACATAGGAGCAGTATTATAGTAGTTATATTCTTGTACATAGTAGCAGTATTATAGTAGTTATATTCTTGTACATAGGGGGCAGTATTATAGTAGATATATTCTTGTACATAGGGGGCAGTATTATAGTAGTTATATTCTTGTACATAGGGGGCAGTATTATAGTAGTTATATTCTTGTACATAGGAGCAGTATTATAGTAGTTATATTCTTGTACATAGGGGGCAGTATTATAGTAGATATATTCTTGTACATAGGGGGCAGTATTATAGTAGTTATATTCTTGTACATAGGAGCAGTATTATAGTAGTTATATTCTTGTACATAGGGGGCAGTATTATAGTAGATATATTCTTGTACATAGGGGGCAGTATTATAGTAGTTATATTCTTGTACATAGGAGCAGTATTATAGTAGTTATATTCTTGTACATAGGGGTCAGTATTATAGTAGTTATATTCTTGTACATAGGAGCAGTATTATAGTAGTTATATTCTTGTACATAGGGGCAGTATTATAGTAGTTATATTCTTGTACATAGGAGCAGTATTATAGTAGTTATATTCTTGTACATAGGAGTAGTATTATAGTAGTTATATTCTTGTACATAGGAGCAGTATTATAGTAGTTATATTCTTGTACATAGGGGGCAGTATTATAGTAGTTATATTCTTGTACATAGGGGGCAGTATTATAGTAGTTATATTCTTGTACATAGGAGCAGTATTATAGTAGTTATATTCTTGTACATAGGAGCAGTATTATAGTAGTTATATTCTTGTACATAGGGGGCAGTATTATAGTAGTTATATTCTTGTACATAGGGGGCAGTATTATAGTAGTTATATTCTTGTACATAGGAGCAGTATTATAGCAGTTATATTCTTGTACATAGGGGGCAGTATTATAGTATTTATATTCTTGTACATAGGGGCAGTATTATAGTAGTTATATTCTTGTACATAGGAGTAGTATTATAGTAGTTATATTTTTGTACATAGGAGTAGTATTATAGTAGTTATATTCTTGTACATAGGAGCACTATTATAGTAGTTATATTCTTGTACATAGGGGGCAGTATTATAGTAGTTATATTCTTGTACATAGCAGTAGTATTATAGTAGTTATATTCTTGTACATAGGAGGTAGTATTATAGTAGTTATATTCTTGTACAAAGGGGGCAGTATTATAGTAGTTATATTATTGTACATAGGGGGCAGTATTATAGTAGTTATATTCTTGTACATAGGAGCAGTATTATAGTAGTTATATTCTTGTACATAGGGGCGGTATTATAGTAGTTATATTCTTGTACATAGGAGAAGTATTATAGTAGTTATATTCTTGTACATAGGGGGCAGTATTATAGTAGTTATATTCTTGTACATAGGAGCAGTATTATAGTAGTTATATTCTTGTACATAGGGGGCAGTATTATAGTAGTTATATTCTTGTACATAGGAGCAGTATTATAGTAGTTATATTCTTGTACATAGGGGTCAGTATTATAGTAGTTATATTCTTGTACATAGGAGCAGTATTATAGTAGTTATATTCTTGTACATAGGAGTAGTATTATAGTAGTTATATTCTTGTACATAGGAGCAGTATTATAGTAGTTATATTCTTGTACATAGGGGGCAGTATTATAGTAGTTATATTCTTGTACATAGGGGGCAGTATTATAGTAGTTATATTCTTGTACATACGGGCAGTATTATAGTAGTTATATTCTTGTACATAGGGGCAGTATTATAGTAGTTATATTCTTGTACATAGGGGCAGTATTATAGTAGTTATATTCTTGTACATTGGAGTAGTATTATAGTAGTTATATTCTTGTACATAGGAGCAGTATTATAGTAGTTATATTCTTGTACATAGGAGCAGTATTATAGTAGTTATATTCTTGTACATAGGAGCAGTATTATAGTAGTTATATTCTTGTACATAGGGGTAGTATTATAGTAGTTATATTCTTGTATATAGGGGTAGTATTATAGTAGTTATATTCTTGTACATAGGGGGCAGTATTATAGTAGTTATATTCTTGTACATAGGAGTAGTATTATAGTAGTTATATTCTTGTACATAGGAGGCAGTATTATAGTAGTTATATTCTTGTACATAGGGGGCAGTATTATAGTAGTTATATTCTTGTACATAGGAGTAGTATTATAGTAGTTATATTCTTGTACATAGGGGGCAGTATTATAGTAGTTATATTCTTGTACATAGGGGGCAGTATTATAGTAGTTATATTCTTGTACATAGGGGGCAGTATTATAGTAGTTATATTCCTGTACATAGGAGCAGTATTATAGTAGTTATATTCTTGTACATAGGAGCAGTATTATAGTAGTTATATTCTTGTACATAGGGGGCAGTATTATAGTAGTTATATTCTTGTACATAGGGGGCAGTATTATAGTAGTTATATTCTTGTACATAGGAGCAGTATTATAGCAGTTATATTCTTGTACATAGGGGGCAGTATTATAGTATTTATATTCTTGTACATAGGAGGTAGTATTATAGTAGTTATATTCTTGTACATAGGAGCAGTATTATAGTAGTTATATTCTTGTACATAGGAGTAGTATTATAGTAGTTATATTCTTGTACATAGGGGCAGTATTATAGTAGTTATATTCTTGTACATAGGGGCAGTATTATAGTAGTTATATTCTTGTACATAGGAGTAGTATTATAGTAGTTATATTTTTGTACATAGGAGTAGTATTATAGTAGTTATATTCTTGTACATAGGAGCACTATTATAGTAGTTATATTCTTGTACATAGGGGGCAGTATTATAGTAGTTATATTCTTGTACATAGCAGTAGTATTATAGTAGTTATATTCTTGTACATAGGAGGTAGTATTATAGTAGTTATATTCTTGTACAAAGGGGGCAGTATTATAGTAGTTATATTCTTGTACATAGGGGGCAGTATTATAGTAGTTATATTCTTCTACATAGGAGCAGTATTATAGTAGTTATATTCTTGTACATAGGGGCGGTATTATAGTAGTTATATTCTTGTACATAGGAGAAGTATTATAGTAGTTATATTCTTGTACATAGGGGGCAGTATTATAGTAGTTATATTCTTGTACATAGGAGCAGTATTATAGTAGTTATATTCTTGTACATAGGGGGCAGTATTATAGTAGTTATATTCTTGTACATAGGAGCAATATTATAGTAGTTATATTCTTGTACATAGGAGGCAGTAATATAGTAGTTATATTCTTGTACATAGGGGGCAGTATTATAGTAGTTATATTCTTGTACATAGGGGGAAGTATTATAGTAGTTATATTCTTGTACATAGGGGGCAGTATTATAGTAGTTATATTCTTGTACATAGGAGCAGTATTATAGTATTTATATTCTTGTACATAGGAGCAGTATTATAGTAGTTATATTCTTGTACATAGGGGGCAGTATTATAGTAGTTATATTCTTGTACATAGGAGCAGTATTATAGTAGTTATATTCTTGTACATAGGGGGCAGTATTATAGTAGTTATATTCTTGTACATAGGGGGCAGTATTATAGTAGTTATATTCTTGTACATAGGGGGCAGTATTATAGTAGTTATATTCTTGTACATAGGAGCAGTATTATAGTAGTTATATTCTTGTACATAGGAGCAGTATTATAGTAGTTATATTCTTGTACATAGGGGGCAGTATTATAGTAGTTATATTCTTGTACATAGGGGGCAGTATTATAGTAGTTATATTCTTGTACATAGGAGCAGTATTATAGCAGTTATATTCTTGTACATAGGGGGCAGTATTATAGTATTTATATTCTTGTACATAGGAGGTAGTATTATAGTAGTTATATTCTTGTACATAGGAGCAGTATTATAGTAGTTATATTCTTGTACATAGGAGTAGTATTATAGTAGTTATATTCTTGTACATAGGGGCAGTATTATAGTAGTTATATTCTTGTACATAGGGGCAGTATTATAGTAGTTATATTCTTGTACATAGGAGTAGTATTATAGTAGTTATATTTTTGTACATAGGAGTAGTATTATAGTAGTTATATTCTTGTACATAGGAGCACTATTATAGTAGTTATATTCTTGTACATAGGGGGCAGTATTATAGTAGTTATATTCTTGTACATAGCAGTAGTATTATAGTAGTTATATTCTTGTACATAGGAGGTAGTATTATAGTAGTTATATTCTTGTACAAAGGGGGCAGTATTATAGTAGTTATATTCTTGTACATAGGGGGCAGTATTATAGTAGTTATATTCTTGTACATAGGAGCAATATTATAGTAGTTATATTCTTGTACATAGGAGGCAGTAATATAGTAGTTATATTCTTGTACATAGGGGGCAGTATTATAGTAGTTATATTCTTGTACATAGGGGGAAGTATTATAGTAGTTATATTCTTGTACATAGGGGGCAGTATTATAGTAGTTATATTCTTGTACATAGGAGCAGTATTATAGTATTTATATTCTTGTACATAGGAGCAGTATTATAGTAGTTATATTCTTGTACATAGGGGGCAGTATTATAGTAGTTATATTCTTGTACATAGGAGCAGTATTATAGTAGTTATATTCTTGTACATAGGGGGCAGTATTATAGTAGTTATATTCTTGTACATAGGGGGCAGTATTATAGTAGTTATATTCTTGTACATAGGGGGCAGTATTATAGTAGTTATATTCTTGTACATAGGGGTCAGTATTATAGTAGATATATTCTTTTACATAGAGTTCAGTATTTTGTGCTTAGTGTTGACCAGAAGGACCAGCTCCATTTTATAAATGTCTTCACCATACGAGTACATTATTGTGAGTTTTTATACCGTAACCTCATACATGAGATCTGCAGCCTCTACAATATACCGCCATATTCCCAGGGCTGCAGCGGCCAGTAATGTCACCAGTGAAAACTTAATAGAATAACCTGCAAATGTCGCGCTGTCACAGGTTGTGAATGTTCACAGTACATACAAGCCAGTGTTGTCACTGCGGCCCTCGCCCTCAGAGATCAACATGACTGTATATGTCCTCACCTCTGAGTTTCGGGGACCTGCCTGTAGATTTCCCACGGGCTCCGGCACACTTACCTTCGTTTGGTCTGGGTCACAATAATCTAACAGTGCATCACAGATATGGTAACCCAGCGACTCCAGATCTTTTGTGCTGAAATGGGTTCCGCGTCGTTTCCCTGTAATTCATGAAGAACGGAGCTGAATAAGAGGGTCACTTTAAGAGCCATGGCTGTAATTCATCCTGACTACAGGGGGTGCTGATTATAATGTTTAGGGGTAAAAACATTAAAACAAAAATAAATAAAAAAACAAAAAAAATGAAGACGTTTTGAATGAACCAATGTCAGGATGAAATTCGGCCCTTATCCTGCAGAGGAGGATTCTGGGTAATATTCTTGGAACCATATACAACTGAATAAGGACTGCCCCCCAGTGGACAAGTGTCAGCTTTAATTAAAGGGGTTGTTAATTAAATCAGATATTCATGGCCTATCGCAACAGTAGGCCATAAAAAAAATCCTGGACAACCCCTTTAAGAAAACATTTCTCTAGTGTGCATTGCTAATGTTTACACTGCTGAGCAGCTTGTAGTGGGCAGGGCTATGGTGGGCTAAACTGCACACAACAGTGAACACTCTGTTCTCTGTACAGCTAATGTTTACACTGCTAATCAGCTCATAGAGGGCGGGACTACAGTGTGATTGACAGTTTGTCTCTCAGATCCTATTATGTCAGTCCTGTGTTGTGAGAAAACTGCACACAACAGTGAGCACTACTGTATCGGTGTGTTACTAGTTGCCACCACTTTTTACATACCCTCTATAATAATAATAAGACATATGAACTTACCCAGTGACGACCCGCAGAACGTGGCCTCCAGTGTGTAGCTGTTCTGGATGCCCATTTTCCACATGACCACGCGGCCCGTCCCTTCCTTGCTCCTCTGTACTTTGAACTTGCAGGCTGAAAATGAGAACTGAATGGGACATCGGTGAGGACGTGAGCGAGGCTGGACCACCACAGCCCACAACTAAGGCCACGGAAGAATGTATGTGAGAGGGGGTTGGCTTACAGAGGATTGTCTAGACTGTTTATCTAATTATATACAACCCCTTTAAGCCCCTCCCCTTTAGTGCCCTTCATGATTACCTTGTCGGGGGAGATCTTGCTGAGCATAAATGGGAAGACACGCTCACATAAGCCACTGCCGCCACCTCTGCCTTTACACCCGTACATAAAGATGTTCTGCTTCCTGCTGTGTCCGTGCAGGTCACAATACAGCAGGATTTCCCGCTCCCCCATCACCCTGCGAGAGGGGAAAGGACAAGAAACAAGTGACCCGAAAGCTATCATTTTAATGTGGGTGGCAATGTTATTTGATCTTTGTATATGTTATTATTTGTACTCTGTATGGCGATATCATTTCATCTTTGTATGGTGACATTACTTTTAATCTGTTTGGCGATATAATTTCATCTTAGTATGCGGTATTATTTTTAACGTGCTAGGCGATGTTATGTGATCTTTGTATGCGGTATTATTTGTACTCTGTATGGCAATATAATTTCATCTTTGTATGGTGTTATCAGTCTGACTTGATTTGCCAATATTGATCTTTGTATGTTGTATTATTTGCACTCTGTATGGCGATATAATTTTGTATTTGTACGGTGGCATTACTTTTAATCGGACGATGATATTTGATCTTTGCATACAGTATTATTAGTGCTCTATATGGCGATATCTTTTCATCTTTGCATGGTGTTAACATTTTTAATTTGTATGCCAATATGGATCTTTGTATGTTGTATTACTTTGACTCTGTATGGCCAAATTATTTGAACTTTGTATGGTGGTATTATTTGAATTATGAGATATGTATTATCTGAGCTGTGTATGGGGTATTATATGGACACTGGATAGACTTTTTTTTTGACAGTGTATGGTGATATTTGATCATTGTGGTAATATTTTGTGTGTGACAGATTGACAGAATTATTTAGGCTATATATGATAGTATTATTTGAATGCGCTATATGGCGGTATTATTTCACCTCTGTTTAGTACTATACACTGAGCTGTATACTACAGGCGGTATTATTTGGGCATAGTGTGGCAGTATTATAAAAGTTAGCATTGGTAACTGCATGTGATTTTTGTGTAAATTGGACAGGGCATGTCCTAGGGAAAGTACAGCTTTCTGGAATTGTGTATATTGGGATTTTTTTTTGCGCCAATGATGGACTGCAGCTGCCAGAATGTGAGAGAACATTAATATATGACGGGTGCCTAATAGCGGGGCTATATAGCCTACAATATTCACGTCAACTGTTTATGGATATGCCTGAAAAAGCAATGAATGCTGAGGACAAGGGCCCGGGGCAGCCATTATACGGTCTCACGTATCTTCTCACCTCATCTGTCCTGTTATACACAGATAACCTCCTTGTCCGAATCTTTTACTATTCTGACCTTGAAATCTACGTCATGTTCCAAAGATAGATAGATAAAGATGATAGATATGGAATAGAAAGATAGGTAGATAGGAGATAGATAGAGCAATAGATAAGATAGCTAGACATAGATAGATAGATAGGACATAGATAGATAGATAGGACATAGATAGATAGATAGATAGATATGAGATAGATAGATAGATATGAGATAGATATGAGATAGATAGATAGATAGATAGATAGATATGAGATAGTAGATAGATAGATAGATAGATAGATAGATAGATAGATAGATATGAGATAGATAGATAGATAATATATAGATAGGAGATATATAGATAGATAGATAGATAGGACATAGATAGATAGATAGATATGAGATAGATATGGGATAGATAGATAGATATGAGATAGATAGATAGATAGATAGATAGATATGAGATAGATAGATAGATAGATAATATATAGATAGGAGATATATAGATAGATAGATAGATAGGACATAGATAGATAGATAGATAGATAGATAGATAGATATGAGATAGATATGAGATAGATAGATAGATAGATAGATAGATACGAGACAGATAGATAGATAGATAGATAGATAGATAGATAGATACGAGACAGATAGATAGATAGATAGATAGATAGATAGGACATAGATAGATAGATAGATAGATATGAGATAGATAGATAGATATGAGATAGATATGAGATAGATAGATAGATAGATAGATAGATAGATATGAGATAGTAGATAGATAGATAGATATGAGATAGATAGATAGATAGATAGATAGATAGATAGATAGATAATATATAGATAGGAGATAGATAGATATAAGATGGATATGAGATAGATAGATAGATATGAGATAGACAGATATGAGATAGATAGATAGATATGAGATAGACAGATATGAGATAGATAGATATGAGATAGATAGATAGATATGAGATAGTAGATAGATAGATAGATATGAGATAGACAGATATGAGATAGATAGATATGAGATAGATAGATAGATAGATATGAGATAGATAGATAGATATGAGATAGATAGATAGATATGGGATAGATAGATAGATATGAGATAGATAGATAGATATGGGATAGATAGATAGATATGAGATAGATAGATAATGACATGCTATAGGTGATCCACCCCTCTTACCGCTTGATCATGTTACGGGTGAACCATATAGATGGGAATGAGTCCTTCAGCCTAGACCTATAGTTGCGGTTTAGATCCCTTCCGGCCAGGGAGCAGCGATAGTTCCCCACGATCACCCCATCCGGGTTTAACATGGGCACCACCTTGAAGATAAAGTTGTCTCTCAGCAGATGGGCATCGCTCCTCGAGCTTAAAATGTAGTCCAAGAAACCTTTCATCATCCAGGAGCTGTTGGTCTCCCCTGGGTGGACCCTGGCCGTCACTATCACGGCCTTCTTTGCCTTCTTGGGCTTCTCGGTGGCCGGAGAAGGGTTGGTAATGGTCAGTACGTATACAATGTTACTGGCCAAGGAGTGGCACAGCACCCGGATCTTACAATACCTGGAGCGCTCGGGGTCGTTGGCTATGCCCGCCAGGTAATCTTGGAGGTTAGAGTATGTATACGGGTAACAGTGGGCGAAGTAACAGGTGTCTCCACTGTGCAGGAAGTGGAAGGTCCAAGACAAGGAGTAGTAGGCCTGTCGTTCTGTGCCGGGGCTGTTCTTGTAATACTTGATCTCATCCCCGATCCTCTTCCAACCGATGTGTTGGGTGTTGGCGTCAGTCTCGGAGTACATGAGGGGGCGCATGCCGTGGCTGTAGAGACTTGTGGGCTTCATGAAGTTAATGATGGTAAATCGGTAAGGGATGCCGGCCCTTGTGTTCTGCACCCGGAAATAATACCATTGGGTGTGCCGGTCCGTGTACAGGTCAGTGCGAAGGGTTAACTCGTAGTCGTAGTCACCACTGGAGGAAGACATAGGACTAATATAAGGGGCAGCGGTTTATGTAAGTCAGATATTTACTGTGTTATCCCAATCTAGTGCTAGGATATCTCTGGGAACCTTTCCCGTTACCACATATGCAGTCACACAACTTTCCTAGATTCCTGAATGGCAACTCTTCCTAGTCAGTGAGCAGTAGAAAAGTTGACTTCTAGGAAAGTTGTGTGATAAGAAATCCCTATTAAGATTGGCAAATCTTAGCCAGGCAACACTATAGGTTGACTTCAGAGAAACTAACCTGGCCACCCTCACAGCTGCCACATATGTGGTCACACAGCTTTCCTAGACTCCTGAATGGCAAATCTTCCTAGTCAGGTAGAAGCACATGGGCTGACTTCTGGGAAAGCTGTGTGACAACTAACCTGGCCACCCTCACAGCTGCCGCATATGTGGTCACACAGCTTTCCTAGACTTCTGAATAGCAAACTTCCTAGTCAGGTAGCCGTGCAGGGTTCTGAGAAAGCTGTGTAATCACAAATCTTTACTGCTGCCACATAGGCAGTCACACAACTTTCCTAGTCCACTGAACGGAAAATCTTCCTAGTAAGGTAATAATATAGGGGTTGACTTTTGGGAAAGCTGTGTGATAACCAACCTGACACATGTGCGATCACACAACTTTCCTAGATGCCTGAAAATCTTCCTAGTCAGGGAGCTGTACGGGGGTTGACGTCTACAAAAACTGTGTGATAACAAACCTGGGATTCTTTACCACTGCCACATATGCCATCACATAGCTTTCCTAGTCTCCTGAACGGCAAATCTTCCTAGACAGGTAGCAGCACCTGGGCCAATTCCTGGGAAAGCTGTGTTATAACCAACCAGTTACATATACGGTCACTCAACTTTCCTAGACGCCAGGAAATCTTCCTAGTCGGGGAACCTATACTTGGGAAAGCTGTGTGATAACCAATCTGGGAACAATTTCCATGGCCTGGGACTGTCAGGGCATGCTGTGAGTTGTAGTTCTCCACAGCCGGAGACCATTTATCTATACCTTCAGGCTTTTAACTCAGCTCCTGCCAGCAGGCCTCCATTCATATATAAAGCGGAGCGTGCAGCCCACCCCCTGTGGGCAATAAACATTAATATGAATATCCTGAAAGGCGCGCGTTCACACTGACACGCGAGAGTCCTGTCAGGCTTGCGGAGTGATGGCTGCGAGTTATACCATTATTATGCACAGCTACTTACTGAATTTATGGCAATTTATTCTATAAAAAGCAGACAGCGGCCCGACTGACTGGGGAAAAAAAAGCCTTCCCGCTGAGAAAATAAAAATGCTAATGCGGGTAATAGATTTCTGTAATGGACCCGACTGGCTCGGATACGTGTGCGCGGCATTAACAGCCGTCTGTAGCGGGGAAAAAACCCGCCGGTGATTGGCTTGGACAGACAAAGACAACCTCGGCCGTCGTTCTGAGCCCCAGGACGCTCCTCACCGCGGCGGCCGCCTGACATTGGGTTGACGTGAACTTGATTTTTTTTTTTTGCTCCTGGAAAAAGTTTATAAAAAGTGGCAACTTTTTTGAAGTTCCGGGACTGGCCACTGGGTGGCGCTGTAACACATTGAATTGGGCTCTACATTTATTTCCATTCTTTTTCAATAATCAGCTGCCAAATGATGTACAAAGCCTAATACATTACCGGGAAAAAACAATCGCTCGCTCGCTGAACTTTCGCTAGACATCTCGTAAAAAAAAAAAAAAAAAAAAAAATGTTTTCGGAAATCATGGCGGAGGATGCATAGATAGCGAGGGAATCCAGCGTTTATAGCGTATCTTTTTTTATTTTTTTTGTACTGCTTTACTTTCATCTTCCATATTGTGAAGTTTTGCACTCTTGCTTTTCAGCAGGTGCTGCGTACAACGGGGGCAAGGTTGGCTGGGTCATTATCATTGGGGGCGAATTTACGAGGGCAAATAACGGGACCCACCATTGACAATAGATGAGGGAGAGAGCTCGTCTCCTCCTCCCTCTCGTAGCACAGCGTCCTCACATCCTACAGAGCATGCCCACGACGCTCTCCTATAGGTCAATTTCTGATCAGGTGACTGCTGTAAAGCAAATCTCCGGAACTGCTGTTGTAGAAGCTTAGGCAAGATGGCTGCCCTCATAATAATGTAAAGAAAAGAGAAATTAAACAAAAAAAATGGGGAAAAGTCTTAAAAAAATGGTGACTTTACACCAGTTTATGCTCCTTTCACCACCTTTCCTAAAAAGTGGATGGGGCAGAGCTTAGCGGAGGGGGCTGAGCCTCTCATGGCTTGACAATTTTTGGGCAAATCTATTTTTACAAAAAAATTTACTACCTTACGCTTTTACACTGCCACCTATAGGTAACTACTAGAGATGAGTGAACAGGATTTGTTAAAAACTTTTCAAAAATTTCAGGTTTGACTGTATCCAAAATTTTTGGGGTTTGCGTCCCACAAATCACTATAATACTCTGATAAACACTGATACTCACCTTCCCTAACCTCTCCTCAGCTCCCTTGGGGTCCTTTTTGATAGTTTTACGGACTTCAAAGTGGTATCACGGGCCCCAGGGGACCGCTGAGGTCTGTGATTGGGCCTCACAAGTCACATGGGACGTGCTGATGTCATGATGCTCAAGTTAAAGTTCTATGATGTTGGCACGACCCATGTGACCACTTATACCCAATCACAGGCCTCAGAGGTCCCCTGGGGCTGTGAAATCATCATGGAAGACGATCAGAGAGGACCCCAATAGAGTGCCGCATGCTATGAGGGAGTCCAGGAGAGGTGACAAAGAGTATAATAATAGGACTTTTTGCTATAAGTCTTGTGAGGTTTGCCCATCTTTAGTAGCCACCCTGTAGCGACTTATCTCAAGAGACTTCTTGCCCTGACCATAGTCATAAAATTGGCCTAAATTCCTGGTTTACCCCACAACCCCTGCCCGTGTCCACCTGCACACGGGGTTCACCTATCTGGCTGCCTGTACGTCACTGCGTCGGTCAAGGGGACAGATTTCCAATCTGCTATATTATTGGAGAACACTATAGTTAGCCTCGTCCCAGCTTGCAGTGGCTGATAACAGAGAGCAATAGATACTAGCAGGCAGGTACAACTACCTTACAACTACTTTATCCCATATTGTAAAACTGCAGATAAATGACATAAATACACATTTCTGGACATGGCCGCTTACACCTGGACCACTTTCTGCAGATTCCCGCTCTCGAATCGAGACTCGAAGACCAGAGTGTTGTCAGATTCTTCACAGCTGTGCGGAGACGCGGGCTTGAGGGGGCTGCGATTGCCACCCACACGGGAACACATGAAGTAAGACTCCTTCCAACCTAGGAGAATACAGTGACAATACACAAAACTAAGACAGGAAAATAATGAAGGATTGTGAGAAAGCGAGGAAGAAGATGAGCGGGAAAGATGGAAAAAAGATGGAGAAGGTGGAGGATGAGCAGAGAAGAGACGGGAAGGGGAATGATATCGGGAAGAGACGGGGGTAGGGGGTATGGTAAAAAGCTAAAAAATCTGAAATAAGAGGGAAAAAAAAAAGAGAGTAATAAGACAAAGAGGAAGCAGAGGGGCACAGAGAAGTAAGAGACGCTAAGGGATAAAGAGGAGTATGAGGAGGAAGAGGGGCGCAGGGAAGTAAGAGACGCTAAGGGATAAAGAGGAGTATGAGGAGGAAGAGGGGCGCAGGGAAGTAAGAGATGCTAAGGGATAAAGAGGAGTATGAGGAGGAAGAGGGGCGCAGGGAAGTAAGAGATGCTAAGGGATAAAGAGGAGTATGAGGAGGAAGAGGGGCACAGAGAAGTAAGAGATGCTAAGGGATAAAGAGGAGTATGAGGAGGAAGAGGGGCACAGAGAAGTAAGAGACGCTAAGGGATAAAGAGGAGTATGAGGAGGAAGAGGGGCACAGAGAAGTAAGAGATGCTAAGGGATAAAGAGGAGTATGAGGAGGAAGAGGGGCGCAGGGAAGTAAGAGACGCTAAGGGATAAAGAGGAGTAGTATGAGGAGGAAGAGGGGCGCAGGGAAGTAAGAGACGCTAAGGGATAAAGAGAAGTAGTATGAGGAGGAAGAGGGGCGCAGGGAAGTAAGAGACGCTAAGGGATAAAGAGGAGTATGAGGAGGAAGAGGGGCGCAGGGAAGTAAGAGACACTAAGGGATAAAGAGGAGTAGTATAAGGAGGAAGAGGGGCGCAGGGAAGTAAGAGATGCTAACGGATAAAGCGGAGTAGTATGAGGAGGAAGAGGGGCACAGGGAAGTAAGAGACACTAAGGGATAAAGCGGAGTAGTATGAGGAGGAAGAAGGGCGCAGGGAAGTAAGAGACACTAAGGGATAAAGAGGAGTATGAGGAGGAAGAGGGGCACAGGGAAGTAAGAGACACTAAGGGATAAAGAGGAGTATGAGGAGGAAGAGGGGCACAGGGAAGTAAGAGACGCTAAGGGATAAAGAGGAGTAGTATGAGGAGGAAGAGGGGCACAGGGAAGTAAGAGACACTAAGGGATAAAGAGGAGTATGAGGAGGAAGAGGGGCGCAGGGAAGTAAGAGACACTAAGGGATAAAGAGGAGTATGAGGAGGAAGAGGGGCACAGGGAAGTAAGAGACACTAAGGGATAAAGAGGAGTATGAGGAGGAAGAGGGGCGCAGGGAAGTAAGAGACACTAAGGGATAAAGAGGAGTAGTATAAGGAGGAAGAGGGGCACAGGGAAGTAAGAGACACTAAGGGATAAAGAGGAGTATGAGGAGGAAGAGGGGCGCAGGGAAGTAAGAGACACTAAGGGATAAAGAGGAGTAGTATGAGGAGGAAGAGGGGCACAGGGAAGTAAGAGACACTAAGGGATAAAGAGGAGTATGAGGAGGAAGAGGGGCGCAGGGAAGTAAGAGACACTAAGGGATAAAGAGGAGTAGTATAAGGAGGAAGAGGGGCACAGGGAAGTAAGAGACGCTAAGGGATAAAGAGGAGTATGAGGAGGAAGAGGGGCGCAGGGAAGTAAGAGACGCTAAGGGATAAAGAGGAGTATGAGGAGGAAGAGGGGCGCAGGGAAGTAAGAGACACTAAGGGATAAAGAGAAGTAGTATGAGGAGGAAGAGGGGCGCAGGGAAGTAAGAGACACTAAGGGATAAAGAGGAGTATGAGGAGGAAGAGGGGCGCAGGGAAGTAAGAGACGCTAAGGGATAAAGAGGAGTATGAGGAGGAAGAGGGGCGCAGGGAAGTAAGAGACGCTAAGGGATAAAGAGAAGTAGTATGAGGAGGAAGAGGGGCGCAGGGAAGTAAGAGACACTAAGGGATAAAGAGGAGTAGTATGAGGAGGAAGAGGGGCACAGGGAAGTAAGAGACACTAAGGGATAAAGAGGAGTATGAGGAGGAAGAGGGGCACAGGGAAGTAAGAGACACTAAGGGATAAAGAGGAGTATGAGGAGGAAGAGGGGCGCAGGGAAGTAAGAGACGCTAAGGGATAAAGAGGAGTATGAGGAGGAAGAGGGGCACAGGGAAGTAAGAGACACTAAGGGATAAAGAGGAGTATGAGGAGGAAGAGGGGCACAGGGAAGTAAGAGACACTAAGGGATAAAGAGGAGTATGAGGAGGAAGAGGGGCACAGGGAAGTAAGAGACACTAAGGGATAAAGAGGAGTATGAGGAGGAAGAGGGGCACAGGGAAGTAAGAGACGCTAAGGGATAAAGAGGAGTAGTATGAGGAGGAAGAGGGGCACAGGGAAGTAAGAGACACTAAGGGATAAAGAGGAGTATGAGGAGGAAGAGGGGCGCAGGGAAGTAAGAGACACTAAGGGATAAAGAGGAGTAGTATAAGGAGGAAGAGGGGCACAGGGAAGTAAGAGACGCTAAGGGATAAAGAGGAGTATGAGGAGGAAGAGGGGCGCAGGGAAGTAAGAGATGCTAACGGATAAAGCGGAGTAGTATGAGGAGGAAGAGGGGCACAGGGAAGTAAGAGACACTAAGGGATAAAGAGGAGTAGTATAAGGAGGAAGAGGGGCACAGGGAAGTAAGAGACACTAAGGGATAAAGAGGAGTAGTATGAGGAGGAAGAGGGGCGCAGGGAAGTAAGAGACACTAAGGGATAAAGAGGAGTAGTATGAGGAGGAAGAGGGGCACAGGGAAGTAAGAGATGCTAACGGATAAAGCGGAGTAGTATGAGGAGGAAGAGGGGCACAGGGAAGTAAGAGACACTAAGGGATAAAGAGGAGTAGTATAAGGAGGAAGAGGGGCACAGGGAAGTAAGAGACACTAAGGGATAAAGAGGAGTATGAGGAGGAAGAGGGGCGCAGGGAAGTAAGAGACACTAAGGGATAAAGAGGAGTAGTATAAGGAGGAAGAGGGGCACAGGGAAGTAAGAGACGCTAAGGGATAAAGAGGAGTAGTATAAGGAGGAAGAGGGGCGCAGGGAAGTAAGAGACACTAAGGGATAAAGAGGAGTAGTATGAGGAGGAAGAGGGGCACAGGGAAGTAAGAGATGCTAAGGGATAAAGAGGAGTATGAGGAGGAAGAGGGGCACAGGGAAGTAAGAGACGCTAAGGGATAAAGAGGAGTATGAGGAGGAAGAGGGGCGCAGGGAAGTAAGAGACACTAAGGGATAAAGAGGAGTATGAGGAGGAAGAGGGGCGCAGGGAAGTAAGAGACACTAAGGGATAAAGAGGAGTATGAGGAGGAAGAGGGGCGCAGGGAAGTAAGAGACACTAAGGGATAAAGAGGAGTAGTATGAGGAGGAAGAGGGGCACAGGGAAGTAAGAGATGCTAAGGGATAAAGAGGAGTATGAGGAGGAAGAGGGGCACAGGGAAGTAAGAGACGCTAAGGGATAAAGAGGAGTATGAGGAGGAAGAGGGGCGCAGGGAAGTAAGAGACTCTAAGGGATAAAGAGGAGTAGTATGAGGAGGAAGAGGGGCACAGGGAAGTAAGAGACGCTAAGGGATAAAGAGGAGTAGTATGAGGAGGAAGAGGGGCACAGGGAAGTAAGAGACACTAAGGGATAAAGAGGAGGAGTATGAGGAGGAAGAGGGGCGCAGGGAAGTAAGAGACACTAAGGGATAAAGAGGAGGAGTATGAGGAGGAAGAGGGGCGCAGGGAAGTAAGAGACACTAAGGGATAAAGAGGAGTAGTATAAGGAGGAAGAGGGGCGCAGGGAAGTAAGAGACACTAAGGGATAAAGAGGAGTATGAGGAGGAAGAGGGGCACAGGGAAGTAAGAGACACTAAGGGATAAAGAGGAGTAGTATAAGGAGGAAGAGGGGCACAGGGAAGTAAGAGACGCTAAGGGATAAAGAGGAGTAGTATGAGGAGGAAGAGGGGCACAGGGAAGTAAGAGACACTAAGGGATAAAGAGGAGTAGTATAAGGAGGAAGAGGGGCACAGGGAAGTAAGAGACGCTAAGGGATAAAGAGGAGTAGTATGAGGAGGAAGAGGGGCACAGGGAAGTAAGAGACTCTAAGGGATAAAGAGGAGTAGTATGAGGAGGAAGAGGGGCACAGGGAAGTAAGAGACACTAAGGGATAAAGAGGAGTATGAGGAGGAAGAGGGGCACAGGGAAGTAAGAGACGCTAAGGGATAAAGAGGAGTAGTATAAGGAGGAAGAGGGGCGCAGGGAAGTAAGAGACGCTAAGGGATAAAGAGGAGTATGAGGAGGAAGAGGGGCACAGGGAAGTAAGAGATGCTAACGGATAAAGCGGAGTAGTATGAGGAGGAAGAGGGGCACAGGGAAGTAAGAGACACTAAGGGATAAAGAGGAGTATGAGGAGGAAGAGGGGCACAGGGAAGTAAGAGACGCCAAGGGATAAAGAGGAGTAGTATAAGGAGGAAGAGGGGCACAGGGAAGTAAGAGACGCTAAGGGATAAAGAGGAGTATGAGGAGGAAGAGGGGCGCAGGGAAGTAAGAGACACTAAGGGATAAAGAGGAGTAGTATAAGGAGGAAGAGGGGCACAGGGAAGTAAGAGACGCTAAGGGATAAAGAGGAGTATGAGGAGGAAGAGGGGCGCAGGGAAGTAAGAGACACTAAGGGATAAAGAGGAGTAGTATGAGGAGGAAGAAGGGCACAGGGAAGTAAGAGACGCTAAGGGATAAAGAGGAGTATGAGGAGGAAGAGGGGCGCAGGGAAGTAAGAGATGCTAACGGATAAAGCGGAGTAGTATGAGGGAGGAAGAGGGGCGCAGGGAAGTAAGAGATGCTAACGGATAAAGCGGAGTAGTATGAGGAGGAAGAGGGGCACAGGGAAGTAAGAGACGCTAAGGGATAAAGAGGAGTATGAGGAGGAAGAGGGGCACAGGGAAGTAAGAGACACTAAGGGATAAAGAGGAGTATGAGGAGGAAGAGGGGCGCAGGGAAGTAAGAGACACTAAGGGATAAAGAGGAGTATGAGGAGGAAGAGGGGCGCAGGGAAGTAAGAGACACTAAGGGATAAAGAGGAGTATGAGGAGGAAGAGGGGCGCAGGGAAGTAAGAGACACTAAGGGATAAAGAGGAGTAGTATGAGGAGGAAGAGGGGCACAGGGAAGTAAGAGACACTAAGGGATAAAGAGGAGTATGAGGAGGAAGAGGGGCGCAGGGAAGTAAGAGACACTAAGGGATAAAGAGGAGTATGAGGAGGAAGAGGGGCGCAGGGAAGTAAGAGACACTAAGGGATAAAGAGGAGTAGTATAAGGAGGAAGAGGGGCACAGGGAAGTAAGAGACGCTAAGGGATAAAGAGGAGTAGTATGAGGAGGAAGAGGGGCGCAGGGAAGTAAGAGACTCTAAGGGATAAAGAGGAGTAGTATGAGGAGGAAGAGGGCGCAGGGAAGTAAGAGACTCTAAGGGATAAAGAGGAGTAGTATGAGGAGGAAGAGGGGCACAGGGAAGTAAGAGACACTAAGGGATAAAGAGGAGTAGTATAAGGAGGAAGAGGGGCGCAGGGAAGTAAGAGACACTAAGGGATAAAGAGGAGTAGTATGAGGAGGAAGAGGGGCGCAGGGAAGTAAGAGACACTAAGGGATAAAGAGGAGTAGTATGAGGAGGAAGAGGGGTGCAGGGAAGTAAGAGACACTAAGGGATAAAGAGGAGTATGAGGAGGAAGAGGGGCGCAGGGAAGTAAGAGACGCTAAGGGATAAAGAGGAGTATGAGGAGGAAGAGGGGCGCAGGGAAGTAAGAGACACTAAGGGATAAAGAGGAGTAGTATGAGGAGGAAGAGGGGCGCAGGGAAGTAAGAGACACTAAGGGATAAAGAGGAGTATGAGGAGGAAGAGGGGCGCAGGGAAGTAAGAGACGCTAAGGGATAAAGAGGAGTATGAGGAGGAAGAGGGGCGCAGGAAAGTAAGAGACACTAAGGGATAAAGAGGAGTAGTATGAGGAGGAAGAGGGGCACAGGGAAGTAAGAGACACTAAGGGATAAAGAGGAGTAGTATAAGGAGGAAGAGGGGCGCAGGGAAGTAAGAGACACTAAGGGATAAAGAGGAGTATGAGGAGGAAGAGGGGCACAGGGAAGTAAGAGACACTAACGGATAAAGAGGAGTAGTATAAGGAGGAAGAGGGGCGCAGGAAAGTAAGAGACACTAAGGGATAAAGAGGAGTAGTATGAGGAGGAACAGGGGCACAGGGAAGTAAGAGACGCTAAGGGATAAAGAGGAGTAGTATAAGGAGGAAGAGGGGTGCAGGGAAGTAAGAGACACTAGGATACTAAGAAGAGTAGTTTAAGGAGGAAGAGGGGTGCAGGAAAGTAAGAGACACTAGGATACTAGGAGGAGTAGTACATGAAGGAAGAGGGACACAGGAAGCTAAGAGACGCTAGGAGACAAAGAGGATGAAGTATGAAAAAGAGGAAGGACAAAGGAGATGAAGCAGAAGAACACAAGATAAAGCAGAGGTCATAAAAGTAAAGAAAAAACAGCATGTAAGAGAAAAAGGATAAACACAAATAGGAATTGGAAAGACACGTGTAAGTAAGGGGGATATAGAAACCTGAAAGCAAATAGCACACAGAAGTAAGAAAAAGTTGAAGAACACAGGACAGTAAGAGAAAGAGGAAGGACCAGGTAAGGAAGAGACAGTAGAAGGACAAAGAGTGTAAGAAACACAAAGAACAAAAACAGGAACACCTTAGGAGAGACAGCAGAAGGGGAGGAGGAGGAAGAAGAAGGATGCAGGAAAGTAAGAAGAAACAGGGTCGGCTGAATGAGCTCTCTTGATCCCACCATGCAAATGCACTTTTGGCTCAGCCTAGTGTGCATGTGTTCTAAATAAGGAGAGGGGACAAAGGCCCAGATAGACACCTTTGGCACAAAAGCACTAGGCATGTCTGATGCCATTCCTCCCCAACTTCTGTCATCGGTCCCATATACATGGTTGGGTGGTGATTTGCAGCTTCAGCCGACATCCATCTAGTGCGTATGAGGAAGGAAGAAAAGCAGGAAGACTGAAAATGAGTCAAAGACAACTCTAAGAATATGCAATGGAAGAACAGGCGAGACAAACCAAGAAAACAAAACCCCTTGAAAGGAGAAAATGAGGCTTTGGACGATAACTATTTGGCTTAATATGGAACCATGAAGGTGAAACGGAATATCCTTGGGATAGAAAACCAGCAGGAGACGGATAAACCGATAAGGAAAACTGAAGAGGTGGCAAGGAGATTGGATTAAGATATGAGAAGAAGGACAGGCTGACAATACAAGAAGACAAGAGAGCAGATAAAAGGGGAAAAAATAAGTCGCATACCGAAGGCACGTAACAAAGGCGAAATCATGTAAGTTACAGATGGTAGATAATTCCCAAGAGACGGAACTAATTATAAAGACGGGGGAGAGATAAGACGGACTAGAATTAGGGACATGGGCTGAGATAGATTGGCAGTCCCTTAATGAAACGCTGCAGACAGGAAATTAAAGAAGCGAATCACACGAAGAGTCGAAAATGTAGATCAGGCCGGAGAAGAAATGGTTAAAAATGGAAAGGATTTGTTCAGAGCCAAAGGCAAGACGAAAACTGAAGATAAGGGAAAAAATCAAATTCATTTATATTCCTGACACAGGTTATCTACAGGATCAACATAATTCATTGCGTCTTAGGACAAAATGGCCGACATGAGGATGACCCAAATTCCGGGAAGGTTTCTGTAGTAATTGGAGCTACTCACTGAATTGTATGAAATTGTGATACAAGTACACAGGATTCAGGGTTCCTGCAGGTACGAGGGAGTAAGGTGAATAAGGTGAATGTGGAGAAGGAAGAGAAGAGAGAGGAAGAAGAAGGACATGCGAAATGAAGAGGAAGCTAGAGGACATGAAGAGAGGAAAGGGAAGCAGGAGGACATGGAGAGACGAAGAACAATTAGGACAGAGAAAAGGAAGAGGGAGAAGGAGAGCATGGGAGTGAAAGAAGAAGTAGGACATGGCAGAGGATGAGGGATCTGGAGAACATCAGAGAGGAAGAGGGCGCAAGAGGACATGGGGGAAGAAGAAAGGACAGAAGGACATAGTAGAGGAAGAAGAAGCAAGAGAGCATGGAAGAGCAAGAGGGAACAATAAGGAATAGTAGGACACAGGAAAGGAGGAGGAAGCAGGAGAACATTGGAGTGGAAGAAGAAGCAGGAGAACCAGGGAGGGAAAGAGGAAGGAGAACATAGTAGAGAAAGAAGGAACAGAAGGACATGGTAAAGGAAGAGGGAACAGAAGGACATGGTAAAGGAAGAGGCAACAGAAGGACATGGTAAAGGAAGAGACAACAGAAGGACAAGGTAAAGGAAGAGGGAACAGAAGGACATGGTAAAGGAAGAGGGAACAGAAGGACATGGTAAAGGAAGAGGGAACAGAAGGACATGGTAAAGGAAGAGGCAACAGAAGGACATGGTAAAGGAAGAGACAACAGAAGGACATGGTAAAGGAAGAGGGAACAGAAGGACATGGTAAAGGAAGAGACAACAGAAAGACATGGTAAAGGAAGAGGCAACAGAAGGACATGGTAAAGGAAGAGACAACAGAAGGACATGGTAAAGGAAGAGGCAACAGAAGGACAAGGTAAAGGAAGAGGGAACAGAAGGACATGGTAAAGGAAGAGACAACAGAAAGACATGGTAAAGGAAGAGGCAACAGAAGGACATGGTAAAGGAAGAGACAACAGAAAGACATGGTAAAGGAAGAGACAACAGAAAGACATGGTAAAGGAAGAGACAACAGAAGGACATGGTAAAGGAAGAGACAACAGAAGGACATGGTAAAGGAAGAGACAACAGAAAGACATGGTAAAGGAAGAGGCAACAGAAGGACATGGTAAAGGAAGAGGCAACAGAAGGACATGGTAAAGGAAGAGACAACAGAAGGACATGGTAAAGGAAGAGGCAACAGAAGGACATGGTAAAGGAAGAGACAACAGAAGGACATGGTAAAGGAAGAGACAACAGAAGGACATGGTAAAGGAAGAGACAACAGAAGGACATGGTAAAGGAAGAGACAACAGAAAGACATGGTAAAGGAAGAGGCAACAGAAGGACATGGTAAAGGAAGAGGCAACAGAAGGACATGGTAAAGGAAGAGACAACAGAAGGACATGGTAAAGGAAGAGACAACAGAAAGACATGGTAAAGGAAGAGGCAACTGAAGGACATGGTAAAGGAAGAGACAACAGAAGGACAAGGTAAAGGAAGAGGGAACAGAAGGACATGGTAAAGGAAGAGGCAACAGAAGGACATGGTAAAGGAAGAGACAACAGAAGGACATGGTAAAGGAAGAGGGAACAGAAGGACATAGTAAAGGAAGAGGGAACAGAAGGACATGGTAAAGGAAGAGGGAACAGAAGGACATGGTAAAGGAAGAGGCAACAGAAGGACATGGTAAAGGAAGAGGCAACAGAAGGACATGGTAAAGGAAGAGGCAACAGAAGGACATGGTAAAGGAAGAGGCAACAGAAGGACATGGTAAAGGAAGAGGCAACAGAAGGACATGGTAAAGGAAGAGGGAACAGAAGGACATGGTAAAGGAAGAGGCAACAGAAGGACATGGTAAAGGAAGAGGCAACAGAAGGACATGGTAAAGGAAGAGGCAACAGAAGGACATGGTAAAGGAAGAGGCAACAGAAGGACATGGTAAAGGAAGAGGCAACAGAAGGACATGGTAAAGGAAGAGGCAACACAAGGACATGATAAATGAAGAGGCAGCAAAAGTACATAGGAGTGAAAGAGAAAAATGAAGACATAAGAGTATGAGGAATAAGAAGGACATAGGAGAGGAAGAGACAGAAGGAGGGCAAGTAAAGGAAGAAGTAGTAGAAGGCCAGAGAAAAAGAAGAGAAAAAAGGAGAACACAAAGAAGAAGCTGGAGGACACAGAAGAGGAAGATGGGTAAGAAGGAGGACACCAGAGACTAAACTGAAGTAGGAGGACACAAGAGAGAAAGAGGAATCAGAAGCATTTAGGCAAAGAAGAGGGAGCAAGAGAACACAGAGAGAGAAGCAGAAGGACACATGAGAAGAACATGCAGAAGGAAAGAGAGCAGGAAGCAGCAAAAGGAGAGAAAACGAGTGGGCATAGTACAGTAAGAAAAAGTAGAAGCACATCGGAGAAGAAGAGACAGAAGGAATAAGAGAAAGCAGAAGGACATAGGAGAAGACTAGGGAAAGGGAGGATAACAGTAGAGGACAGAATGCAGTAGGATAAAGGAAAGAAAGAAGAAAAAAAGATGTAAATAAGAGCACCAGGGAAGAAGAAGGACATGGGTGAGAAACACAAAGCTGGTGGTGTAAGGAAGATAGCAGATGAAGAAAGAGGAAAGAAGGAGGAAACAGAAGATTGAGAAAAAAACTGAAGGACCTATAAGAGGAAGAGGCACAGGAAGGACACAGTAGAGGAAGAGCTAAAAGAGGAAACAGAAAAGTAAAAGGAAAACGTGAGAAAGTGAGAGGAAGCAGGACGGCAAACAAAGGGAAAGGTACAAGGAAGTATGAAAAAAAGAGGGACAGACAAAGCAGAGAAGAAAGCAGAGACTGTCGATCAGCGGGCATAACGGCCGGTTATAAAAAGAAATGATTCATTCAGTGCTAAAGGCATAATGGAGACGAGAGATAGAAGAGAAAACTGGAAACTTCATTATCATTCCCATCACAGGTTATCTATAGGATCAACATAATTCACTGCGGTTCAGCGCAAAATGGCTGACATTTTCGGCTGACCCAAATTTGAGGGTTTCCGTAGTAACTACTGTCAAGTTAGTCACGAAATTGTACGATTGTGTGACACGGAGACGCGAGGTTCAAAGTTATGGCGGGCTTAATTGCCGCACAAATATACATATCCAGCCCAGAGATGCAATTAACTTTTAGATCTCGACTCTTTCGGTGCGATCTCCCCCAGTCCTGTCTCGCTCAGAGCAGGTTAAATTATGTTTATTCATTTCGGTAGCAAAAAAAAAAAAATTAGAAAAAAAAAAGCCACAAACCAGTCTCAGCGTGACAGGAGGGAGTTTTGTGAGAAAACGAGAGAATTCTACAGAATTTCAAAATATTAGCAATTACGGCGCCGTTCTGTAAGGGAGACGATGGATCTGACATTTTCAAAGAGCATTTTATAGCGCAATTATTTTTCTCCCCCCTCCCCACCAAAAAAATAAAGAGATTTGATTAAAAATAGAACGCGGGATGGGGTGGAAGGCAAAAATAGAGTGTCAGAGAAACAATGCCTCTGCTGTGAGTCACGCGCGCCTTGCGCTAATAAGAAACTGTAAAGAATTTAATCAGTTTAGGTACAGAACGGAACCATTACGTCTCTATGGAGATGGAAGTGCTCGTCGCCTCATCTACATATTATGGAGATGAAATTAAGTGGAAATTAGTAAACATATTTTTATGAGGTTCAAGCCGTAAAAAGCCGGCAGACTGAAAAAGGCAGAAATAATAATAATAACAATAATAATAGGCATGTGCATCTAACCGTGGTTCCAAAATAGCTTGTCGTAAAATACTGAGCTTAAAGCCTATGGCCACCTTTGCGCTGAAATTTATTCTTTACTGCTCATTTGCCTCTTAGATGCAAAATTAAGCAATTTTCAAAACACTCTTCGTTAAAAATGTCCTAGAATTTTGCTATTGTAGAGGCTGTGTAACTCTTTCACATATCTGACTGTGCTGCACAATCTGAAGTAGATCTGATAGCACACTGCTCCTGGCAAAATCATCCTAATTAAAAATGTATTATTATTTTGCTGTTGGAGAGTCTGTGTAGCACCTTCACATATCTGACTATGCTGCAGAATTTGAAGTAGATCTGATAGTACATTGCTCCTGACAAAATAGTCTTCATTGAAAATTTACCATTATTTTGCTGTTCTAAAGTCTGTGTAGCACCTTCACATAACTGACTGTGCTGCACAATCTGATATAGATTAGATAGCATTACTGGCACAAAGTCTTCATTAAAAATTTCCTATTATTTTGATGTTATAAAGTCTGTTTAACTACTTCACATGGCTGACTATGCTGTATAATCTGACACAAATCTGATAGCACATTGCTCCTGGCTAAATATGGTCTATTCACATCACGTTTTTTTACATCAGTTTTTTGCATCCATTTAACGGATGCAGAACACTGATGCAAACGGATGGCAATCCATTTACATAGAGATCAGTGTATACTACATTTTTGTGTCCTTGTTTATGTGTTCCTGTTTTTTTCATCCATTAAAAGGATATGCTAAATGGATGTAAAAAGAACGTGATGTGAACAAAGCCTAGTCTTCTAAAAATTTCATATTATTTTGCTGTTTTACAGTCTGTGTAACTCCTTCACATAGCTGACAGTGCTGCAGAATCTGACATAGATCTAATAGGATGCTGCTCCTGGCAAAATAATCTTCATTACAATTTTCCAATCTTCATTACAATTTTCCATTATTTTGTTGTTGTAGAGTCTGTGTAAATCCTTCCCATAGCTGACTGCTGCACAAATGGACTTGATAGCACATTTCCCTGGCAGTGTTGACTTTCTCAGCTCCCCTCTCAGCATTAGAGATAGCAGGAGGTGGGAGGAGGTTATATAGGTCAGATCATAGAGTGGAAATGGAAAGAGCATCCAAGTTATCAGGGAGGGAAGATCACACACACTGCTGATAGAGAGTAAAGTAAATCCAGGTAGTCTAAAGTGGGAGAATGAGAATCACATTAGGGGATCAATTGAAAAACGGGTTCATATGGAAGACGAGAAATACGATATCCTTAATGGATATGCAATATGGTGCAAGGTAAAGGTCAATGGACATAAAAGGGGACCTGACCATTTGCCCACATGGGGCTCTAGGTTATGTACCCACCTGCATTAAGTTGGTAGATCACCTTGCGTTCTGTAGGGTTAGCATAAGTAGGCTCCTGCTCTAAACCTGAAGACTTATACATTGGTTCCGGAACAGGCGGGTCCCATTCTGAAAAACACATAAAGATCAAAAAGTTTCTATGCGTAAATCTGAAAAAAAAAAAAAGATTAATACAGCAGGCTGAGACTAACAATGGTATATTATGAGACAGGAAAATCTTTTACATGTATAGCCCTAATGGGACTAAATTGTGGCCGGACAGGACCCAAACCAAACACTTCTCTTGCCATATTAATCAGATTTTTTGTAAAAATCCAAAAATTTGGTAAAACTTTTTCTAATAGTTGTACTTTTAAGTACACACCTCTATAGGTTAATCTCTATGTTTCTGTGAAGACCTTACCTATGTGCTCAATTTTTTCTTTGAGAACCTGGCACTCATATGGCCACCGTGGTTGTTGGAAGAAGCTATTTGAGGACACACCGTAGAGGTCTCGTGGCTCTCGAAGCCGTGCCACCTTCCTTCCAGAGTGGTATTCATACACAATCTGGTTGGTCTTCTGGGTGTAGGTATATAAAGGGGAGTTACCTGTAGGAAAAAAGGTAAACTCATGCAAAATGACCAGTTAGGTTGGACCAGACATGTCCAATTGTGAAGATGACCAAGAGAAGACACACCACCTATTTCTTCTAAAACCATGCTGAAATTATGGATTATCATAGTTTTTGGACTTTAAGAGAAAGGGCAACAGTCACCAGTACGGTCTCCTTCATGTTTGGTCATCTGTACAATGTTCTAACAAAGTTGACCTCTCCAGTCAAGAAGCCAGAAGAATTGCCACCAATTCTTCATGCTTTGTTGGAGCCGTGTTGCAGGATATTGTGTCATGTGACTTTTTTAGGCTCTGCAGCATCCCTAGGGCTCCTCAGGGGAGGGGCCTATTTCGAAAACTAATTTCTAACCTCCCTCAAATACTATTTTAAGTGGGGGCCATGACATCCTGTCCCTCAAGCATTTCTAGGATCGAAGAGGACCTATGGGGACAGATTCCCAGTAGTTTTAGAGAAAGTCCCTTTTAAAACATGGCCACCACAGTGATTCCCTGATGGCCCTGGGTTCCACTCTCAGAACCTCCAGAAAACAGCTGATTCTACCACAGAAATCTGTGGCCAGACATGTAATACAAAGATCATTGGCACGTACAGAGTGGCTTTCCATTCTGTAGATGGACAGGGGCTGTCTTCATAAAATTTTTCACCCACTCACGGGATAGGTGATATATGTTAGATCCTTAGGGATCAACCACTTGTTAGAGTCCCTTGCCCATCTACAATATTGTGTTCATGATGAGGACAACTCTATTATAGGAACTGGACCTCCACCTCTACTGGTTGGCCCTCCACCTCTACTGGTTGGACCTTCACCTCCACTGGTTGGACCTCCACCTCTACTGGTTGGACTTCCACCTCTACTGGTTGGACCTTCACCTCCACTGGTTGGACCTCCACCTCTACTGGTTGGACTTCCACCTCTACTGGTTGGACTTCCACCTCTACTGGTTGAACTTCCACCTCTACTGGTTGGACCTCCACCTCTACTGGTTGGACCTTCACCTCTACTGGTTGGACCTCCACCTCCACTGGTTGGACCTCCACCTCTACTGGTTGGACCTCCACCTCCACTGGTTGGACCTCCACCTCTACTGGTTGGACCTCCACCTCCACTGGTTGGACCTCCACCTTTACTGGTTGGACCTCCACCTCTACTGGTTGGACTTCCATTGACTCAACCCTGAAGCTAGGTAATACGTGCTAAAGAGCTTCTCCAGGACTTAAAGGGAGTGACACCAGAACCCAGCCCCCCAGCCCTAACTTTTGTGAATTGCTGCTTACATTGCTGAGGTGTTGCCTTTTTTGTTAATATGCAAATTAGATCTTTGGAGCAAAAGGGGTGTTGACATTGCTATAAAGACGTAAGCGATCACGTCCAAAGAGCTCATATTAAAGAAAATGGTGATATCTCGGTAACAGAGGAACCAATTCACAAGGAGAAAACACCCCTTGAGTTGGGTGACCCTAATCTACCTTTCTGTGGGGATGGGTTATGTCTAGTTCTGGTGACTGACTTCCTTTAACCGTTGATAGACCATCAATGTTTGATCGGTGGAGCTCTGAAAATTTGGGATGCCTACCGATCAGCAACCATATTTTCCACAGGTCGTATTTCAACCAATCAAACATTGGTGGGAACCCAAGTGGCTGTGCCTGGTACTGCAGCTTGTCCCATTCTAGTTAAACTCCCACTAAATGCTGATCAAAGGTCAACGTCAAAGTCCTGGAGAACCCCTTTAACAGATAGAATACCCATTTAAGTGTGTTACTGACTCAGAGCAGGTAACGGCTCTATGCAAAGTGCTTCCATTAATATCCTCGGCAGGAGAGCGCGCTATTGACCCTTCTGCCGCCTTTCCGTACCTCTGCTGGCTTTCCGCCTGTTCCGCAGCCCATCAATATGCCGACTTACTGTAAAGACTAGAAGCCACTTTGTTACTGAACATTTACATTAACCCGTTTCCATTCTGAAATGGCAGAACATTACTTTGCGTCTCATTGAATTCTGAAGCGTCCGGACTCGGCAGCCATTAATGTGTCACTTTGTGATATTTCAAAGCTCCGTTTTAGTAGCTGTAACAGGAAAACGACAAAACTCGCTGAGAAGCTGAATAATTTGTCTTCTTACACTCGGGGAGGGGGGAAACACGTAGCGCGCTGTCACTAGGTGCATGGTGTTAGCCGCCGCTGCTCGCATGAATTAGAGATACTGTCGTCCGTCTGCTCAGCGCTGGTAATTAAAGGGAATTAATTATTTAAAGGTTTAGATGTTTGTTCACAATTACATGGAATGAAGGAGGCTTAAAGGGTGTGTATACTTTTACAAGCACTTCTGTCACACTGATTCTATACATGTGAATGAAGAACCAAGCAGATTTGCCGTTAAAAATCTTCTATCATTTGGTGCTCCGAGGCAGACCTATGTGTTACTATGGTAACAGACTACAAACATTCCCTGAGTAGTCTGATCCTGCAGTCATACATAGAAATTTACAATGAAGCAACTTTGCGAATGGTTTTAGTTAAAATTCCCTATTTGGTGCATACAGTTCACATGCAGACCTATGTGTTTCTATGGTAACAGACTACAAACATATCCTGAGTAGTCTGATCCTTCAGGAATACATATAAATGAACAATGAAGCAACTTTGTGAACAGTCTTTTTCGCCGCGGTCTGCCGCGACGGGTTGCCGATGCAGTGCATCAGCATTCCGTCGCGGCATCCCCCTCCTGATTAGGCCCGGATGAATGGGCCTAATCAGGAGCGCGACTCGAGCCGCGGAATCCGCGGCAAGATCGAGCAGGACGCTTCTTTTTTCCGCGTCTTGCCGCGATCTCTGCCTCCCATTGAAAATAATGGGAGGCAATATCGGGAGGAATCTGCTCCGGATTCGGGGGCGGATTCCACCCCCAAATTCCTCCGGGTGAACACACCCTTTAGGTAAAATTCCCTATTGTTTAGTACATACAGCTTACATGCAGATCTATGTGTTTCTATGGTAACAGACTACAAACATAACCTGAGTAGTCTGAACCTGCAGTCATACATATCACTGAAAAATGAAGCAACTCTGAATGGTCTTGGATAAAATTCTCCATTGTTTGGTGCATACAGCTCCTATACAGACCAATGTGTTTCTATGGCAACAGACTACAAACATATCCTGAGTAGTCTGATCCCGCAGTCATGTGTTAAAGAGGTTTTCCGGGACTTAAATATTGATCACCTATCGTTGCAGGATCTGACTACGCAGGGTTTGTTTGTAGTCTGTTACCATGGAGAAATAGGTCTGCATAGAAGTTAAATACAAAAAAAAAGGTAGGATGCGTTCAATCAAGACGGTGTGTAAAGTGACAATAATGATGGGGCACCATAATAGGCACCCCCTCCAATCACCTGATTGAAGTGGTTTGAGCTGCACAACTAGGCACAGTCACTACAAAATGTACATAACTGTGCCGGGTAAACACTGAAGGAGACGTAGTGATTGCGATCAACGGATCGGTATGGTTACAGGAAGACGGACCCCTACTGATCCGATTAATGGCCTATCCCAAAGACCCCTCAATGTAGATGCATTGGCATGCCTACTCTTATATGAAAATTGTGACGGAAAGATTTGTAAAACTCAATTTGTGAGTTCAGAAAGCAGCTACAAAGAGGTTCCCCCACTATGGAGGACCCCACACGTCCATGCAGTCTATGGACAGCCAATTGATTTCAATAGCAAGAATGTAATACTTCCTCCTCCCTGCGGAGGCACTGTATGATAGATGATTAAACCCTTTCTGGCGGGTTCCCCCACAGATTACAGCTGACCCCAGTCAAAAGAGATTGTTCAAAGTGGATAATCCCTTTAACCATGACAATTTGAAGAGGAAGTACAACAAAGAAGACGACAGATCGTGGGGGGTATAATGTAGTCACGCATCTGTGATCCAGCAGAAGGAGCTGTATTGGTTACCACATAAGATGCTGCATCCAGTAGGTATAGAAGTGACTGCGGGCGCCGTCCCATGGGGGATTAGTAATTAGATAAGAATGTGAGATAATGATTTCACTTGTTCAGTGCAAAGGACACTCAAGTGACTTAGCAATGTAAACACTCGCGGGGCGAGAGCCGCAAACATGACGCCAACACGGGAAGATTCCGTTACCAAACTCAACAGGAGTCAATTGTTCTAAGAAGGAAAAACAAATTCTGTAAATCTAATTAGGATCCCGAGTCATTTCTTATACACGCAGAGGTCTTAAAGGGGAAATGATCATTAGGATTGGTCATCGATATCTGATTGATGGGGTCCGACACCCAAGACCCCCACCGATCAGCAGTTTGAAATGACTGTAGCAGTGATCAAATAAGTGCTGTGGCCTCTCCACTGAATACCAAGCACAGCGCCATATATGACATAGTGGTTGCTCTTGGTATTGCAGCTCAGCAAACAGGCCATGTGACCGATGAACATGTGACGTCGCCGGCCTGTGATCGGAATCACCGATCAGATATCGATGACCTGTCCCTTTAAGAAAAATCTGGCTGAATTTCTCTGCTGTCGGCACAGTGACACATTCACACCAAAAATTAACAGCTGATTTGCCGAGAGGGATCCCCTGGCTGGCTCCATGGCACCGCAGCAACTAGTTTGGTGGCAATGGTTAGGTGCTATTGCAGGTTTACAATTTTTTGTTCCGTTCCTCTGTTACTCCTCCTGGAAACATAACAACTTGGTTCCCCTTGTTAATTGGATGTGTCCTTCCATTGATATTTCATGGAGAAGACAATCATTTACTTACACAGACTTGTCAAGGATCTGACAGATACCCTTTAAAGGGGACCTTTCACCACCTCCACTAACTCCAACCTTTTGCATCTTTCAATAGGCGCCGCTCCACTGATTCCGGCGCAGTTGGAATTTTTTTCTCTAGCCCTTACCATTCCTGAGAAATAGTTTCTGTTAGTTTCAGCACCCAATATGCTAATTAGTGTCTCTACTGTGAGGTGGGAGGGTCCCAGACTATCTTCTCCAGCCCTGGACCGCCCAACTGACAGTACAGAGTCTAACTGGAAGCACTGATTACTCAGGAATGATGGGGGCTAAAGAAAAAATTCCAACTGCGCCAGAATCAGTGGAGCGCCACCTATTGAAGAATGCAAAGAGTTGGCATTGATGGCGGAGATGAAAGATCCCCTTTAAGAAGGCATATTAGAAATATTATGACTTTTCGAGTGAACATATTTTGCCATTTCGGCTCCAGTGTAAAAAAAAATCCCATGATCCTCTCCTGGGACACATAATTCTGCAACAGCTGGGTTGCTGTAGGTCGCCAGGCGCTCTTTAGATCTATGTGGTAAATGTGCTCATTTTATGGCAGTTATTCACAGCCGTGCGTCTCGCGAATCGGTAATAATAAGGAGAAGCCCTCATCTCATTAACATAACAGGCTTTTTTAATTAAACGCGTTTTCATTTATTTTGATTGTTTTTGGTTTTTTTTTTTTCCTCCAGATTCGGAGAGATTTTTAATGAGATGACTTTTATATATCCTACTGATTCAGACACGGCGAGGAGATGGCGGCACGGATGGATGTAAATGGAGCGTGTCAGCATCTGTTTACTCTGCTGTCTCCCTCTTCTCGTAATTGTGATGTATTTACAGAGAACTTCCGCATCACAGAAGACGCTTTCATTTTAAAGATCATTTCCCCCCCCGGAAAAAAAAAGAAAAATTTTGAGTAAGTCCTTGAGTCGTCCTGTTATGTGAAGCTGTTGAAAAAGTCTATTCAGATCTTTAGAAGTTTTCTTTCTGGAAAAATGGAGTCTAATTCAACTTTCCCAGACTCCTGAACTACAAATCTGCATGGTAAAGGGGTTAGATAGATAGATATGAGATAGATAAATAGATAGATAGATAGATATGAGATAGATAGATAGGTAGATAGATAGATATGAGATAGATAGATATGAGATAGATAGATATGAGATAGATAGATAGATATAGATAGATAGATAGATATGAGATAGATAGATAGATAGATAGATAGATAGATAGATAGATAGCCAGATAGATAGATAGATAGATAGATATGAGATAGATAGATATGAGATAGATAGATAGATATGAGATAGATAGATAGATAGAAGATAGATAGATATGAGACAGATAGATAGATATGAGATAGATAGATAGATAGATAGATAGATAGATAGATAGAAGATAGATAGATATAGATAGATAGATAGATAGATATGAGATAGATAGATAGATAGAAGATAGATAGATATAGATAGATATGAGATAGATAGATAGATATGAGATAGATAGATATGAGATAGATAGATAGAAGATAGATAGATATGAGATAGATAGATATGAGATAGATAGATAGTAGATAGATATAGATAGATATGAGATAGATAGATATAGATAGATATGAGATAGATAGATAGATAGATATGAGATAGATAGATATAGATAGATATGAGATAGATAGATATGAGATAGATAGATAGAAGATAGATAGATATGAGATAGATAGATAGATAGAAGATAGATAGATATGAGATAGATAGATAGATAGATAGATAGATAGGAGATAGATAGATCGATAGATAGATATGACATAGATAGATAGATATGAAATAGATAGATAGATAGATAGGAGATAGATAGATAGATAGATAGATATAAGATAGATAGATAGATAGATATGAGATAAATAGATAGATAGATAGATAGATAGATAGATAGATAGATAGATAGAAGATAGATAGATATGAGATAGATAGATAGATAGATGATATAGATCAGGGGTCGGCAACCTCTGGCACGCGTGCCACTCTTGGCACGCGAGGCTTATTTCCCTGGCACCCGGCCGCGGACTCCTCACCCAGCAGTTTCGATCGGACCAAACACGGCCGAAACGAAAATGCTATTATTATACTGTGGGGTCTCTTCACAGTATAATAAGCGGAGCCCCCGGGGAGATGATCAAACATTCCATGCTCCGCAGCCGCTGTGTACTCTTCAGGTGCTTCTGCCTGTAGTCAGCTGACAGGGCCTCAGGGGTCGCGTCTGCGCCTGACGACATTACGCATAATGACGCGACGTGACCCCTGAGACTCAATGAGCGATCGCTGACTACAGGCAGAAGCGCCCGAAGATACAGAGCGGCTGCGGAGCGTGGAATAGTGAGTAACATTGTTTTTTATGTTTCATCACCTCTCTTTGCCCTCCACTTATTATACTCTGTGGTCTGAAGAGACCCCACAGTATAATAATAGCTAGTGAATGTGCAGGGGCCACTATAGCGCATAATACCGTGTGCAGGGGCCACTATAGAGCATAATACCCTGTGCAGGGGCCACTATGGAGCATAATACTGTGTGCAGGGGCCACTATGGGAAATATACCGTGTGCAGGGGCCGCTATGGGACATATACCGTGTGCAGGGGCCACTATAGAGCATAATACCCTGTGCAGGGGCCACTATGGAGCATAATACTGTGTGCAGGGGCCACTATGTCAAATATACCGTGTGCAGGGGCCACTATAGAGCATAATACCGTGTGCAGGGGCCACTATGGAGCATAATACTGTGTGCAGGGGCCACTATGGGAAATATACCGTGTGCAGGGGCCACTATAGAGCATAATACCGTGTGCAGGGGCCACTATGGAGCATAATACTGTGTGCAGGGGCCACTATGGGAAATATACCGTGTGCAGGGGCCACTATAGAGCATAATACCGTGTGCAGGGGCCACTATGGAGCATAATACTGTGTGCAGGGGCCACTATGGGAAATATACCGTGTGCAGGGGCCACTATAGAGCATAATACCGTGTGCAGGGGCCACTATGGAGCATAATACTGTGTGCAGGGGCCACTATGGGAAATATACCGTGTGCAGGGGCCACTATAGAGCATAATACCGTGTGCAGGGGCCACTATAGGACATAATACCGTGTGCAGGGGCCACTATGGAGCATAATACTGTGTGCAGGGGCCACTATGGGAAATATACCGTGTGCAGGGGCCGCTATGGGACATATACCGTGTGCAGGGGCCACTATAGGACATAATACCGTGTGCAGGGGCCACTATAGATCATAATACCGTGTGCAGGGGCCGCTATGGGACATATACCGTGTGCAGGGGCCACTATAGGACATAATACCGTGTGCAGGGGCCACTATAGATCATAATACCGTGTGCAGGGGCCGCTATGGGACATATACCGTGTGCAGGGGCCGCTATGGGACATATACCGTGTGCAGGGGCCACTATAGAGCATAATACCGTGTGCAGGGGCCGCTATGGGACATAATACTGTGTGCAAGGGCCGCTATGGGACATATACCGTGTGCAGGGGCCACTATAGGACATATACCGTGTGCAGGGGCCACTACAGAGCATAATACCGTGTGCAGGGGCCACTATAGAGCATAATACCGTGTGCAGAGGCCGCTATGGGACATAATATCGTGTGCAGGGGCCACTACAGAGCATAATACCGTGTGCAGAGGCCGCTATGGGACACATACCGTGTGCAGGGGCCACTATAGAGCATAATACCGTCTGCAGGGGCCGCTATGGGACATATACCGTGTGCAGGGGCTACTATAGAGCATAATACCGTGTGCAGGGGCCACTATAGAGCATAATACCGTGTGCAGAGGCCGCTATGGGACATAATATCGTGTGCAGGGGCCACTATAGAGCATAATACCGTGTGCAGGGGCCACTATAGAGCATAATACCGTGTGCAGGGGCCACTACAGAGCATAATACCGTGTGCAGAGGCCGCTATGGGACATAATACCGTGTGCAGGGGCCACTATGGGACATAATACCGTGTGCAGGGGCCACTATGGAGCATAATACCGAGTGCAGGGGCCGCTATGGGACATATACCGTGTGCAGGGGCTGCTATGGGACATATACCGTGTGTAGGGGCCGCTATGGGACATATTGCTGTGTGCAGGGACTGCTATGGGACAAATACTGTGTGCAGAGGCAGCTATGGGTCATATACCGTGTGCAGAGGCAGCTATGGGTCATATACCGTGTGCAGAGGCAGCTATGGGTCATATACCGTGTGCAGAGGCCGCTATGGGACATAATACCGTGTGCAGGGACCGCTATGGGACATATACCATGTGCAGGGACCGCTATGGGACATAATACAGTGTGCAGGGACCGCTATGGGACATTATTCTGTATAACGGTGTGTTTTCTATATTAAGGATGTGTTTTTGCACGGAAAACTCCGGCTTTGTTTTTTTTTGTGCAAAAATGCACCAGTTTTACATCGAATGAAAAAGTTCCAGTGGCCTAAGAATATAGCTGCATCCAGATACATAGTGTGTTTTCACCATAAGGTGCCGCCATACGGTGCTCCTGGACACATACATTTACCACTAATTGGGGGCTGCACATGGACTTTCATTGCTTCTAATCAGAAAGTACAGGAGCGCCCCAGGAAATAGCAGCAAGCGCATGTGTCCTAAAACATCTGGTGGCAGCACTCCTGTGTTATGGTTTGTGGTATATGACTTTACTTTAGAGGTTGTGAGACTTACAATTATTGACCAGCACTCCGAGTACCTCATCTTTGATTTTTTTATTAAAATCGGCACACCGAACAAAAAAGGTTGCCTACCCCTGATATAGATAGATAGATATGAGATAGATAGATAGATAGATAGATAGATAGATAGATATGGGATAGATAGATATGAGATAGATAGATAGATAGGAGATAGATAGATAGATAGATAGATAGGAGATAGATAGATAGATAGGAGATAGATAGATAGATAGATAGATAGATAGATAGATAGATATGAGATAGATAGATAGATAGATAGATAGATATGAGATAGATAGATAGATAGATAGATAGGAGATAGATAGATAGATAGTTAGATAGATAGATAGATATGAGATAGATAGATAGATATGGGATAGATAGATAGATAGATAGATAGATATGGGATAGATAGATAGATAGATAGATAGATAGATAGATAGATATGAGATAGATAGATAGATATGGGATAGATAGATAGATATGGGATAGATAGATAGATAGATATGGGATAGATAGATAGATAGATAGATAGATAGATATGGGATAGATAGATAGATAGATAGATAGATAGATAGATATGGGATAGATAGATAGATAGATAGATAGATAGATAGATAGATATGGGATAGATAGATAGATATGAGATAGATAGATAGATAGATAGATAGATAGATAGATAGATAGATATGAGATAGATAGATAGATATGGGATAGATAGATAGATAGATAGGAGATAGATATGAGATAGATAGATAGATAGATAGATAGATAGATATGGGATAGATAGATAGATAGATAGATAGATATGGGATAGATAGATAGATATGAGATAGATAGATAGATAGATAGATATGGGATAGATAGATATGGGATAGATAGATAGATATGAGATAGATAGGAGATAGATAGATAGATATGGGATAGATAGATAGATAGATAGATAGATAGATAGATAGATAAATATGAGATAGATAGATAGATATGAGATAGACAGATAGATAGATAGATAGATAGATAAATATGAGATAGATAGATAGATATGAGATAGATAGGAGATAGATAGATATGGGATAGATAGATAGATAGATAGATAGATAGATAAATATGAGATAGATAGATAGATATGAGATAGATAGGAGATAGATAGATATGGGATAGATAGATAGATAGATAGATAGATAGATAGATATGGGATAGATAGATAGATATGAGATAGATAGGAGATAGATAGATATGGGATAGATAGATAGATAGATAGATAGATATGGGATAGATAGATATATATGAGATAGATAGATAGATATATATGGGATAGATAGATAGATAGATATGATAGATAGATAGATAGATAGATAGATAGATAGATATGAGATAGATAGATAGATATGAGATAGATAGATAGATAGATAGATAGATATGGGATAGATAGATAGATAGATAGATAGATATGAGATAGATAGATATGAGATAGATAGATAGATAGATAGATAGATATGGGATAGATAGATATGAGATAGATAGATATATATATATGGGATAGATAGATAGATAGATAGATATGAGATAGATAGATAGATAGATAGATAGATAGATAGATAGATAGATAGATAGATAGATAGATATCTGGTGCACACATCTCCAGGATCTGTGGCTACTTTATCTCCCAGTGGATTTCAGCTGCCAAATCCTCATTTTCTCCCCCTGACAACAGAGAGAGAGTCAGAGGGATCCCATACACATATAAATGGCTGGACGGACCCTGAAACAGAAATAAGAGGTGACGGCTCCTGTACTTAATAGCATTGTTTACTGTACGCCAGCGCTCTCCTACCTGTAACTGTCCAGCTGCTGTGACACTACAACTCCCAGCATGCCCTAATGGGAAGGTCACACCAACCGGAGACCACTCCCATTCCTGCAGGGTTGTACCTATGTGAAGCCCCAGGAATTTAAGTAACTGTCCCATGATGTGGGGCTAGAGGGGCCCATCCCTACCAGTACATGGAGCGTCCTGTAAGGCTGGATATTACCTGTGTAGGGTACAGTCGCGGCGTCTGACTCACGGATAAACAGAACGTCTCGCTTTAATGGCTTTATACAAAAATGAAATTGACTGGAGAGAAGAGAATTTCTAGTCTCAGCCGCATTTGATTAAAAATCATTATCTCTCCGGTTACAGTATGTGTCCTCCGAGCTAAGGAGATAATGGAGGGATGGAAAATTACCAAAATAATGCAGTCCTTGTAGAGGGTGTGTGTGTGCGAGAGCGGGTCTGTACTCCTCATATCTGTCCGTCTATCTATCTCATATTTATCTATCTATCTCCTATCTATCTATCTATCTATCTATCTATCTATCTATCTATCTATCAATCTTTCATATCTATCTATCTATCTACAGGTATCTATCTATCTATCTATCTATCTATCTTCTATCTATCAATCTTTCACATCTATCTATCCATGCTGTATACTTTGGACAACACCCCTTTGATCCGGTCCCTGTAGTAGAGCTGCTGCATTAGTCGTCCTTCCAACAGGCCCAGCATACGCAGTCTACCGGAAAAAGGACTAAAGCATGGGTGGGGGGTCCTTCTTCTAGCCATCACTGCGGGGGTCCGTCTTCTAGACATCACTGCGGGGGTCCGTCTTCTAGACATCACTGCGGGGGTCCGTCTTCTAGACATCACTGGGGGGGGGGGGGTCCGTCTTCTAGACATCACTGGGGAGGTCCATCTTCTAGACATCACTGGGGAGGTCCATCTTCTAGACATCACTGCGGGGGTCCGTCTTCTAGACATCACTGCGGGGGTCCGTCTTCTAGACATCACTGCGGGGGTCCGTCTTCTAGACATCACTGCGGGGGTCCGTCTTCTAGACATCACTGGGGGGGTCCGTCTTCTAGACATCACTGGGGAGGTCCATCTTCTAGACATCACTGGGGGGGCCCGTCTTCTAGACATCACTGGGGAGGTCCGTCTTCTAGACATCACTGGGGAGGTCCATCTTCTAGACATCACTGGGGGGGCCCGTCTTCTAGACATCACTGGGGGGGTCCGTCTTCTAGACATCACTGGGGGGGGTCCGTCTTCTAGACATCACTGGGGGGGGTCCGTCTTCTAGCCATCACTGAGGGGGTCCTTCTTCTAGACATCACTGGGGGGTCCTTCTTCTAGACATCACTGGGGGGGGTCCGTCTTCTAGACATCACCGGGGGGGGTCCGTCTTCTAGACATCACAGGAAGGGTCCGTCTTCTAGCCATCACTGGGGGGGTCCTTCTTCTAGCCATCATTGGGGGGGTCCATCTTCTAGCCATCACTGGGGGGGTCCGTCTTCTAGCCATCACTGGGGGGGTCCATCTTCTAGCCATCACTGGGGGGGTCCATCTTCTAGACATCACTGGGGGGGTCCGTCTTCTAGACATCACTGGGGAGGTCCGTCTTCTAGACATCACTGCGGGGGTCCGTCTTCTAGACATCACTGGGGGGGGGGTCCGTCTTCTAGACATCACTGGGGAGGTCCATCTTCTAGACATCACTGGGGGGGCCCGTCTTCTAGACATCACTGGGGGGGTCCGTCTTCTAGACATCACTGTGGGGGTCCGTCTTCTAGACATCACTGGGGGGGGTCCGTCTTCTAGCCATCACTGAGGGGGTCCTTCTTCTAGACATCACTGGGGGGGTCCGTCTTCTAGACATCACAGGGAGGGTCCGTCTTCTAGCCATCACTGGGGGGGTCCTTCTTCTAGCCATCATTGGGGGGGTCCGTCTTCTAGCCATCACTGGGGGGGTCCGTCTTCTAGCCATCACTGGGGGGGGTCCGTCTTCTAGCCATCATTGGGGGGGTCCGTCTTCTAGCCATCATTGGGGGGGTCCGTCTTCTAGCCATCACTGGGGGGGTCCATCTTCTAGCCATCACTGGGGGGGTCCGTCTTCTAGCCATCATTGGGGGGGTCCGTCTTCTAGCCATCACTGGGGGGGTCCGTCTTCTAGCCATCACTGGGGGGGTCCGTCTTCTAGCCATCACTGGGGGGGTCCGTCTTCTAGCCATCACTGGGGGGGTCCTTCTTCTAGCCATCACTGGGGGGTCCTTCTTCTAGCCATCACTGGGGGGGTCCGTCTTCTAGACATCACTGGGGGGGTCCGTCTTCTAGACATCACTGGGGGGGTCCGTCTTCTAGACATCACCGGGGGGGGTCCGTCTTCTAGACATCACGGGGGGGTCCGTCTTCTAGCCATCACTGGGGTCCCAGCCATTAGCTCCCCACGACCACATACTACTAATGATAATACCAATAACCTGTCCACGTCTCATCTAGGAAAAAGCACTCTGTGGGCTTACAGTAAAGCACACCTGTAATGCTGCAAACATCTGCTCCCCATAGTGCAGCCGTCTCCGACCTGTGGTGTCAGGCCGCCCCCAGAAAGCAGCCTAAATGTCATCATGCTCCGCTACATACAGCTCTGCCTTACAATGGGACTACGGAGAAGGATTGTACGAGCCGACTCTACGGTCACTTTACTGTACATTACATGGGGGGGGGGGGTTAATTACCATTTTAAGAGAATTCTCCATTTTTCCCGTGTCTCGGACCTTTATTTCTGACGCCCACAAAATGTATTCAACAAAAAAAAAAAAAAAAAACACCAAGTAATTATAAGCAAATGACAGTCATTTCCATCCCCTTTGTGATCATCCATTTTAATTACCGCCACATAATGTCTAATAGTTTCTCGGCGCGCACCTCGAAGACTCCGCCGCGTACAGTACAGAACAGGTGTTTGCTCGCCCCGCACCTCCATAAATAATGTAGCTGCGCGTTTAATCAGCCGCACGCCCGTACAAGGCTTCTTTTTACAACCGTCCACCCTCGGTAAATCTTGCATTCAGGTCGACAATGGCGCTGGAGCGCGCGGCTCTCGTAGATTCCTGCCTAATTGATAGTCCGCGAGGATATAATGTTATCACTGTCAGAGCTATTGAAATGCAACACCTACGCCGAGACAAATAAATCACCCGATCCTTTAACGCCGAGGCAAATGAGTACTACATTACAGACCAGAAGAGACCATTAATCACCGCGCGGCAAACAATAAATAAGACCGCCGCACCCATCAATCTCCCACGCCGTCCCACCGCTCCTATTACATGCATGAGCCCGACGTGGGATGCCCAATCATGCCACAAACAACGGGGTAATAATAAAAAATATCACCCGGTCGATAGGTGGCTTTTAACCATGGCAAGTAGAGGAAGTCAAAGGGTTAAAAGGAATCGACAATTTTTTAATTATTCATTTGTGTCACAAATTTTTTAATTTATTGATCAAAACCAGATTTTCTAGTCTGTTTTTATTTTATTTTTGTCAATTTTTTTTTAATTCTATTTTCTATACATGGTTATGGGGATGGCCATCTTGCCTGAGCTTCCTCCTTTGCTCTGTTTACAGCATTTAGTGATCTGCTTTACAGCACAGTCGTGGCCATAGGCAGCAGTAGTATGGAACCGACTCATTGAGATCTATGGGAGAGTTTTCTATGGGAGAGATAAGCTGTGACATCATCTATTGTCAGTAGTGATGTAATCATGGGTCAGTGGTGTTATCTATAGAGGTCTTATCTTCTATTGTAATCCTGACTGTCATGTAAATGAGGTGACTATCGCAAAGAAAACCTCTACAGAACTGACAAGTGTCAGGCTATTATTAGGCTTAGTGGTCAAAGTGGAGATTATGGGTTATTTTTTTTTGTGACATTCCCTTTAAATGTCATACCTGTCCATATAGGAACAATTACATCTTTGGAGATTTCTCAGGAAAATGGAGGAAGATGGAGGAAAAATCCTCTCGACATCCACGCCTACGACTGTTTCTGCCACTCCTACTTAACCCCATGGGAAAGGATGGCACTGCTCTTACTGTAAAGAATCCTCTTCTACCCATATAGTATAAAAACCTCTTTCCTCAATGTCTCCTTGCCATGGTGACATGCATGAGCATTAACAGAGAGCAGACTAGCCAGGTTCTCTGTCCTGTGTATTGACACATTTGTCCACCACGATTAGAAGGCCTCTAAGCCACCCTTATTCCAAACTAAACCCTCTTAAAGGGACTCTGCCACCAGAACAAGCATATCAACAAAACCCACAGCTAGATAGTTTAGGGTCACCTGAATCAAACAGTGTTTTCCCCTTGTGAATCGCTGCCTCCGTTGCTGAGATATTGAAGAGATTCCGGAGCAACAAGGGCGCTGCCATTACTCAAGTAGCTCATTTGCATATCGATAAAAGGGCAATATCTTGGCAACAGAGGCACCGATTCACAAGGGGAAAACACTGTTTGATTCAGGTGACCCTAACCTATCTATCTGAGGCCTGTGTTGATATACTGGGGTATGGTGGCAAACTCCCTTTAAATTAGCTAATCTTTCTTGGTACTACATTGCACCCACGACAGTCGCCCTGCTCAGCACTTGCTCCGGTTCTGCTATTTCTTTCTCATACCATGACACCCCAAGTGTAACTATAGATTGTGATTTGCTAGGCCCCTTTATCTGTATCCCATATTTTCATTTGGCTTGGTAGCAGCTTCCTGGCATTGACTGCTGCAGTTGATACTGATATAGATGGCCATATATGACTGAAATGAGCTTTGTCTGATGCACACAAAGGATATCACTGGGGCTGATCAGTGGGGGTCTATGTGATAGGGCTCCTACCACTCCATAGGCGACCTTCAGAGTACTCGTTTTTTTATGGAGAATATCCCCTTTAACAACAGTGAAGCTTCTAAGAAAAATGCCATGAAAGCTTTTCTACTCTTCTAATTGTGACTGTGTGGCAGAACCGAGTGTCCTACTTCCATACATTGCTAACTTTAATGCATGTCGAGCAGTTTTGTGCTCTGGAAGTCTAAAAATCTCTCTCTAAAGACCAACCCTCCGGGTCACAGGATGGATAATTGCCTTAGTGACCATGTGGCTTTAGAGGATTGATCAGACAATGATACGTGTGAGAGCAGAACGAACCCTTACTCTCGGAGGATTGAAGTGTCCACGTGGGGGGTTTGTTCCAGTTATAGATGGTGATGGAAGCCATCGCTTACAGCCATTATATCGCGGCTACAAAGCATCGTATGATATAAAGCAGCGAGGAGGAACGATTGGTATACAGCACACCCCCGCCGAGATGTGATTACTGGAATATATCACTGGCAGGAAAAGTCACCAACAACCGACAGCCACCCGGCAGTACTCACCAAAACATTCACAGGGCCCCAAATAATCCAATAATAAAGAGGAGGACTCCGGGACAATGTACTATAGCTAAAATCTACATATATGTCTATAGGGGCAGTACAATAGTAGTTATATTCTAGTACAGTATATAGGAGCAGTATTATAGTAGTTATATTCTAGTACAGTATATAGGAGCAGTATTATAGTAGTTATATTCTTGTACATAGGAGCAGTATTATAGTAGTTATATTCTTGTACATAGGAGCAGTATTATAGTAGTTATATTCTTGTACATAGGAGCAGTATTATAGTAGTTATATTCTTGTACATAGGGGGCAGTATTATAGTAGTTATATTCTTGTACATAGGAGCAGTATTATAGTAGTTATATTCTTGTACATAGGAGCAGTATTATAGTAGTTATATTCTTGTACATAGGAGTATTATTATAGTAGTTATATTCTTGTACATAGGGGCAGTATTATAGTAGTTATATTCTTGTACATAGGAGTAGTATTATAGTAGTTATATTCTTGTACATAGGAGGTAGTATTATAGTAGTTATATTCTTGTACATAGGGGGCAGTATTATAGTAGTTATATTCTTGTACATAGAGGGCAGTATTATAGTAGTTATATTCTTGTACATAGGAGCAGTATTATAGTAGTTATATTCTTGTACATAGGAGTATTATTATAGTAGTTATATTCTTGTACATAGGGGCAGTATTATAGTAGTTATATTCTTGTACATAGGAGCAGTATTATAGTAGTTATATTCTTGTACATAGGGGGCAGTATTATAGTAGTTATATTCTTGTACATAGGGGGCAGTATTATAGTAGTTATATTCTTGTACATAGGAGCAGTATTATAGTAGTTATATTCTTGTACATAGGAGCAGTATTATAGTAGTTATATTCTTGTACATAGGAGGCAGTATTATAGTAGTTATATTCTTGTACATAGGAGCAGTATTATAGTAGTTATATTCTTGTACATAGGGGGCAGTATTATAGTAGGTATATTCTTGTACATAGGAGCAGTATTATAGTAGTTATATTCTTGTACATAGGAGGTAGTATTATAGTAGTTATATTCTTGTACATAGGGGGCAGTATTATAGTAGATATATTCTTGTACATAGGAGCAGTATTATAGTAGTTATATTCTTGTACATAGGAGCAGTATTATAGTAGTTATATTCTTGTACATAGGAGGCAGTATTATAGTAGTTATATTCTTGTACATAGGAGGCAGTATTATAGTAGTTATATTCTTGTACATTGGAGCAGTATTATAGTAGTTATATTCTTGTACATAGAAGCAGTATTATAGTATATTATATTCTGTGTCCTCTTCACTGAATGCCATGCACATCACTATATATTGTATTGTGACTGTCATTGGTATTGCACTTCAGCCCCATTCACTTCAGTGGGATGGAGCTGCAAATAGGCCAGATGATGAATGAATGCAAAGGTGTCAGACCCCCACTACTCAGATACTGATGAAGTCCTGGTAAACCCCTTTAAGGCTAGCAATTTCAGGTCTGCAGGCTAACTCTATCACATATAGCTTTAGTCAGGTGCCAGTCTTGCCTCTACAGAAATGTGAATTGTATGACGGATTCCAGACAATAATGCTTCCCTTGCACATCATGTTCAGAGCTAAATAGTAATGCTAGAGAGAATTGCGTGCTCCATTGTGATCCATTTGTGAATTTTTTTCAGCTGTTGTGTTGTAGCAGTCAAGGCCGCAGGTTTTACACAAGAGAAAGTATTCGTATTTGTCAAGAATATTCATAGCATTTCATGCAGATGATGTCACATTTCTATGAAGGGGGCACATGGGGACACAGAGAGCGGTGGCGTATGGTCCTTCTTTTCTTGAAAAATTTCTTTGGAAAAGGGTCAAATAGGGAGTACGCTTATAAAATATTCACACTCCGGTCTGCTGCCGCTGCCACCGCTCTGCAGAACACAAAAAGCAGCTGCGTCTGGCCAGAAATTCATCACACTACATTAATGGGGGTCGATATTCTTAAAGGGGATGTATCATCACAAACAACCTCTTCAGTAAGGGAGCTGTACGGCTGATTCCTAGTAGATTGCAACCAGCTAGGGCATGATGTTTCTATGAGCTTGGCGGGGACTAGTGGTGAACTAATAAGGGGGTCATTGCTTACCAGTATGGTGGTTGTCAATAGGAAAAGTGCAGAATTTCGCCGCCACTCACCTGGGCGGTAACAGGTTCATGGCAGGGTTGTCAGGAACAGCAGCCTTGCACATCTCCGGCCTCACACAATTTGACCATGGTTATGTACAGCCTCAGTCCGGTTCTCTATCGTCTCCACATATCAGTTGTGTCAGCGTCGTCCCTCTGTCTTGGTTCTTAAGGCTACAGGCTGGCGGCAGATCAGCCTTAAAGGGTTGGTCCAAGGCTATGATATAGATTGCTGTAGACTCTTCACTACTTACCAAGCACAGCGCCATACATTAAATAGTGGCCGTGCTTGGTATTGCAGCTCAGCTCCATTCATTCATTCGAATGGGACTGAGCTACAGAATGGCCATGTGACCAATGGATGTGATGTCACTGTCTCAGAAGAGGAAGTTGAGCTCAATATCATAGTCACTGACAATCCCTTTAACATGCATAGTTCAACTGTTTGCACAGGACTCTATCTTAGACCGGTCTCAAGCAGTCTCAGGCACTCTCAGCAGCAGGGACTTGGTCTCTCTCTAGGCAGTCACGGTAGTCAGACATGGCATCTAACAGTCTCCATAGTCTCGAGGCTGTAGATGGGCCATGATACATATCAACTATCGGTTTCTATCAGTCAAGAGTCAGGACTGTCCCAGGTCTCTAGGGTTGACCTGTCTAGGAGTATCACCGTTCTATAGTGTGGCGCTTCTATTTCTGTGATAAACTGTTGAGTACTACCATACCACCTACTACTATTTATATAGTGTGCCCCCATAAGCCTGAGACTGCTGTGTAAAATTTTTGTGAACCCTACTGCTTACCAGAAGTGGCTTATTCCAAAAACTGTTGTGTTTGTAGTCAATGAGCACCTATGTGAGAGTAGCTGGAAACAGACATCTCCCCCCGCAGGGCAAATGGGGTATTACATGGCGATCACTCAGAGCTGGATGCAATACATGGACAGTCTGAGACCATCAGAATAAGAGGCCCTGCTTGTCAACTCTCCACTCCGCAGCTTATACTTCTGACAATGGAATGAACGGTAAAAACACAGATTTCTGGGCACTTACCTGAGTACATATCGTAGCCATGATTGTCTTCTGACTCATAGGGGTCTTCATCCTAAAGAACAGGCAAAGGAATGAGCGACCGTGGGGACTATTTAAAGGGACAGTAAAGCTGGAATTAAATGATAAAAAGTAGACAAAAACATTATGGAGAACAAAGGAGGGGCTTAGCTAAGGGGCGTGGCTTTTGTTTATAGTCTTCTATAGTAGTCAGTACAGGGGGAAGGGCTACTGCTGCAGTAAGTTGCCTTACATCAGGTCTGATCTGAAGTTTTGAGGAAGAGGGGAAAATAATCTCATCTTCTTGGAATTCTTTACATATTTTTCTTTCTTCTACTATGAGACAGGAAAGGATCAAAGGACGTAAAATAACGTAAAACAAAAATACTAGGAATGGTGACCATAAGATCCTCCTGTTGGTCAAATACAGACCATCAAAAGTTCTAGTTAACTGCCATTCCCCATTATGTTCGTATACACATTAGGTCTCTGTGATGTAGTGTCTGTAGTGCCCCTGCACATGGCTGAATGTCCTGATACCAGAAGATGTCTCTGTAGATAAATAGAACTGTTGAACTTAACATCCTCATCTTTGGTCCAATATAGACCATCAAAATTTCTAGTTGACCGCCAGTCCATGTTATATCCATGCATGTGTAAGACTTCAGTGACGTTGTGTCTGTAGTGTGTCTACACATGGCTGCATGTCCTGATGCCAAAGGATGTTATGTGACTGTAGATATTATGACAAAAACAATAGAAATGTTGAAAATATGATCCTCCTGTTTAGTCCAATATAGACCATCAAAAGTTCTAGCTTGATGGCAGTCCTGGTTGTACTAATATACAGTATATCAGCTTCAGTGACGTTGCATCTGTAGTGCACCTACACATAGCCGTATGTGCTGATGCCAATTTACGTTATGTCACTGTAGATGCCCACATGGGTATAACAGGCACACTGTAAGGCTCCATGCACACGTCAAAATGTGACATCTGAGGGGAATCCGATGGTCCGTCGTTCCATTGAAAATAGAGCAGGTCCTATCCTACTCTGAGTCATCAGAACAGAACATAAGCCCCATAGAGATAAGTGCAAGACGGAATGCTCTTGGATGGCACTCCACTGCAAAATCGGTCCCACCTTGGATGCGACCTCGGTCGGTCTTGTGAATGGGGCCTAAGGCTACACACACACATTAGAAGTATGTAGGCTGAACCCTCCAATTTCCGTGGCACTGGCTGACCATGTAATGCATATGGGGACCTCTGAATTCTCCCCCAGTGGAAGATATCGGGGGAGAGAATGGTCGGGTTCTTGGGATTCTACTTGGGAAGCTAAGCCATCACCAGAGAGGTCTGGCAGCGACTGACTCCCTGTCCCCTGCCAAGCCAAGTGTGCATGTGTATAGGAGGAAAGCATTTGACTGAGGTGTCTCATATATAGACCACTGAATCTACAGAAGGTCTCCGATTTTATACATGGCATCTGTATGGTGCCACACAAAGTGCCCATAGGTCTGATATGCAAGGAGCCACCATGTGAACAATCCCTTAGACTGCTGTGCAAATCCTGCAAGAATCCTATAGTCTCCACGCGGCATTTGTAGTCAGCGAGCAGCTACCCGGAGACATCCCGCTGAGCTCTCTCAAGTCACTCTAGAAAATTGTCTCATTCTGTCAGACGATTTGTAATCCTGATCTTGCAGATACTTCCCGGGTAACGCTCCATGTATATTAAACCTCCAGCCCTAAAGCCACCAGGAATAAACTAGGTATGAAGCTGATACGTGATGTGGCGCCCCCTCCCTGCTGCTCGTATTATAAATTCATGAAGGGAAGGAAGACGATGCTGCTCCTGATGTCGATGTGACAGGCGCAGGTAGGATATAATGTACTGACAGATACATTTCCATCAAGTCCGCCCCGCCAGACGACCGCTAAGTACCAGCAACATGACCTTATTTCAGGAAGGTTTTGTAAAGACTTGGAGTTCCGAACCAATAAAGTTACGAGGTAGTCACCGACAATGGAGAAGGGGACGATAGGCTGAGGATTTAACCCCATGGCACCATAGCCATAGTTTGGCACCATTTTTTTCATCCCTGCCTTCCAGGAATCATCATTTTTTCATATTTCCATCAATATTACCATTTGGGGGCTTGTTTTTTGCAGGACGAGTTGCACTTTTTAATGGCACCATTTAATGTTCCATATAATGTATTAAGAAACTTAAAAAAAAAAAAAAATATATGTATACGGTATACAGTACATACGGCAAGTCAGTCCAATTACATTGATTCCAAATGTTTATAGTTTTGTTACGTTTTACTACTTCTACAAATTCAATTTGTTATTTTTTTTTTAATTTGTTTTGTGTTCCGATAATTTTTTATTGATGGAACTGTATGAGGACTTGTTTTTTTTGTGGAGCAAGCTGTAGTTTTATTGGCACTATATTGGGGTACATGTCTTTTTGATCATTTTTTAGAATATTTTTACAGAAAGGGGAAGTGACAAAAATCAGCAATTCAAGCAATGCCATAGGCGTCACTATAAAGTTGTCTCCAATCCCGTTAATGCTGGCAGGGGTTAACTGTATACCATAGCCAGCACCTTCTGTGGGTTTATCACTTCAGCCCTCCCCCTTTCGGCATGTGATGTACATGCAATCACACATTGCAAAGGTGTTAAAGGGAATGTTCAGAATTAGAATAACACTGCTGCTTTCTTTCAGCGGAACACTTGTTCTTAGGTAATATCTGGTATCAGCTCCATTAACTAAAGCTAAGTTGCAATACTAGACCCAACCAGTGGACAAGTGTGGCACTGTTTTCAAAGGAAAGCAGCCATATTTTTAATCTGCTACAACCCCTTTAAAGGGGCTGGTCCAAGTTTTAATATTATTCCTTACACAGATTCACTGCTCAAGTCTGGCATGCTGCGCTATTTGGATGGAGAAGTGGGACCCGTGAACGGCAGGGGGACTGCCACCACTCGGCATGCTATCCACTATCCTATGGATAAGGGATATCATTAAAACTGGGTCCAACCCCTTTAACTCTATGTATGGTGTGGGTATGTATGGTACATCTGTGAATACCTAAGTACGCTGCAGATTTCCAATGTGGCGGACACCCGGCCTTGGCGGCCTTGTTACTCAATATATTGTATGCTGTAGGACAGGCGCAGGCGAGCGGGCAGGACGCTGTTGTTTCACACTCCGTGCTGTGGTTTTCACCGGAGGTTACCCACAGTTCAGTGATTCTTCATTCACAGCTCCTTCACCTGTCCTGTACGGGCCGCTATTGTGCCGCGCCGGGAATTATACGGAAACATGTAACAGACACCACAGTGTGCGGGCGAGGCGGATTATAGGGAGACAAAGATAGAGGGATGGGTAATTATCAGCATGGGGCAGGTAAAATTTCCTCTAATGTGACTTCTGATGATCTGGAGTATCTAATGGTCCCAAATATCAAAAAACTTAGAATCGGCGCAAAAAAATCTGAGAATCCAAAAGTAGAACCAACGTTGGATCAGTCTGGGAAGTAAGGCATGGCGACTGCCTTATAATCGAGAATCTCTCAACTCCCTTGATGTCAGATTAAAGGGGGTCAGTCAGCAAGTTTGACCCCCACAGTGGATCCATATATACCTGGAGCTAGGGTTATGACTGAGAAAGCCTCATTTTAATGTCCCCAGTGTCCAGGAGGTGGCTCCTTCATGTACGGTGTCCTGAGCCCCGCCAATCAATAGCAGTCTCCTGATTGGATTAATATGTGATCGGTGGGGGTTTGACACCTGGGATCCCCATGATCAGATGATTGAATGACCTCTTGCCTGTGCCGATGACATCACGTTCATCAGTCACATGGTTCAGCAGCATGAAGTGAATGGTGCTGAGCTGCAAAACCAAGCACAGCCACTACCATTAGCTGCGCTGTGACTGGTATTCAATGAAGAGGCTGCAGCGATCACCTGAACACTGCGGCCTCTTCAACCAGATGATTGGTCGGAGTCCAGGGTGTCAGACTCCCACCCATCACATAATGACCTACCCTAAGGAAAAGTCATCCATCTATAAGACCCAGAAAACCCTTTAAAACATGGATTTCTTGGTCATGTAGCCTCAGGTATGTGTACTCTGCTCTCCCTGTTCTCTGTATACCAGTTTTGAGGGGTGAAACCTACTGACAGACTCCCTTTATCATCCCACAGCTTTGGTTTATGACATGTCCTAAGACTTTAGATTTTACTCTAGTATTACTAGCACCTACCGATTCTGATTCGCTGCTGCTCGTCTGCTCGGACGCAACGTACTGGGTTTCTGTGTCGTCAGACATGATGGGTCAGTAAATGGTACAATGGTGGACGGTCTCCAGCTCTGGGAAGAGGAGTCAGAAAATTATTCTCTTGCACCAATACTACGCAGAAAACTCTACTGCAAAAAAAAAGCTCATATAAATGGAATTAGTGTGACTTGTCTAACACTCTAGTCACATCCAAAGCTGCATTCAAAGTGTTTACTGATTCCCTGGTGACTCTCTGGCTGTATGGTCGGCTTCTCCCAGGTCCCCGCAGCTGTTCTGTATTGTACAGAGCGTGCTCCATTGTTTTCTATAGGAGGCAGTGACGGACGCTTCTTTTTTCAGCGGGCTGGGGGTTCCACAGGGTTAGAGAGGATAACACTACAGGCAGTCTAAGTGGCTGATAACACAGAGCAATAGCTTGCACATACCTGTACAGTAAATAGGTCTTATCATCCCTTTAAGTACTTACCTGTGAGCCCGTCCGCGCCCTGATATCTAGGACGCCTGCAGCGGGGATTACCGGCATCTTATTGTTTCCTGCTTCCCTGCTCTGAGGTACTTAATGGTAACCAGGCAATTACACTAATTACTGGATGTACATGTACTGCACACCACAACATGCCCCCGGGGCCCAGACTAGCTGGGTTTCCCCTGTATGCCCCTGGCCTTGACTCTGCTCTCGCTGCATTCAGTCTACTTCACTATCCATGTACAAGTTCATCCAGCTCAGCCGAGTGCTCATATTTTAGTAGGAGGAGATCAGCGGCTGCCGGAGACATGCAATGCCGCTTATCTTAAAGGGAGACAAAAAGCATCCTGTCTGAATTTAGTTTATTCCGTCATTTACAGTTCCTGTAGGCCAGGGGTGCACAACCTGTTCTTTGTGGCCCCCAGACATTTGTGGGACCCCATATTTGGGGACTTCTCTCTGATGCTCCAGAAAGAAAGAGATGAGGTGGAGAAAAGGTCGTACATCTCTCTCCACTGTGTTATGTGTATAGACAGATCTGATTTCTGTATAGATAGGGGGTCTGGGCTATGTTCTGTGCAGAGGGAGGATCGGATCTGGGGCCTGAATAGATTGGGGGGTCTGATATTGTGGCTGTATAAATGGGACGGTCTGTATAGTTTGGGTCTGAATAGATGGGGGGCCTGTTCTGGGGTCTCTAAATATGGTGGATCAGGTTTGGAGTTTGGAAAGATGAGGGCCCGGAATGGGGGCCTGAATAGATTGGGGGGTCTGATATTGTCTCTGTATAAATGGGAGGGTCTGTATAGTTGGAGTTTGGAAAGATGGGGGCCTGAATAGATGGGGGGTCTGTTCTATGGTGTGTATATATGGGGAGTCTTTAATGATGGTGGAACTAGTTTCGGGTTTGGAAAGATGGGGGGTCCGGAATGGGGTTCTGTAAAGATGGGGGATCTGGTCAGAATTATGTATACATAGGGAGATATGGTTTAGGGTCTGTATAGATGGGGAAATATGGTTTGGGGTCTGTATAGATGGGGAGATATGGTCTAGGGTCTGTATAGATGGGGAGATATGGTCTGGGGTCTGTATAGATGGGGAGATATGGTTTGGGGTCTGTATAGATGGGGGTTCTGATATGTGGTCTGTATAGATGGGGAGATATGGTCTGGGGTCTGTATAGATGGGGAGATATGGTTTAGGGTCTGTATAGATGGGGTTTCTGATATGTGGTCTGTAATGATGGGGAGATATGGTTTGGGGTCTGTATAGATGGGGGTTCTGATATGTGGTCTGTATAGATGGGGAAATATGGTTTGGGGTCTGTATAGATGGGGGTTCTGATATGTGGTCTGTATAGATGGGGAGATATGGTCTGGGGTCTGTATAGATGGGGAGATATGGTTTGGGGTCTGTATAGATGGGGGTTCTGATATGTGGTCTGTATAGATGGGGAGATATGGTCTGGGGTCTGTATAGATGGGGAGATATGGTTTAGGGTCTGTATAGATGGGGGTTCTGATATGTGGTCTGTAATGATGGGGAGATATGGTTTGGGGTCTGTATAGATGGGCTTATGATATGTGGCTGATATACATGGAGATCTGATCTGGCATCTGTATAGATGGGGCGTTTGGTCTGGGGTCTCTAAAGATGGTGGATCTGGTTTGTGGTTTGGAAACATGGGGGGTCCAGAATGGGGTTCTGTAAAGATGGGGGGAAATCTGGTCAGGATTCTGTATAGATTTAGTGGGTCTGGTTTCGAGTCTTTGGGGTATCTGTTCTATGGTCTGTATAGATGGGGAGATTTGATCTGGGGTCTATATAGGTAGAGGGGTCTGGTTTGGGGCCTATATAGATGGGGATCTGGTCGGACATCTGTATAAATGTACGAGGTCTGGTTTGGAGTATTGCGTGGTGGGACAAATTAAAGCTAACCTGGCTGGCCCCTTTAAGAGCAGTCTCTGTATGTTTACCTCCTAATCCAGACAAGATCCCGTCTTTCGCCCGCACAATCCCTCTGTTTGCCGGCAGGTTTACACATTAACCGCAGTCATGTCCTCCTATTCATGGCCGGCCGCTCAGGAATGTCATCTACACAGATGGCTGACCGCGGGCGGCGCTGTGTGTGAGTCCGGAGATGGCGACTTTCTCATCAGTCCTCCTAACCCTTTAAGGACTGCACTACAGGGGTGTCTGTAAAATTTACTAAATCGGAAAACCAGAGCGTCCCCATACTGGGGCCCAGTAGTTTGGGGGTCCTATAAATTTTTTTTGTATGTCCTGCCAGACGGCCATGAGCATCACAACAGCTATTGTTATGACCTGTACTAGGGCTGTGTCCCTTCCATAGGGCTAAGACGACTGTTCCTCTGTTATTCATCCTGGAAACATATGAGTAAATTGACAACTGTGTGAAATCAGTTGCGGTTGTCTCCTGACCCAGGATTGGCGCCATCAGTAATGATTTCCGCTCTCAAGTGTTATACCCCGTAGTTAACAATCCTGCAACCATCCCCAACTCATCCCAACGCGAAGTCCAGGTCCAATGTTACCTGGAAAGCTCCCGGCATACATACATCAAATGTATTCCTAGGTAACCATTCACCCAATGGAGGCCAAATAGAGTCTATCTGGTCCATACGCTGCACAGAATAGCGCTCTATACCAATACACTGGAGGCACCAGCTGAGAAATACTTGGTATAGACTGGTCTAAGTAGATGTGGAGGTCTGGTCTGGGGTCTGTATAAATTGAAGGGTGTGAGGTCTGTTTAGATGGGGGCTCTTATTTGGTATCTATAGTTTTGAGGCCTAATATGGGGTCTGTATAGATGGGGGGGTGATGCTGTGTATAAATGGGAGGATCTGAGGTCTGTAAAGATGTAAATTCTGTATGGTTTGGGTTCTGATCTGTGGTCTGTATAGATGGGGAAGTCTGATTTGGCGTCTGTATAGTTTGGGGGACTGTATAGATTAAGGGTTTGATCTGAGGTCTGTATAAATGGTAGGGTCTTGGGTCTGTTAAACTGCAGGTCCCGTATGGTTGGGGGTCTAGTCTGTGGCCTGTATAAATGGGGGGTGCTGATCGGTGCAATGTATGGAGGGTCAGGGGTCTGTATAGATCTGGAGGGTCTGAGGTTTGTATAGATGGAGGGTCTGAGGTCTGTATAGGTGGAGGATCTTGGGTCTGTATAGGTGGAGGATCTTGGGTCTGTATAGGTGGAGGGTCTGGGGTCTGTATAGATGGAGGGTCTGAGGTCTGTATAGGTGGAGGGTCTGATCTTGGGTCTGTATAGATGGAGGATCTTGGATCTGTATAGATGGAGGATCTTGGGTCTGTATAGATGGAGGGTCTGAGGTCTGTATAGGTGGAGGATCTTGGGTCTGTATAGGTGGAGGATCTTGGGTCTGTATAGGTGGAGGATCTTGGGTCTGTATAGATGGAGGATCTTGGGTCTGTATAGGTGGAGGGTCTGTATAAGTGGAGGGTCAGGGGTCTGTATAGGTGGAGGGTCAGGGGTCTGTATAGGTGGAGGGTCAGGGGTCTGTATAGGTGGAGGGTCAGGGGTCTGTATAGGTGGAGGGTCTGGGGTCTGTATAGATGGAGGGTCAGGGGTCTGTATAGGTGGAGGGTCAGGGGTCTGTATAGGTGGAGGGTCTGGGGTCTGTATAGATGGAGGGTCAGGGGTCTGTATAGGTGGAGGGTCAGGGGTCTGTATAGGTGGAGGGTCAGGGGTCTGTATAGGTGGAGGGTCTGGGGTCTGTATAGGTGGAGGGTCAGGGGTCTGTATAGGTGGAGGGTCTGGGGTCTGTATAGATGGAGGGTCAGGGGTCTGTATAGGTGGAGGGTCTGTATAGGTGGAGGGTCTGTATAGATCTGGAGGGTCTGATCTTGGGTCTATATAGACGGCAGTGAGCTGCAGGGGGTCATAGTTATGTTTCACAAGCCTTAGGTTGGGACGTACACTGCAAGCTCAATGTGAATACGTCCTAAACTGCAATTCTGGCCACAGTGCCTGGTCAGCATCAGCTCTGTGGCCCCTTCATTCGCAGCACCGGTGGAGCCCAATATGTGGATATTTCTATGTTACAATAGTATAATATATATATAATAGTATAATATATAGCGCTCTGTATTATAACACACGACTATATATCACTCCAGTATACACTAATATAGATATTACATTATAAAACCTAATAGAAATATCATCCCTGCACACAGTAACTGCACCTCTTACACATCCCTTACTATCTTACCCCCAGTATTTGTCCCCCATTGATACCCCTCATCCTCTCACCTTCTCCCCTCCGGGCTCTCCCGTGCATCCTCTCTGCCCCACACGTACTAGTAAGCGCTGCTCATCCTCCCTGTCCTCCTCCTCCTCCTCCTCCTCCTCCAGGGCCATGTGCCAGCCCTGGACAGTCTGTGTATATTTTTCTCCATGACAACCGTTCACCTGCTCTGCTGCGTTCCGAGCCTCGCTCTGAAGTGGTGCTGTGATTGGTTACAAGTTTATCACCACGCCCACTGTGGCTGTGACAGACGTCTGTGTGTGTTGTGTGCAGCTTCATAGATAGAACAGCTGCCCAACGAGATGGCTGCTTTCATTTCTCAGAGGGCGTCTTCAAAATGAGAGCTAGAACCTGATTGGTTGCTAAGGGCAAAGTCCCTGCCATTAGTTTTAATAAAATGATTGCTATGGGCAAAGTCTCAAAAAGCAATGTTAATAAATCTCTCCCATAATGGAGGAGAATTATCAATGCCTGGAGAATTGAGGCCCATTAAGAATGCGATATTTATAAAGATCCCTGACACGCTGACATTTGCGACACAAACAAGTGGCACGGTCTTCAAGTCGCCTACCATTATTTACTTACATTATCCATCACTTTTCTACAGAGATACTGTACAGCTCTGTCAGAAACTAGCCAGGCCATACGCATGACATCTATTTGCCACAATGTGAAAAAGAGAAATGTATTCTGTGCGGTATGATTTCAAAAACACGGCAAAAATAATGCGCATAAAGCAGCCCTTAGGGTACTGAAATGTCGGGACATACAATGCTAATTTTCTGTGTAAAATCTGCACCATGTCTGACAGAAAACCGTAGATACAAAAAATGCACCAAATTGGATGTTTTTTGTTGCGTATTTTGTGTGCGATTACTGCAAATTTGCCGCAAATTTCAGGGGAAAATCACCCTTGGAAACCATCAGAATAAATTAACATGCCGCCGAGTTATAATTTGCTAATTTTTTGTCCGACATATGTGTTAGTGATCTGTTTAACCCCTTAAAGATACGGCCATTTTGAGTTTTTGACCTTTCTTAATTTTATTCCGTCGACATACGAGGGCTTGTTTTTGAACCTATCTTATAAAGGGGGGAAATTTTTTAACCCATCTACCCCAGTTTTCTGATGTAGCTGGGTGTCAATGTGTCAGAACTATGGTATACTGCGGTCTTTTCATGTGCCACATTCCTCGTTCTATGCCTCGTTCGCCTCTTTTTGGGAATCTTGGTGGAGTGGGGCAAACCAGATAGGTGTTACCCTGACAACTTTATTACAAATGACGCCAGAAAACTCTCATGAGTTACATAGGATATCTACGCTAGTTCCTGACTGGCGTACATTTCCGTTCCCTTAATCCTTCAGGCGCTCCTCGTGCTACTTTTATTCTGTGGGTCAGCACCATTACGATGATACTAAATTTATATAATGTTTTTTTTTAAGATTTCCTACTTTAAAAACATTTTTAAAAAACTTTTTTAAAAATCGTTGCTTTGCTTTGTCAAATTCTGTAAATTTCGGACTTATAAGGGCTCTTTTTTTGTGGGAAGCTATAGTTTTCAATAGTACCGTTACAGGGTACATAGAACTTTTTGATCAATGTTTATTCTGTCACCAAAAAGACAGTGATTTGGGAATTTCTCTCCCATTATGGTATACACCATGCAGGATAAATACTGTAATAATTTGGTCAATTTGTATGTGGCAGTAACAACTATGCACACTTTTTATTTTTTATTGTTACGTTACTTTTACATGTAAAATTGGGAAAGGAGGTGTTGTTTTTCATATTTTTGGGGATTTTTGTAGCAGGGTATAACAGAACCACAAGGAGGGTAGATCAGGGAGTCTTCAATAGGCTCCTGGCCGCAATGACTACCAATCAGTGCCCTGTTACGATGTTGCAGGGGCACAAGATGGCTGCTCCACATAATCTAGCTGCTTAGATGCTGTGGCCCCCTGTTAGCTGTATAGCCCCTGCCGCATATGGAGTGTCTTCAGCTACCAAGCCCATACTGTACTGTCTTAATGCACTTCTGTCATATATAAACATCTAAAGGGTTAAGGGGGTGAGCTTGGATTACTCTGCTGTTAGGCTAGGACTACACAGCGATTTTGGCCTCAGCGTCTGTCGCATGGCCAAAGATTAACGGGTTGCATTGCGACTCCTTCATTAATGTTAGTGAATGGAGTCGCATTGGGACCCCAAGGGTGCCGGGGCCGCGACATCTAGTCACAAAAAAGTTGATGGTTGTGGCTCTCTTGGGGTTGCAATGTGACTCCATTCACTAATATTAGTGAAGGAATCGCAGTGTGAGACAGCAAATTTTGGTCGCACAACAGGAGTCATGGCTAAAATCGCCGTGTAGCCCTAGGTTTGGTATAGGAGAGCAGAAGGGTATGGGGTTAACCTTTATTTACATAAAACTGACATTTTTTGTTTTTTTGGGGGGGGGGAACTTTTATAAATAGTAATGTAAAAAGCCGCGAGGTAGTTCAAGTGACTCAATCCCGAGACCCCATACGACAAGCCACTTGTAGTAGCCACGCATTTCTCCACAGTGACCACTAGTGGATAAATGAAGTATTACATGGTGTCTTTAATGTATGGACCATCAGGTCCACCCGAAGAGCTGATGTTTTAAAGTTGCGCTTTACTCTGACGGAGACCCCAAGTGGAGAACCCTCTGTATTTATGATGTCCTTATGCCCTAAAAGTCTATGGACAGGGACTGTCATCATGAGAGAACCCCATTAACTAATTTATATGAGCCCACCAGCTACAGTGTTTCCTATTTTGCTTGTAAATTTTCTTCTTTGATTCGGAAGGTAAGTCGATTAACTTGCATTACTGCCACAAAGCATGACGTGTTTACATAGCAGATGGTGCAGATTGTGTACTGCATCTGAACAAATTGAATCAATCCATGTCTTCTGAAGGAAATCTGTCAGCCTAAACTTGTTATAATATGATTTAGAAACATTTCCCCTTGTGTATATTTTAGTGACTGCGCTGCGTACGGAAAACGAAATGTGGATATTTTTTTCTTCACTTAGTTGAAACTTGGCAAAGTTCGTTTAAAGGACAACTCCAATTATTAAGGAGATCAACGTCAATAATGCCACAAACATTATTAAATTGTGCTAAATATCATGATAAACAATAACTACTATAATACTGCCCCCTGTGGACAAGAATATAACTACTATAATACTACTCATGTATACAAGAATATAACTACTATAATACTGCCTCCTATGTACAAAAATATAACTACTATAATACTGCTCCTATGTACAAGAATATAACTACTATAATACTGCCCCCTATGTACAAGAATATAACTACTATAATACTGCTCCTATGTACAAAAATATAACTACTATAATACTGCTCCTATGTACAAGAATATAACTACTATAATACTGCTCCTATGTACAAGAATATAACTACTATAATACTGCCCCTATGTACAAGAATATAACTACTATAATACTGCCTCCTATGTACAAGAATATAACTACTATAATACTGCCTCCTATGTACAAGAATATAACTACTATAATACTGCTCCTATGTACAAGAATATAACTACTATAATACTGCCCCTATGTACAAGAATATAACTACTATAATACTGCCTCCTATGTACAAGAATATAACTACTATAATACTACCTCCTATGTACAAGAATATAACTACTATAATACTGCTCCTATGTACAAGAATATAACTACTATAATACTGCCCCTATGTACAAGAATATAACTACTATAATACTGCTCCTATGTACAAGAATATAACTACTATAATACTGCCCCTATGTACAAGAATATAACTACTATAATACTGCCCCCTATGTACAAGAATATAACTACTATAATACTACCTCCTATGTACAAGAATATAACTACTATAATACTGCTCCTATATACAAGAATATAACTACTATAATACTGCCCCTATGTACAAGAATATAACTACTATAATACTGCTCCTATGTACAAGAATATAACTACTATAATACTGCTCCTATGTACAAGAATATAACTACTATAATACTACCTCCTATGTACAAGAATATAACTACTATAATACTGCCCCTATGTACAAGAATATAACTACTATAATACTGCCCCTATGTACAAGAATATAACTACTATAATACTGCTCCTATGTACAAGAATATAACTACTATAATACTGCCCCTATGTACAAGAATATAACTACTATAATACCGCCCCTATGTACAAGAATATAACTACTATAATACTGCTCCTATGTACAAGAATATAACTACTATAATACTACTCCTATGTACAAGAATATAACTACTATAATACTGCTCCCTATGTACAAGAATATAACTACTATAATACTGCCCCTATGTACAAGAATATAACTACTATAATACTGCTCCTATGTACAAGAATATAACTACTACAATACTACCTCCTATGTACAAGAATATAACTACTATAATACTACTCCTATGTACAAGAATATAACTACTATAATACTGCCCCTATGTACAAGAATATAACTACTATAATACTGCTCCTATGTACAAGAATATAACTACTACAATACTACCTCCTATGTACAAGAATATAACTACTATAATACTACTCCTATGTACAAGAATATAACTACTATAATACTGCTCCTATGTACAAGAATATAACTACTATAATACTACCTCCTATGTACAAGAATATAACTACTATAATACTGCCCCTATGTACAAGAATATAACTACTATAATACTACTTCCTATGTACAAGAATATAACTACTATAATACTGCTCCTATGTACAAGAATATAACTACTATAATACTGCCCCTATGTACAAGAATATAACTACTATAATACTGCCCCTATGTACAAGAATATAACTACTATAATACTGCCCCTATGTACAAGAATATAACTACTATAATACTGCCCCCTATGTACAAGAATATAACTACTATAATACTGCCCCTATGTGCAAGAATATAACTACTATAATACTGCTCCTATGTACAAGAATATAACTACTATAATACTACTCCTATGTACAAGAATATAACTACTATAATACTGCCCCCTATGTACAAGAATATAACTACTATAATACTGCTCCTATGTACAAGAATATAACTACTATAATACTGCTCCTATGTACAAGAATATAACTACTATAATACTGCTCCTATGTACAAGAATATAACTACTATAATACTGCCCCCTATGTACAAGAATATAACTACTATAATACTGCTCCTATGTACAAGAATATAACTACTATAATACTGCCCCTATGTACAAGCATAAAGATCTTCACTGTCTAGAAATGTGTATCATATTTTGGGTGCAGGTCATGCTGACACTTGTAGTACTACACATCATATTTTGACACTTCTCATAAAGCGGTGTGATGATAAATGCAGCCGCCATAAATACTAATGTCATACACTGCGGCACTTCTAAATTTCAGCTGTCATCGAGAAGCAAAAAGTTCAACTTTTTCCTCTTAAGAACCAATTGATGTTTATGGGCCACTTATGCTAAAATTCGGCATGAAGAACTGGAGCCGGTGAAGCCCACGGTAATTCACCCACAGTTGACATGTCTGAGTTGCTGCTCATTAATCTTTCAGCTTTGGGAAGGGAGCGACAAGAATTTATGCTTTCTATACGTTTCCATGGCAACCGGTTTAGAGTGGGTTAACTTCTTGAGTTCCGGGAGTTTTTATTTTTAAGCCTCGTACTTTTTTTTTCGTATGGGTGGGTTGTAAGTCGTAGATTTCATCGAGGCTATAATTTAATTTGATATCCTTTATAGTATCTTAAGAATTTCTCCACCATTTTATATATCTCCTGTCGGACATCAGTTTTGATGGGTAAGATTAGAGAAGTATCATGAGGAGTGGAGTCTGACACACATATGGCGGGAAAACGAGGGAGATGATAGCCACCAGGCTCAGGGCCGGGAAGAGGCAAACAAAGCAATTGCCTTGGGGTCTCCATCTTTGGGGGGCTTTGTAATGTTGTGGACAGCATGGTGGGCCAGATTAAGGATGCCAAGACATGAACATTCAGGGAGTCTTCAAACCATCTACATTCTTATCTGACTAAGGTCGTCAAAACATCAGGTATTCCCAAAAATGTAAAAAATAAAATATACATCTGAGTCTGCCAAAAAGGACGCCTTATGCATCCCAGTACATGAAAATATAAAAAAAAATTGCGGATGTCAGGTGAGCAAGAAAATTTTTTTTTTTTAAAGTTTTGGATTTTTTTTAAGGTGTTAACACGTAAAAAAAATATATAAATTTGGTATCCCTAGAATCGTACCGACTCATAGAATACAGGTGACCTGTCATTTCGTCTGCACAGTGAATGCTGTAAAAATGAAGCCCGTAGGAAATTCGCATGCATGCAGTTTTTCTCCAATTCCAACCCATTGTGAATTTTTTTCCAGCTTCCCTGTACATGAATATTGAATGGTACCATTACAAAGTACTATTTGTCCCACAAACATTAAGCGCTCATAGGGATAGGAAAAATAAAAAAAAGTTATGGCTCTTGGAAGGCGGGGAGTCAAAAACGAAAAATGAAAAATTGGGGTTAAAGAAAAATGGATCCGTTTCTGTAGGACAGAAAAATATCCCTCAAAAAACTGATCCGTTTTCAAATTCCTGCCTGTTAACTGCCCCTAAGGCCGCAGGACCACGGCTTACACTGACAGCAGAGTGTGACCTTTGCTCTGAAGCAGGTGCGATGACGTCATTCATCTGTGCCTGCACTGTGATAAAAGAAGAAGGATGCTACTTACCTGTTCTGAGTAGCATATTTAACGTGTGGGGGCCACTGTGGAGCACATTATACTGTCTTGGGGCAACTGTGGAGCACATTGTACTGTCTGGGGGCCACTGTGGAGCACATTATACTGTCAAGGGGCCACTGTGGAGCACATTGTACTGTCTGGGGGCCACTGTGGAGAACATTATACTGTCTGGGGACCACTTTGGAGCGCATTGTACTGTCTGGGGGTCACTGTGGAGCGCATTGTACTGTGTGGGGGCCACTGTGGAGCGCATTGTACTGTGTGGGGCCCTTCACTATTTATATCACACAGTATCTGTTTTATAGCAGATATGTGATATTAGTACAGGCTGTAATAACTTTGCATGCTCACTATAAAACAGATCCTGTGCGATGTAAATAGTGAACATTAATTGTTCTAAAGTATAAGAAATGCAGAGACTATTACTCTACAAAGTTGTTTGTATTATTGAAAGCTGTGTAAAGCCCCAGACACACGACCGTATTTTGCGGGTCCATAACTGTCCGCAATTGTGGATCCGCACAGTATTAAGTTTAAATTGCCGTGTTGGCACTTTGCAATAATTTAGTGGGTTTTGGGTTGCAGTTTGGGAACTCGGTCTCTCAAATGTTCGCCATCACTGCCCTAAGGGTTTTAAGAGGTTTTTGATGCAGTGAGGTGCTTCATGGTGCTCTTACTTGGGCAATGCATGTTACTTAGACACTGTGTTGTGCATTTTGGGCAATGCAGGGGTATTACTTGGGCACTGCATGGTTTTAATATTTGACAAAAAATTCAAGGAGTGAGTGAAGATTGTTTTGCTCAGAGGAATCAGCAGGCCTCCATCTTCCCTTAATTCTGGCTGGATTTTTTCTTTAATAATTCTGAATCGGTGGAACTGGTGGCAGATAGCGCTCGCGTGTGGCCATTCGCGCCATTAGTATTCGGGCAGGATCTATAGACAGTTTTATACACTGCTTGTTTTTGCGTGAGTAGTTCAATTGACTTGTCATAAAGTTGTCCCACAAGTCCATAGTCGAAAAATCAGATTGTAAACTCCGCTGGCACATCCTCTGTGTAGGTCGGCAGGGTAGGTCCAGGGCGCATAAATAACAAATAATAACATAAAATTTGCCAAAAGGAATAAAATGGGAAATATAATAGATGTGAACTTGGCTCCACCTAGCTTCTTTCTTCATGTCAGTGAAGATTTGAAGGGAATAAAGGAATGGGGCGTGTCTAGGTTGGAGATTAGGGATTTTCAGTTCAGTTAACCCTTTTTGGATGTTTTACCAAATATAAGAAAATTATTCGGGATCTTTTTGCACAATAACTGCACAATCATTTGTTAACATGTAAAGGATCCTTTGTGTAACTGTTCATTTTCCCAACAGCACACCTACAGGATAAATTTAGAACTACAAGTCACCCATTGAAATTATTTATTGCCCATTGATTTCATTAGAACTTGTTGTTCTTCTACTGCTGTTTCATTCAAACGGGGGGCATGGCACCCCTCTTCTCTCCACTAATGGGAGTCCCAATGATTGGACCCTCAGCGATCACAATCCTCTAGCCAAATTGGGCTTTTCACAGGACAATGTACAGACTATAGTAGTGCCCATCTCATGGGATATCCATTTTTAGGATGTGTACCCCTTCCTTTTGCATACCTCATTAAAGGGGTTTACTGGGACTTATATTGATGATCTATCCTTAGGATAGGTAATGATTATGTGATCGGTGTGGGTCCGACACCTGAGATCCCCACAGATCAGCTGGCTGAAGAGATTGGGTGGGCACTGCGGCCTCTTCACTGAATGCCATGCACAGCGCCATACATATTCTAGTGGCTGCACTTGGTATTGTACTTGAATGAGACTGAGCTGCAGCTGTACCATGCGACTGATGAATGTGACATCATCGGAACAGGGAAGAGACTGAGGCTTTACCAAACAAGTTGTCGGGCCCTCACCAACCGCATATTAATATACTCGCCAACTCTTCTGGAAGCTTCTGATTTTTTAATGGAAGACACTCAACGTCCGAATGTCATCCCAATACCTTCCGTGCTCCATTATTTCAATGGCGGGGGTTCCATTATTAATTCATGCAGCAGGGTAGTTATTGGAACGGAACAGAGCATCAGACCCCCCGCATCGGGCTCGGGCTACACACATGAAACCTGTGTCCATTTGATGCAAGTATCAGGAAAACTCAAAACTTATTCAGAGGTCCCTAGTCATATGATGGAGGCCAAAAAATCCTGTATCATGCCAGTGGCGGGAACTAGATGGAAAGGAAATCATGAAAAATATTTAGCTACGCACGGGTTAAATCCATAACGCGACGCTAATCAGTCATCGTAAAGCCCAGATCTGTCCTGACAATCAATAATTTATTCATGGCGGTGCGTTGTAGTGTTGGAGATAAATCCGCTATTTATGATGACTCCATATAGTCTCCTGAGATTAATCCCTTTTATTCCTTCAGTCTACATGAAAATGAGAAGTTTAAGAAATTGTTTTCTTTCTCCGACCGCATTTCTTTATTTAAAGAGGCCATAAAATGGCATCTCTGGTGGGTAAGGATGGTCTACTGCTTGGTCCCTGGTGGCCAGTGGTTCTGTATTTAGTCCCGGCAGATCAGTGATGTGGTATGGTTTACTGCCTGGTCCCTGGTCTCCAGTGGTTTAATACTTAGTCCCTTTAGTCTGGTGGGTTAGTATGATTTACTGCCTGGTCCCTGGTGGTCAGTGGTTCAGTATTTAGTCTCTGTTGTTTTATGGGTTAGTATGATTTACTGCCTGGTCCCTGGTGTCCTGTGGTTCAGCATGTAGTCCCTGTAGTCTGATGGGTAAATATGGTTTACTGCCTGGTCCCTGATGTCCAGTGGTTCAGTATTTGGTCCCTGTAGTCTGATGGCTTAGTATGGTTTACTGCCTGGTCCCTGGTGTCCAGTGGTTCAGCATTTAGCCCCTGTAGTAGGCTGGGTAAGTATGGTTGATTGACTGGTCCCCATTGTCCAGTGGTTCAGTATTTAGTCCCTGTAATCTGGTGGGTTAGTATGATTTGCTGCCTGGTCCCTGGTGTACAGTAGTTTAGTATTTAGTCCCTGTAGTCTGGTGAAATAGTGTGGTTTACTGCCTGGCCCCTGGTGTCCAGTAGTTCAGTATTTAATCCCTGTAGTCTGGTGGGTTAGTATGATTTACTGCCTGGCTCCTGGTGTCCAGTAGTTCAGTATTTAGTCCCTGTAGTCTGGTGGGTTAGTATGATTTACTGCCTGGTCCCTGGTGTCCAATGGTTTAATACTTAGTCCCTGTAATCTGGTGGGTTAGTATGATTTACTGCCTGGCCCCTGGTGTCCAGTAGTTCAGTATTTAATCCCTGTAGTCTGGTGGGTTAGTATGATTTACTGCCTGGCTCCTGGTGTCCAGTAGTTCAGTATTTAGTCCCTGTAGTCTGGTGGGTTAGTATGATTTACTGCCTGGTCCCTGGTGTCCAATGGTTTAATACTTAGTCCCTGTAATCTGGTGGGTTAGTATGATTTACTGCCTGGTCCCTGGTGTACAGTAGTTTAGTATTTAGTCCCTGTAGTCTGGTGGATTAGTATGATTTACTGCCTTGTCCCTGGTGTCCAATGGTTTAATACTTAGTCCCTGTAATCTGGTGGATTAGTATGATTTACTGCCTGGCTCCTGGTGTCCAGTGGTTCAGTATTTAGTCCCTGTAGTCTGGTGGGTTAGTATGGTTTACTGCCTGGTCCCTGGTGGTCAGTGGCTTAATACTTAGTCCCTGTAGTCTGGTGGGTTAGTATGGTTTACTGCCTGGTCCCCATTGTCCAGTAGTTCAGTATTTAGTCCCTGTAGTCTGGTGGGTTAGTATGGTTTACTGCCTGGTCCCTGGTGGTCAGTGGCTTAATACTTAGTCCCTGTAGTCTGGTGGGTTAGTATGATTTACTGCCTGGTCCCCATTGTCCAGTAGTTCAGTATTTAGTCCCTGTAGTCTGGTGGGTTAGTATGGTTTACTGCCTGGTCCCTGGTGGTCAGTGGCTTAATACTTAGTCCCTGTAGTCTGGTGGGTTAGTATGGTTTACTGCCTGGTCCCTGGTGGTCAGTGGCTTAATACTTAGTCCCTGTAGTCTGGTGGGTTAGTATGGTTTACTGCCTGGTCCCTGGTGTCCAGTAGTTCAGTATTTAGTCCCTGTAGTCTGGTGGGTTAGTAAGGTTTACTGTTTATACAGTAAGATGTCTTTCTTATATTCACCATATTTAGTGTATACATGGAGAAATCTTCCTGGGTGTTTACATTGAACCTATGCATTACCTATAATAGAAGGGATATTGTATATCAATAATCCTATATGTTATAATTTAAGCGATTAACCCCTGCAATGCCCTTTACAGTCTCTAGGGGGAGGTGCACTTACTTTGCCTTCTAGATGTCTAAATGCGGCCTGTAAAGTAAATAATAAATGATGATGTATAAATTATAGATATCTCTATAGATCACTATAAATAATGTAGAAAGTAGGACGGAGATGTAAAGTAAATGCAATTAATGCGGCAATGTCAGGGCAGCGGTAAAAAGGAGCAATTATACCGGTCCCGCGTTTACACAGATTATTGGCCCGTACTAAGGAGATTATTGGAGCCTTAAATATATCATATATCAAAGACCATGCGAGAAACCTGAAGGATGGAGCTCAAGGGCCATTCATCAAAATGGGCCGATCCATAGGCAATGCTGACCTAATGAGTCCACTGGTATCGGGGATATTCATCAACGTCTTCACTTGGAGTCTAAGTCAAGCATTGCCTTATCCCAAGACCAGGTGACTACTGTATACAACAAGAAAGTGCCTGCTATGATGAGTATCCTAACACTATAATGTAAAGAAAATGTAGTTTTTTTGGCATGGTAGAATACAAAAATACCTGGAAACCATCAACAAGCAGGCTGGTGAATGATGTCATGACTTTATTTCTATTCCACTTATGCCTTAACGGAGCGGTCTAATAAAAAAGGGGCACAAAGGAGGCATCATTTCTGTGAGGGGGTACTTAATGGGCATCAGTACTATGTAAAGGGCCATAAGACGGCATCCTTAATGTATAAAGACACTCGGGGGCATCACTACTGTGAAGGGGCACTAAGGTGACATCATTCCTGTGAAGGGGCACTCAATGGGCATTAGTACTATGTGGAAAGCTCTAAGAGGGCATCCTTAATGTGTAGAGACATTCGGGGGCATCACTACCCTGAGGGGGCACTAAGGGTCATCATTACTTGGGGGGGGGGGCACTTAGGAGGCATTATCACTTTTGTTTGAGGATTTTACTGTGTCCCACACAACGGACACCATGAAAGTTTGTAGATCACACTGGGCACTGTTGTGTGTGGGGGCACATAGGGCTCTGGCTGGGATTAGGGGCGTATGGACAGGGGTTAAAAGAGTGGTTTAATGTAATGTATTGCGAGGGTGTGCAGGGTGAGAAGACAAAGCCGATAGGCCCCAAGATGGCATAAATCTGAGACTGACCTATGGATTTCTGCTGCGGGATACAGGTTGACATGACGCAGATCCAGGAATAAGTAACATTTGATAATGTTATCGGGTTCAAAGCCCCTGAATCTGAATATATTGGCGGTACAAATTTCAACACTTAATAATCCAGAAAATTTCATTACCGATCCGATCGATTGCGGTTTACACAAGTTTCATTGTTTCCATATTAAACGGAATACTAAGAAGGGAATAATTCATGCGACCCCGTCCGCCTCCTTCTCATGTCTCCTCTTGTCAGTTGTCAGAGCCGTGACCTGTATACGATATCTCGCCGATGGGGAATTGAGCTGTATATATATAAAGCAGCATTATTAGTCCCCGTATATGGCGGCACATGATGGAGCGGTCTCTCCATTAGATACGCTGCTATAATGATAGAGGCATCATGTCTGCCCCATTAATAATACAGCACCTTACAAGGTGTCATCAGCCGTACGTTATATGTCATACAGATGACAGGTCTGGAGGATCGTGGCCATGCTCTGTATCTAAGTTACCTATGGTATAAATTATTATCCGGGGGAAGTTCACAAAGCGCCCCGAGGGCCGGTCTCCAGGGTTACTTGTAATTACACATTAGTCGCTGACTTCCTGCCATGTCCGCATCTCTTCTAGTCAATTATCTGCCCTGGTTATATGGAATCAGTAATGTGACAGGGGTGGGTGGGCATGGGATTGTCAGCGGCCGGAGGCCACTATGGCCCCTAGATCCGCATTAGGGAGGAACGGCGACCCCCGGACTCTTCATAGGCTTCACAAGATGCTGACGTGATACAGTAATTGTGACATTCTCTGGGTATTATAAGGGATGACAGGACATCTCCGAGCGCCTGCAGCTCCCGGCCCAAGGGAGCTTAAAATAGCCGAGCGCTGCAATAAGTAAGATGGAAGATTTTGTGCTAGTTATAAGCTATATACACCGTGTACCTCTATAATATTGTATGACAACCTGTAGGCTTAGCAGGATACCACGCTGCCGTATCCGAGGGCAAGTCATGACAGAAGGGGCAGCTGAGCATAGCAATATACACCAATCAGCCACAATATTAAAACCACTTACTATTATGTAGGTCTCTCCTGCTCTGACGGAGATGTATCAACCTTGTGAGAGTCACAGGTCTCTGACGTTCAGGTCTGCCGGGGGACCCGAACAACACAGAGCTGGACCGCTAACACAGTGGTTACCCACGGACCCCATAGACTATAAAGGGGTCCACAGGGTGTCCGTGGGGTTTCCAACGTTTTTATACTGAAACCGGTAGAGAGAAAGGTAGTCCGTGCAGGACTTTTCTCTCCGCCGATTTTTGGCGCTTTCTGCGGCCTAGTCCGGCGAAGATGTGAACCTACCCTAATTCACAACTAGGCCCAGGGGAGGGGCAAAAACATAATAAACACCGATACTCACCTCCCCTCAATGGGCTCCATTTGGGTCCTCTTTGGTCATCGTCTGGCCTCCTCGCCTGTGCCGGAAGACTGCTGAGGCCTGTCACATGGGGTATGGTGGTTTAACGCAAGCGTCATGACATCAGCACACCCCATGTGACTGCTGAGGCCCGATCACAGGTCTTAGGGGTCCCCTGAGGCCTGTGACATCACACAGGAGGCCAAAAGATGACCAAAGAGGACCCAGAGGTAGAGGTGAGGGAACGTGAGCACCTGGCATGGGTGGTGAACCCCAAAAGGTTTGGATTCAGTCAAACCTGAAACTTTGGAAAATTTAGATCTAATCTGGTTTGTTCCGAACAGGTTCGCTGATCACTAGAATTGACCCATCATTGCATGGTCTCTACAAGTCCTCTGCAGGTTCCTGTGGTATCTGGCAGCAGATCCTTTATGTCCTGCAAGCTGCTCGGTGCGGCCTCCATGGATCGGACGTGTTTACCTGCATGTCCCGCATATGCCTGATCAGATTGAGATTTGGGGAATTTGTGGCCAAGTCATCACCTTGATCTCTTCGTCATGTTCTTCATGCCATTAGGGGGCACCTCTGCCATGAAAGGGGTACTTGGTCTGTAATAGGTTTAGGTGGTATTTGTCTCACTGGGCACTTTCTTCCCGTAGTGCCTCCAAGTGCCATTTCCTTCTCATTCTTCCGTTCCTCCATGGTCCAAGTTTGATGCCCATATCCCATTGTAGATGCTTATAGGAGTGGACAGGGGTCACCATGGGAGCCCTGATCGGTCTGCGGATACACCACTGTGATGCCATGTGTGTCCTAACACCTTTCTATCATAGCCGTCAGAGACTTTTCAGCAATTTGCTTTACAGTATCTATTCTGTGGGATCGGACCAGGCAGGTTAGCCCTCTCTGCCTGGACACATTGGGTGCCCATGACCCTGTCACCAGTTCTTTATCACTTTTTGTCGTTACTGACCACTCCATACCAGGACCACCCCGCATTGACTGACCCAGTCACCGCCATCACAATTCGGCCATTGTTATAGCCCTCAGATCCTTACACTTGCCCATTTTTCCTTCTTCCGACACAACTTCCGGAACTGATGGATCACTTTCCCACCCCTGAGAGGCGCCATTGTCACCAGATAATTAATGTCATTCACCACACCGCTTGGTGGTTTTAATGTTTTGGCTGATCTGTATATACACAGACAGCAGAGTCTTCTATAGTGTATCACTTATATACTGTATATTCCGTATTCGCCCACTATTACCGCCATGCCACTAGGATAAATCATAATTTTGTCTACAAGCGATATATTATTATGTGATGTATGAACCGCAGACGACGGCGACCAAGCCAAGCGTAATAGGATTTGCTATTAGCAGTCGCCACAGTCCAATAATGCAGAACAGTTCTGGGCCGTCAGACACCGGCATGGCAGGAGATATTTCCTCATGAATAACGCTCAGCCTGGAGCACAAAACGAATAATTCCAAAATAAATTATCCACGCACCTAGCCATCAAAGTTTACCGGCATGCTTAAAGTGGGCTGGCCCTTTAAGTGATACAGAAACCTTCTGTTGCATGAAAATAGTTACAATTTAGAGGAATTACCCATATGAGGCTTCCCGCTATTCTGGAGGGTTTTGGGTGTCACTAGACGAGCAAAAAGTATTTTTTTTTTTTTTTACTACAAGGTTACGTTAAGTGAATTGTCTCCTTTTTCTTTTTGTGCTGAGACTATACCTCCTCTGACCTGTAGGTGGCGCTTGTGTTCACCGAATAAATAAGCAGGCACTGGCTGCAGCATCACCCGGGTAACAAGATGTTTTATATGCTCCAGAGAAAAATGACCGGGTATGTGAAAGTGCCCACGGTTACGGTGTGTGGTAACACCCACGATGGGCGAGGACGGGATGGGATGAGGGACAAGAGAGAGATTTGTGCTCCAGATGTGTTTGCTTCAAAGAGTATCGTCTAGTCTGAGTATAATTGTAACAAACCCTCAGCTGTAGTAACGGATGGACCTTGCGAGAGTCGTTTTGCGAATATTCGTGCGCTGCGCTGTGAGCCGGATATGTCAGGAAAAGTTGTTTATTACACCCTGAGGTCCAGAATATAATAACCGGAGGGCAGCGATGTGTCATCTTTTTAGGGCTCTGCCATAGTAACCTTTGGCATACCGGTCCATTCCTGGTCCGCCATCTTATTTGGTCACCACTGAGGGTTCTGATTGGGCCTCAGCAGTCACGTTGAGGGGTGACAACGTTGCCCCATAGACAGCAGGCCTAGAGGAGGGCAGCGCAAAGCAGATCACAATACAGTGCCCCCTATCACACAGAAATACACCACTGTATGTTGGGGGCGACGACGTCATCACGCCATCATGCTAGAGTATACATGATGATGTTGTAGCGTCAAGGAGGGGTGACGTTGTTGCCCCTCACGTGACCACGTATTTGCTGCCAGTTGTCCCGCAGGATAGTACTTTGAGACCATGGCCCCCTTCCTACAAGACTATGGCCATTTTGGGGAGTGCCATGTCCCCTTTTTGTGGCGTCCCCAGCATATACCATGCCCATGTCACATAGAGAATAATAGGGAGCCACCCGGGCCCAGGAAGTCTCCCCTTATTTCAGGGCATTCTGGGATAGTTGACAAGTATGCCACTGAGGCCTCAGCAGTGACCTGTGGGCTGAATAAGATGGCAGACGGCCCAGGACGAGGACCAGAACCCTCGTGTTTTTACCCACATTTGCTACCACCTAAGACCGATAGCCCAGCTGGCCGCCATTTTGCTGGATTTGTGTGAGATGAAACCAAAACATTGCAGGTTTGGTAGAACCTGAATTATGTGGAAAATTGGGAACAAACCCAGCTCGATAAGAACCAGTTCACCCATCTCTACTCAGATGTGTATTAGGTCTGTGAAGGTTTTTGGGCTCCGGTTCTAAAGAGCGCCGCCCTTTACCCAAAGTATATTTACAAATAAAATGGAAAATTCCTTTAAGAAATTCTCATAAAATTCTTACACGAATTTCAGTTTCTGTCGTGTGTCTCAGACGCCGGAGAGATCAGGCGACATCCCATTAACCCCATGACTGCCAGTCCTGGCCCGGGCCCAGAGGCTCCCGTGTGTCACTTTTCCTTCACACACGTCTCAGGCCCGCACAGTGGGGCGATGTCTTTGCAGCAGTTGATTAACCCTTGATCGACAGCTCATGACGGCTTCTCCCAGCTGACGGATCCCCGGACACACGTCTTGTATGGTCTGTCGAGGAGGAGTGTGACAAGTCGGGCTGACTGATATATTCTGGCTTTGCTAAAACCTCAGGACTGGGATTTCCAGAGGCTGCGGATGTTCAGATATTTGTTCTGCGGTATAAGAAGCTCAGTCATCTCAAGAGGGCGACTATGTCCAAAATACATCCTTTTACTTCTTTTTATTTTACTCCCAAGCAGCCATTTTATATGGTAATGAGATGTTGGCGGAGCAGGAACTTCACTCTCACAAAATATAAAAGGCCACAAGAACAGCAGGCCTTAAGGGGGCGGCGGAAATCAGATCAAAATACGGTGACCCCAGTGATCATGCAGAAACATATCAAACAAAGGCAACATGACTGGTACTAATATATGCTAATATATAGCACTAATGTAGCTAGTACTATATATGGGCAGTGATATGAAGGGTATTATTATATGGTTACTAATATGGCTGGTACTATTATATAGTTACTTTAAGGGCTGGTACTATTATTTTGTCTCTGTTATGACTGTTATACTATGTAGGTGGCATATCTATAAGGGCACTACTATTTGTCTGCTGTTAGGACGCCTCTTCCGCTCCGGTTGCTCCTGCTACATATGCTGTACGGGGAGTCTTTGTGTCGTCATGGCAGGCACGTGGCGTTGCGGGCTTGCACCGCTAGTGATTTTTTTTCCGTACCATGTGACTCCGGAAAGAAACATCTGTGCAGTTCTTTTAAGGGAAAATACATAAATTATCCAAGGAAAAAGGATGGAACAGATGGCAGGTTATCCATTGTGAAGCCTTAACCATAATTCTCAATTAATCTTCTCCATGACACGCAGTATGGAATAATTGCAAAGAAAAACCTGTGCGCTCCGCCGGTTTGATTTTCTTTCTTGCTGCCTCTAAGCGCAGAGTCTGAGATATTTCACGGTGAAAATGTGTTAACTATTCAACAGCCAGAGAAGAGTCAATCGATCTGACGGGTTCAATGCTCCTTCCTTCACCCATCTGCCTTATCCACTCTATGCACCCTATCTACCAATCTACCCTATCCAGTGAGCCACCCTATCCACCAATCTGTCCTATCCACTGAGCCACCCTATCCAACAATCCACTCTATGCACCCTATCTACCAATCTGCCCTATACATTGAGTCACCCTATCCACTCATCTATCAATCTACCCTATTTACTTCATCTAATCCACCTTATCCACCATATCTGCTCTATCTACCAATCTTTCCTGTCTGACATACCTGTCCTATCTACCAATCTTCCACTGACCCATTCTGTCTACTTTATCTACCAAACTGCTGTTCACCCATCCACCAAATATGTCAAAATTTACCAATCTTCCTAATCCACTGATCCCCTCTATCCACCCTACACTACCAATCTGGCCTATCCATTAAGCTGCCCTATCCACCCATCCACCATATCTGCCCTATCTACCAGTCTGCTTTATCCATTGATCTATTTTATCCACCCTTTCGTCCAATCTGCCCTATTGAGCCCTTCTGCCTAATTGCCCTATCCATTGAGCCACCCTGTCCACTAATCCTTATGCACATATCTCCCCTATCTACTAATCTGCCCTTTTCACTGATCCAAGAACATCTACCCTACCCACCTACCTACCCACTGATCCTCCTTATCTGCCCTTCCCACTTATCCACCGTGCAGTATGCCTTGTCCATAATTCCACCCAACACACTCTTTCCACCAATCTACCGTATTTACCATCCACTCTATCCACTGATCCTCTATATCCACCCTACTGTCCAATCTACCTTATCTACCATGTCCGCCAACACACCCTATTTGCCCATCTTTCCAATTCTCCAATCTACCTTCCATCAGAGCAATCTGCTGTCTACACCGAGGCCTAAGAGATGAGGATTCCCATTCTTCATCCCTGCAAGGAGTAGATTCCCATGTCATGGTACCCGGTGTGGTCACCAATTGGAGTCAGATTTGAAGATGTAAACACGCGATGGGCTAGGGACCAAGAGGTTAGTCTACAAGTACCAGGTGACAAGGAGCAAGAAGTAGGCAAAATTTGTTGATGGGGTAAGGTCAGGGTCAAAACACAAAAGACAAAATGTATCTTTCTCCACAGGCTAGTGTATCCAGAAGAACTTCTTCACATCATGAAGAACCACCATGGGCATGGACAAGTTGAGTAACATCTACACCAATCCACTCTATCGATCAATCTACTCTATCTACCCTGGCCAAAACCCATCAGTCACGACCATTACATGTTTTTTAGCCATGTTTGTCTTAATACGTCTTTTTTTCAAACCTGTAGAAATTGTCACCAATAACAACTAAAAATGGTCGTGTGTATCATAAATATGAGTCATTTTCTGTTTATGGCTTTGTCTCCACTCTCAACCTTTTATTTTAGAGTCAAACATGGATTATAATTGTTTACAGGTATCTGGGAGCACGGAGAAGCTGGAACTTGGCATCCTGTCACATGTTGTAGCCATGGCAACCACAGCATGGACCTAGGAACAACATGGAGTGTGCAGGGGTAGAGGTCAGTGTTGGACCATGGTTACTAGATTTTTTGCAGTTTTTTTCCCCAGTCTTTGATTCATCTTCTTCCCTCTAACTCTTAAAGAATTCTTAGTCACATTAGTTTATGAGAAGGCTCAACGACAAACAAAATGGCCTCCATGACGCGGCCTACAGAGCTACTTTATCAGAGAAAGCGGGTGGAAAATGTTGGTAGATGAACATATTGTCAAAACTCTACATAGTAAGGATAGAGATGGGTAAACCTCTGAAGATTCGTTGTGGTTTGGTCCAAAGATTTGTTTCGGGCTGAACTTGTTCGAGTGCTATTATTATACTGTGGGGTCTCTTCACACCCAGGCCCAGGGAAGGTGCGGACCGTGCGGCAACATAATACACACTTATACTCACCTTCCCTTCCCTTTCCTGGGCATCCTTGTGGCAGTCACGGTACAATACAGGATTGTGCAAAAACATAGACATAGGTCATTGGCTGTACCATAGGTGTCACGGTGGGCCCAGAGACTGTAGACACTACTTATCAGAGTCATTTTTGACACTATTTCGCTCAATATGGGCACAATATCGCATTCACTCGGTGCTGGCACTATATGGAGTGTATAGATCACTTTGTGGGCAAAGTATAGCACTTTTTGGGAACTGTTTGGTAGTATGTGGGTACAGTGTGGCAGATGGGGCTACCCATGTCAGATATATTAAAGACCTGGCATGGTATATCATATCCATTACAAAAGTTTTTAGTTTTACAAGTGTTTGGGATTGGGATCCATGATCGTAACCCCCTCACCCTTGACTGACAACATTGGTTCACAGTCAGGCCTGGGTGCCCCATAGCAAACAACAAAACAGGGGCCAATGTTGGACCTGGGCCAAAGAGCATGAGGATACCATAGAGCAGAAGGTACCCCATACCAAAAAAACAAAACGGGGGCCATTGCTGGGCCTGGACCAGAGAGGTGCCAAAGAGCGTGAGGATACCATAGAGCAGAAGGTGCCCCATACCAAAAAATAAAACTAGGGCAATTACTGGTTTTGGTTCATACAGTACACCTATATCATTGGGTGCTGTGGTGGTGGAGAAGAGCAATTGGACATGGAGCCAGTCTGAACTTCCTTTTCATATAGGCACCATTTCATTACAAGGGCTGTCCATAAATTTTTGGCCTGAGTTACATGTGCCACTGTGACACCATCATCTTTTACGATGTACAGTAATACCTCGTACATTCGCGAGGTTAGGGTCCAGAACCGGTCGCGGATCGCGAGGAATCGCGAATGTTTGGTACAAGCGCTTAGAAGCGCTTACAATGCCGATTTCTAATGTTTAACCCCTAAATATCAATAAACTTTACCCTACAGTACTGTACAGTATACTAAAGTATACTAAAGTATACTGTACAGTACTGTATATTAATACATTCATTCATTTTTCTTATACACTCACAGTAAAATGAAACTAATTACCGGGTACGTAACGAACAGGACGCTACTACCCAATAGCGAAGGTGTTTTTTTTTTATTAAATTTCACAGATCTGAGAAAAAAGAGCAAAATCTATATATGTTAGTTGCCAAAAAAATATCGCGAATCTGTGAATTCGCAAATACGGAAACGCGAGTGTACGAGGTATTACTGTATTTGTGATATTAACATTATATATTTTGGGAATTATTCATTTTTCACTATGATATCTCAATGAAAAAAAAAAATTACCATACATTGCAGTTTATGCATTAGCCACTAGAGGTCAGGCAAGAATCCAAACTGGATCCAGGAACGGCATCTCACTTTACAACCTGCAGTGAAATGGAATGTGATCTTCTCATTATCATTAATAAGTGGAGGGGTAGTGAGGATTTTCTTCTTAGGGCATGCTGGGAGTTGTACTTCCATCACAGCCATAGATTTGCGATAATTTTGCTGACGCCACAAAAAAAAATAAATACCTGTGGGTTTGCTATAATCTAAACAGTATTTTCTTGCGAGGGCACCAGATGGGAACCAGAAGAAGGATTTTTATGGCCAGAGGTGAAATGTTGTCGCAGTGTGTGATCCTGGGAGTTTATATGTTGTTGTGCTGTGTAATAGAGGCAATTTCAGCCATGTGAGCCGTAATTATATGATAAAGTTTACATTACACGCAGGGCAGGGAGAGGTGAAGAGGTAACCTGGAGTGCAGGCGGCATAGAGCTGTCTAAATCTGAGCAGGCGACCTCTCCCTTACAATGTGTAATTGAACCTCAGTACAAATCCCGCAGTTAACATATCAGTTTCTTAACCTCTGACTCGCCTCTTCGTAGGCGATAGATTAAAGTGGACCCATCACCCCACACACAGCCTGGGAAGCCATTTTTTTCAGGTCACAATACTATGTACACTACCGTTCAAAAGTTTGGGGTCACCCAGACAATTTTGTGTTTTCCATGAAAACTCACACTTTTATCAGATGAGTTGCAAAGTGAATAGAAAATATAGTCAAGACATTGACAAGGTTAGAAATAATGATTTTTATTTGAAATAATAATTTTCTCCTTCTGGGGTCTGTATTAGTTTAGGGGTCTGGTCTGGGTTTTGTATTAGTTTAGAGCTCTGGTCTGGGGTCTGTATTAGTTTAGGGCTCTGGTCTGGGGTCTGTATTAGTTTAGGGCTCTGGTTTGGGGTCTGTATTAGTTTAGGGGTCTGGTCTGGGGTCTGTATTAGTTTAGGGGTCTGCTCTGGGGTCTGTATTAGTTTAGGGCTCTGGTTTGGGGTCTGTATTAGTTTAGGGCTCTGGTCTGGGGTCTGTATTAGTTTAGGGGTCTGGTCTGGGGTCTGTATTAGTTTAGGGGTCTGGTCTGGGGTCTGTATTAGTTTAGGGGTCTGGTCTGGGGTCTGTATTAGTTTAGGGGTCTGGTCTGGGGTCTGTATCAGTTTAGGGGTCTGGTCTGGGGTCTGTATTAGTTTAGGGCTCTGGTCTGGGGTCTGTATTAGTTTAGGGGTCTGGTCTGGGGTCTGTATTAGTTTAGGGGTCTAGTTTGGGGTCTGTATTAGTTTAGGGCTCTGGTTTGGGGTCTGTATTAGTTTAGGGCTCTGGTCTGGGGTCTGTATTAGTTTAGGGGTCTGGTCTGGGGTCTGTATTAGTTTAGGGCTCTGGGGTCTGTATTAGTTTAGGGGTCTGGTCTGGGGTCTGTATCAGTTTAGGGGTCTGGTCTGGGGTCTGTATTAGTTTAGGGTTCTAGTCTGGGATCTGTATTAGTTTAGGGGTCTGTTCTGGGGTCTGTATTAGTTTAGGGGTCTGGTCTGGGGTCTGTATTAGTTTAGGGGTCTGGTTTGGGGTCTGTATTAGTTTAGGGCTCTGGTTTGGGGTCTGTATTAGTTTAGGGGTCTGGTCTGGGGTCTGTATTAGTTTAGGGGTCTGGTCTGGGGTCTGTATCAGTTTAGGGGTCTGGTCTGGGGTCTGTATTAGTTTAGGGTTCTAGTCTGGGATCTGTATTAGTTTAGGTGTCTGGTCTGGGGTCTGTATTAGTTTAGGGGTCTGGTCTGGGGTCTGTATTAGTTTAGGGCTCTGGTCTGGGGTCTGTATTAGTTTAGGGGTCTGGTCTGGGGTCTGTAATAGTTTAGGGTTCTGGTCTGGGGTCTGTATTAGTTTAGGGATCTGGTTTGGGGTCTGTATTAGTTTAGGTGTCTAGTCTGGGGTCTGTATTAGTTTAGGGGTCTGGGGTATGTATTAGTTTAGGGGTCTGGTCTGGGGTCTGTATTAGTTTAGGGGTCTGGTCTGGGGTCTGTATTAGTTTAGGGGTCTGGTCTGGTGTCTGTATTAGATTAGGGCTCTGGTCTGGGCTCTGTATTAGTTTAGGTGTCTGGTCTGGGGTCTGTATTAGTTTAGGGGTCTGGTCTGGGGTCTGTATTAGTTTAGTAGTCTGGTCTGGGGTCTGTATTAGTTTAGGGGTCTGGTCTGGGGTCTGTATTAGTTTAGGGCTCTGGTCTGGGGTATGTATTAGTTTAGGGGTCTGGTCTGGGGTCTGTATTAGTTTAGGGGTCTGGTCTGGGGTGTGTATTAGTTTAGGGCTCTGGTCTGGGGTCTGTATTAGTTTAGGGGTCTGGTTTGGGGTCTGTATTAGTTTAGGGGTCTGGTCTGGGGTCTGTATTAGCTTAGGGGGTCTGGTCTGGGGTCTGTATTAGTTTAGGGGTCTGGTCTGGGATCTGAATTGATTTTGGGGTCTGGTCTGGGGTCTGTATTAGTTTAGGGGTCTGGTCTGGGGTCTGTATTAGTTTAGGGATCTGGTTTGGGGTCTGTATTAGTTTAGGGGTCTGGTCTGGGGTCTGTATTAGTTTAGGGGTCTGGTCTGGGATCTGAATTGATTTTGGGGTCTGGTCTGGGGTCTGTATTAGTTTAGGGGTCTGGTCTGGGGGTCTGTATTAGTTTAGCGGTCTGGTCTGGGGTCTGTATTAGTTTAGGGGTCTGGTCTGGGGTCTGTATTAGTTTAGGGGTCTGGTCTGGGGTCTGTATTAGTTTAGGGGTCTGGTCTGGGGTCTGTATTAGTTTAGGGGTCTGGTCTGGGATCTGAATTGATTTTGGGGTCTGGTCTGGGGTCTGTATTAGTTTAGGAGTCTGGTCTGGGGTGTGTATTAGTTTAGGGGTCTGGGCTGGGGTCTGTATTAGTTTAGGGGTCTGGTCTGGGGTCTGTATTAGTTTAGGGATCTGGTCTGGGGTCTGTATTAGTTTAGGGCTCCTGTCTGGGGGTCTGTATTAGTTTAGGGGTCTGGTCTGGGGTCTGTATTAGTTTAGGGGTCTGGTCTGGGGTCTGTATTAGTTTAGGGGTCTGGTCTGGGGTCTGTATTAGTTTAGGGGTCTGGTCTGGGGTCTGTATTAGTTTAGGGGTCTGGTCTGGGGTCTGTATTAGTTTAGGGGTCTGGTCTGGGGTCTGTATTAGTTTAGGGATCTGGTCTGGGGTCTGTATTAGTTTAGGGGTCTGGTCTGGGGTCTGTATTAGCTTAGGGGGTTTGGTCTGGGGTCTGTATTAGTTTAGGGGTCTGGTCTGGGGTCTGAATTGATTTTGGGGTCTGGTCTGGGGTCTGTACTGGTTTAGAATTCTGATCTTGGGTCTGAAATAATTTTCTAGCATTCTGTGACTTTATTTTGGGGTGACTTTCTCTCTATACTTGATAACTCTTGATCTGGCGCTGACTGATCGTTTCGTGTTCCTATATTCTTATTACTTTCTCACCCCCTACCGCACCGCTCTCTATTGTGGTCTATTATAAATAAATTATAGTAATAGTGTTTGGGTAATGGAGCAAACGTCGCCTTTCCAAATTACACATTTTATCTCGGGTATTGACAAATAATTTAACCCTTGCTAGAGCCCTGTGTGGACAAGAAGAAAAACAATTTTTTGGAACCTTTTTTTTTTCCTTGGAAGGCAATAAACTCATCTGGAAGAGGGAAGGGGGTTGGGGGTGCGAGTGCACCGTGCATTATAATTGGACACTGAGACTTGTAAAAGTTTTTAGAGCCTTTGGACGGTCCATCTGTCAAGGTCTCTTTGGAAGGCTCGGGCATGTTGGACACAGTGTGACAGCTTGTCTGTTTCACAACTGGGAGTTCTATGGAGTTAGCGAGCGCCTTGGTGCATATGCTGCCATCTGCTCGCTGGACGTGGTCAGGGAACCATGGCCTTTACTTGTTGACATTATTATTAGTCATCAGAACTGTGCTTACATGAGAGGAGGCAGCGGCAGGACCTGAGGGCGCACACCAGAGCGTCACCAGTTTACAGCTTCTTATGGGGGGGAATCTCAATAAGAGGGTATTACAGAAGCCCGATGGCGTATGACACTGGGCAGAGGTCCCTCACTACGTGTACCAATGCCTCCTTAAAGGGATAGCCCGGGCTATTGCAGCTCAGCCCTGTCTACTTTATTGGAACTGAAGTGTAATACCGGACATGGACAGGTGTGGCGCTATTTAGGGAATGAATCAACCCTGTTTGTATAATTTTGGGCAGTCAGATGTAGCAAATGACAACTTCACATGTAATGCATTAAGTAGCATAATGTTATATAACACAATGAATGTCGAGCAGCAATCCCCTAGACTTTCCATGTTATACAGTTTATTTTTCACACTCCCTGCCGTCATATACTGCAAAAGTAATGATGCCATCTAAAGCCCACATATAACCACCATATAGTGCAAAGACAATACTGCCATATAAAGCCAACATATAATCACCATATAGTGCACAGATAATACTGCCATATAAAGCCCACATAATACCACCATATAGTGCACAGATATTACTGCCATATAAAGTCCATATAGTAACACCATATGATATCTAGATATTATACAATATTCTAAATAATACTCCACCTATGACATCATACTGCCATATAGTGCAATGGTAATACTCCCTGCTAAAGCCTATATAACACCACCAAACAACCTACATTATATACAGTTTCTAAATAATGCGATCTAATGAAATTCTACCACAATATAGTGAAAGATAATACTCACATACATATAACAAAACTATAAAGCACATAGATTATGTGCAGTATCTAAATAATACCCCCTAATGACATCATGCCACCATATGGTGCAAAGATAATACTGCCATATAAGGTCCACATAATACCACCATATAACACCTAGATAATAAGCAGCATCTTAATAATACTTTCCAAATTATATCATACCGCCATATAGTCCCAAGTTAGTACTGCCATATAAAGCCCACATAAGGCTACTATATAGTACCTAGATAATGTGCAATAACTAAATAATACCCCCATAATGACATTATACCAACATAATGTGTCAAGATAATACTGCCATATAAAACCCACATAACACCACTATAAAGCACCTTGGTTATATGCCATATCCAAACAATACTCTTCTAAGGACATAATACCACCATATAGTGCAAAGATAATACTGCCGTATAAAGTAGATCATAGATAATATGCAATATATAAATAAAACTTCCTTTCAGAGGGCAGATAATACCACCGCATAGTTCTTCAATACAGTTCTCAAATAAGATCACTATACACTGGAGGATCCTCGGGGACTTTGGCAGATCAGTCTGACCTGAAGCGGTGACACTGGCGCCTCTCGTTCACTTTTGTTTGGAGGGGAACAAATGAATCACCCGTAAGAATTTTTTGTGATTTTGCAGCAGGATTATTCCACAATCATCGCACAATTAGCGGCCCATTATCGATGACCCTCTCAGGAGGGCGCCATTATTATGTAATCATCATAGCGCTGATTTTAATGGGCCAATCAGTGACTGACGACTCCGGGGCTTCTAAACAGACAAAATAATTGGGAGTTGATTAACTCTTCAGTAGCTGGTAACAAATTTTTGCAAGCCCTGATCATCTAACAGTGTGATTACAGATGCTCTATACGCATGTGACAGACTGAGGTTCCTTGGGTCCACCAAGAAAAATAATTATAGGGGCTAACCCTTCCATAACCCCTAGGAAACAGACACATACCCTTCAAATTTGTGTGTCTTCTGTTGGACCATTATTGGCCTCCTGAAGGATCCTCTGGTGGGCCAGTCAGACATTGTTTATATCGTTCCTATTCTTTACATCCTTAAATTTTTGGAGCAGGATACGTTGAAGACTTTCCATATAAAAATCGGAATCAGATTGCATCCCACCTAGATGGGCCCTCACTGCAAAAATCAAAATGGAACCCTTCTGGTTCTTATACCGTCTTAGTCTCTGGATAGAAGACCATGTAGTCAGTTTGTGCTCCCTATTCTACTGTAACATAACTTGCCCCAAGGAAAAATTGGATGGGGACAAGTTGAGTGTTGGACTAATCCACGAGGATGGCAAAAGATCCTAGAGTGGCCAAGGTTCAGACCCAATAATGGTCCTCAAAGGTCCAGCAGAAGACAACTCCATTAGGACGTAACATTGGAGCCAGTCTCTTACTACAAGGGCTGTCTTTTTGTTCAGTGTTGGTGGAAGGTTAACCCAGTTTTAGATTGGCCCAGCAGAGTACCAGAAAATCTTCCAATGGGCCCAAGCTCTAATACAACACTGGTTCAGCAGAAGACACCCAAATTTGAAGGGTACTATGGTTTATGTCCTAGAGGTTATTGGAGTGTGGGCTCTAAAATCAATTTATCTGTTGGGCCCAAGGTACCACAGCCCAACACTGGGTGGATCCAATGCATTGTGACCTCCGGTGGTCCCAATGTACTACCAGATTATTGGACAGTCAACAAGAAGGTCTTTAGTGCGTGAAAACTAGGAATGGGAAGGCATGGCTGGTTCCTGCATTACAACAAATTGATTTAGGAGGTCTCTGTGTAATACTAAATTTCCCCTGTGGGGGTGCTGCAGGGAAATGAAACACTTGCTCAGAAATCACAGGTCCCAAGATCGAGACACCATGTGATCACTTTGTCATCAGGGCAGCACCTGCAGCTCTTGTCAAGAATGAACATCTCTTTACAGGGCAGTAAATTTAAAATTTAAAAAAATATCCCAGGTTTCTGAATCTTTCCCTTCAGGGGTGGAGCTTAGTAGTTAAACTTTTGTAAAGGCCCTCATACCCATATAAAGTCAGCCAACCCCAACACTTTTGGACGGATTATAATTATTGGGGTCTTTCTGACATCATCAAGGATCAGGCATGTTTAATGTCATCATGCCCACTTTTCTTTTTGGTTCCGCCTGGGTATCTTCAAGGGGATGCCCAATTTTGTTAATGTTATCTCCAATTTAAAAGATAGGGTATAATTTAAAGGGCTTTTCTGGGACCTATTAAGATAAGTCATCCATTGAAGATCAGTGGGGGTCTGAGACCTGGAACCACCATGGACCAGCTGTTTGAAGTGGCAGCAGTGGTCCCTACGTGGCGCTTCTGCTTCACAGGCCATGTGATGTTGCATTCATCGGTCAACATGGCCTGTTCGCAGCTCAGTCCCATTCAAGGGATGAGCTACCATACCATGCACAGCCACAGTACAATAAATGCCATTGTCATTGGTCTTCTGAGAAGAGGTTACAGCTCTCGGCTTAGGAGCCAGGTATCAGACCGCTGCAGATCTTCAATAAATGACCTTTCCTAAGGATAGGTCATCAATTAATAAGCCTAGAAAACTCCTTTAAAGAGGACCTTTCACTTTACCATCTTCAATTCCTTGCCCCTTCAAAAAGCGCTGCTCCACTGATTCTGACACAGTTGGAATTTTTCCTCTAGCCCCTACCATTCCTGAGCAATTGATGCTATTAGTTTCAGCACTTAATATGCTAATTAGTCTCTATACAGTCAAGTGGGTGGTCTTGGAGTAGGTAGTCTGAGACCTCCCACCTGATAGTAGAGAGACTAATTAGCTTATTGGGTGCTGGAAATAGCAGCACTGATTTCTCAGGAACGGTGGGGGCTAGAGAAAAAAATTCCAACTGCGCCTTAATCAGTGGATCGGCAGCTATCAAAAGATGCAAAGTGTTGGAGTTGATGGAGGTGATGAAAGGTCCCCTTTAAGGAAAAAAGCAATCGAACAAGAAAGTGGAGTCTAACAATTTGCTTTGGCGGGAAAATAGGTATTGATGTAGAAACCATCCCGTAAGAGTGAATATAAGAGACCATAGATAAATAGATTTTGGTATTTGTCCAACTTTGTCCTAATTGATCTTCTCCTTTAAGAAAAAATAAAGCCATAAAACACTAGTCAATCTGCAGTTTTTGTACCTTAGAGAGAAGCATTTTTCTCAATTTTTTTTTTTCTGAAAATCCCACTTGGTGTGAAATATTCATGGTGTTTATGTAGGTCGAGATGTGTCAGAGCTGCAGTGCGAGACGTGATAGAATAAAACAAGCAGATTCTTCTTTTCTAGAGCAGAGAAAACTCCAGGGGAATAGGTGAGAATATCAATGTAACATGGCTAACATGTGGCCCCGGACTCAGACATGTGATCGTCTTCGCCGCCTTTAATCTCTCAGACGGTTTTTGAGTTTTTGCTTGTAGGTTTTGCTGATTTTATGTGATGTGATTGCCCGCACCATCTGTCTATAAACTCACTCAAAAGGAAAACAACATCAATCCCTCCCGGATATTTAGCGGCGCCAAGATCTGTATCTGAGGAGCAGTCAATAGACGTCCAACTTTTAACAAGTTAAGAAAAAATTTGTCTTAGATATTTATAAGTCAAGGGATGCCCAATAGTGTCGAAAGACTTTAGTAGAGTACAGAGGAATCCACTTCATAGAGTCTTGTCTATAGGGGGCGACCTAATTCATGATAAGAACCAGTGGTGGGCCCTTTTAGTTGTCAGGCCCTTGGGCACTCCTTGCTCCAGTGTCAAGAAATGAAATGAGATGATTTAGCTCCTGGTTAAGTCTCCGTATCGGTTGTTTGTGTCTTTCTACATTTCATCTCATGCCATATTTTATAGATTTTTGGGATGAGCTGATCTAGATCTTCTGTATATACCTAGCCAGGGTTCGCTTCATAGCATGTTCCTTGCAGGGCCTGTCTGGTCCTTTGCCTCAAGCCTTGTTCTAAGCATTGTTCATTCCAAGTCATAAGTCATTTCTTGGTTCCTGTAGTACTGCCTCACTCCTGACTATTCATGACAAGGCTCCTGCATTGACCCTAGAACATCTGATTTCTGAACTGCTTTCCTAGAGATGACCCTTGACTTGTTCTTCTAGACTATGTTCCGCTGCTGTCACCATGTTCCTGTGCTGTGACCATATCCCTGTGCTGTGACCATATCCCTTTTCTGGCTCCATGTTCAGTTCTGGCTTCACGATTCTGTCCTGGTACCCCATATTTAGGCCTTTGTTCCATGTTCCTCTTTTGGCTCCACGTTCCTCTCCTGGGTTCATGTCCCTGCCCTTGCTCCACATTCTTGTTCTGGATTGAAGTTATTGTCCTGGCACCCTGTTCCTGTTTTGAATTCACATTCCTACACTTGCTCCACATTCCGGTCCTGGCTCCACGTTCCTGTTTTGCCTCTAGGTTCTTGTCCAGATTCCACATTCTGTACTGTCTCCGTGGTCCTGCCCTATCCTGCAGTGTCCTGTTCTGGCCTCATGTTCCTGTCCTTTTCCTGTTCCAGCTCATTCTGGTTCCAAGTTCCTGTCCTGGCTCCACATTCCTATTCTGGCTCCACATTCCTGCTCCATGTAGCTGACGTGTTCTGGTTCCTGCCATGATTCCATGTTCTTGTTGTGGCTTCACATTCCTGCTCTGGATCAATATTCCTGTCCTGAATGTCCAGTTCAGGGTCGATATTCCAATATTGTTCCCACTTCCCCTGGTTCTGTCCTGGCTCCATGTTCCTGCTTTGCCTCCAGGTTCTTGTCCAGGCTCCACATTCTGTACTGTCTCCACATTCCTGTCCTGACCTGTTCTGACTTCATGTTCCTGTCATTTTCCTGTCCTAGCTGGTTCCAGGTTCCTGTCGTGGCTCCACATTTCTGTTCTGGCCCCACATTCCTGCTCCATGTAGCTGCCGTGTCCTGGTTTATTCCATGGCTCCATGTTCCTGTCCTGGCATCACATTCCTGTTCTGGATCAACATTCCTGTCCTGAATGTCCAGTTCAGGGTCGATATTCCAATGCTGTGCCCACTGTCCATAGACTTGTCCTCATAAAATGTTCCTGTCCTGGCTCAACATTCATGTCCTGACTCTATGTTCAGAGACCACATCCCAGTCCGGTTCCATGTTCCAGTCCAGGTTTCACATCTGGCTGTACTTTCCAGTTTGAACTTTGTGGTTCTGGTTCCAGATTCTCGCTGCACTACTGTGCTTGTGCTCCTGGTCCATTCTTGGTGTCCATATCCATGTTTCATGCCTCATTCCTTGTCTTTCTGGTCCTGTTCCACACTTCACCCTAGTCTAAGGATCACAAAATCAGTCCCAGCCACAAGAATCCTCCATCTTATCAAACAAAACAGTGGACTATACTTTCAATTAAAATTAATATTAGTCCTTAGAAGGACATTCATGTCCATGTTTATCACTGGTCATTTTTATACCCCAAATTCTGCACTGATTCATTTCTTAAAGGGAACCTAGCATATCAATTCCATTTTCAAGATCTCTGTTTCAAGGGAATCTGTCACCCCAAACCTACATATTAGCCTAGCTGCGCAGATAGATAGGTTAGGGTCACCTGAGTCAAACGGTGTTTTCCCCTTTTGAATTGGTTGCTCCGTTGCCGAGATATCGCTGTTTTTGTCAATATGCAAATTTAGCTCTAGCAATGGCAGCTCCCATGTTGTTCAAAATAGCTCATTTGCATAGTGAAAAATCAGCGATATCTCAGCAAAGGAGGCATCGATTCACAAGGGGAAAACACTGTTTGACTCAGGTGACCCTAACCTATCTATCTGCGCAGCTAGGCTGATATGTTGGTTTGGGGTGACAGATTCCCTTTAAACAGAGATCTTGAAAATTGAGGAATCTAAGCAAAAAGTATATTAGAAAGTTGCATTATACAGTGATTAGGCTTCATTTGGGGGTCGACCAGGGTTATATGCTATACCTGTAGGGCCATGGACACCTAAATCCTGCCTCACTTGTGTGTCTCCGGGATGTAACTTACACAGAATGTATTGTAATAAACTAGAACTCATTTGAAGATGGAAATCTCTATTAAATATTGTTTTCCTCCAAAAAAGGAAAATTGATGGCTGGTAATAAAAGAAGAGGAATGAGCTTGTTTATCGTCACGTTCCTTATCTGTACATCATTTACAGCAACGAGCTCAGCGAGACCTTCAGAACTGCCGCAGGACTGTGGGGAATGAGTTCCAATCCTGATACAGTATTATTTATAGGCGCCATAGTTCACGAACCAAACCAATAATTCATATTGTAACCTTAGATCCGTCAAATCGCATCTGAATCACACGTGAGAATGATCGACATTTTTGTGATGGATTTTACAGTTGAAATGAAATGAATTTTGTATCACGGCTCAAAAAAAAATCTTTATGTTTTTTTCATGCCTGACTATTTGTTTTGTAATTGTATTGCTTTGTATGTTCTTATTGTTATATTTAAGGGAATTTATCATCAGATATCGCTGGATCACATCATTGACTGCTTGTAATAGAGACCACTTATCCTCCTTCCCACATCACATACACATATCACAAAGCATGCTCACTACATGATTCCATAGAAGTTCAGAGCATGCTCACTACACATTCCCATAGCAGTTCAGAGCATGCTCACTACACATTCCCTTAGCAGTTCAGAGCATGCTCACTACACATTCCCATACCAGTTCAGAGCACACTCACTACACATTCCCATAGAAGTTCAGAGCACACTCACTACATGTTCCCATAGAAGTCCAGAGCATGCTCACTACACATTCCCATACCAGTTCAGAGCACGCTCACTACACATTCCCATACCAGTTCAGAGCACACTCACTACACATTCCCATAGAAGTTCAGAGCACACTCACTACATGTTCCCATAGCAGTTCAGAGCATGTTCACTACATGTTCCCATAGAAGTTCAGAGCATGCTCACTACACATTTCCATGGAAGTTCAGAGCATGCTCACTACACATTCTCTTAGAATTTCAGAGCATGCTCACTACACATTCCCATAGAAATTCAGAGCATGCCCACTACATGTTCCCATAGAAGTTCAGAGCACAGAGTCTTGTCTGGGGTTTGATATAGGGTTCTGATGTATGGGTCTGGTCTGGGGTCTGATAGAAGAGTCTGGTTTGGGATCTAAAATGTGTCACCAGAAAATCACATATATTTTAATGCTTTTTTTTAAATTCCATGTCGATAAATTAAAAAAAAAAAAATCCTGTATATTTCACTGTAGCCACTAAGCTTAATAATAGACTGGCACTTGCTGATTCTGTAGCTTCTTTGCAGGAGTCACCTCTTTGAAATCACAGACATTATTACAATAGAAGATAACACCTTTATAATTAACACCACTGACCCATCATTACATCCACTACGACAATAGATGATGTCACAGCTTATGTACTCTCCTCCCTTTACAGAACATGTCTAGAAAACTCCTATAGACCTCAATGAGTTGGCTCCAGACTATTGCTGCCTATGGAAATGACTATGCTGTAAAGCATATCACTGAATGCTGTTAACAGAGCAGAAGAACAAGATGGCCGCCCCCACATACAGGTACAGAAAAAGAATTAAAAAATCTACAATCAGAAAATAAAAAATTATTGGAAAAAATAATAGATTTTCCTATCTGATTTTAATAAATAAAAAAAATTAAGACACATTCCCTTTAAGAGTCTGGTTTGGGGGCTTTTTTTTTCTCTCTGGCAAAGAAAATTGGTAGGGCTATCCAACGTAGATTTTTTTCCCCTAGAAATTAAGAGGCTGTATCTGTGCTTTATTCTTGAAAGTTAGGATGCATCAATTGGCCACTAGGGGCAGAAAGGCAAAATTAGCATATCTCCACCCCCTATCCCAGAATAAGTATTATAATTCTTATTTTTGGCCTATAGACGTGAATTGAGCATGTAAATTCCTTCTACTTTAGGAAATCCATGGTATATACCAAAATAATGGAGAAAAGAACTGTTTGGACCATTTATTCCTCCTCTCCCTAACTTTACTAGGTAGTACAATATGCAAAAGCCAATACAAAGTTCTATTTTTTTTTTCAAAAGCTCGTTGAACCCCCACAAGGGACGGGATTTACAACTAAGTGCCAAAGGTCTCTAGTTATCAGGCAGACCTCTTACACCTAATGCTCACAGGCAGGCGCTATCTCTATTAATAGAGTTGTCAGGTCTTATCTGTAGTCCATTAATATGTATCTGCATTAAAGATGGAGGCCGTGAGTGTGTGCGTCATATCACCCAAATCAATGCGATAAGGAAATGAACGCAACTGAACTGTGCCGAGCACCGGCTGAAGGATCGTCTGAAAGCATCTAAGCTGCAAAACCGATCTATAGAAGGAGTCAGATGAATCGATGCAGACATTCCTCGTAATGGAGCGTCATTATAGCGGGTGGAATTTTCTACAATATTATCTGTTTAAGATTAGTTGCACATTTCTTGTATTCTTCATAAATATACATATTGATTGTGAATTGTAGGAGCGCGGGCAGGATGTGCTGATTCTGGAACTTAGGATGTAGTATTGTTATTAGTATTGTGTATGTAGCATTACGAATTCGGCAGGTTCATTCTACCATCTAATATTGTGTATGGGGCCTCCCAACTCTCCGTCGCAGCAGATGTCAGGGCAGATAAGGCTTGGGTTGTTGGATTTTAACTGCCTGATCCTTTTTTCTTGGCACAAGAGCATACCAAACGTGCCTGATCCTGTTGTTCTGGGACAAAGGTGTGCCGAGTGAGTCAATCCTTTTGTCTCGGGCAAGAGTATTCCAAGCGAGCCTGATCCATTTGTTCTGGGACAGAGGCAAGCCAAGTGTGCCAATCCTTTTATCTTGGGCAAGAACATTCCAAGCGTGCCTGATCCTTTTGTTCTTGGGACAAAGTCGTGCCAAGTGTGTCAATCCTTTTGTCTCGGGCAAGAGCATTCCAAGCGAGCCTGATCCATTTGTTCTGGGACAGAGGCAAGCCAAGTGTGCCAATCCTTTTATCTCGGGCAAGAACATTCCAAGCGTGTCTGATTCTTTTGTTCTCATGCAAGAGTGGGCCAAGCGTGTGTGATCCTTTTGTTCTTAAGCAAGAGCGTGTCGAGCTTGCCTTTTGTTCTCTGGGCACGAGCATGACAAGTGTGCCCAATCCTTTTGTTCTTGGTGCAAGAACGAGCCAGGCATGCTTGTGTATGGGGAAGTCAGGAGAGATAACTGTATAAAGGGCATGGTTGGCTTCACCTGGGTGGAAGGAATCTTAAAAATGGTCCATATGCTCCATATGAGGAGATCAGTACCATAAATAACGCGGCACAGTTGTGGGCCCCGCTACCAATTCTGTGTTGTGGCCCAAGACCTCTGACAGTGGAGTCCATCCAATGTGTATGAGAATTGTCCCAATTTTGGGAGAAAGAAAACTGCATTTCAATATGGACGAGCCGCTGCCGAGGTGTCCAGGAGTAGATTATTCTCTTCCTATGGAGAACATATGCATGCTGGTATGAATGTGTATAGAGGACTAGAAGGAACTATTTCCCGATCAACAAAAGGATCAAGTAGATGAAATCCAACATGTATGATCCTTATCGTTCCATCTGACATCGCGGGGAGAGTTAAGGGGACCCCATACACATTAGATGGTTGACCAAACCTGCCAAAAACGTCAGGTTTCGGTTGTCGTGCATCCATGTATAGTCTGATTTACTCTCTGTTGTTTAGTAATTGGGTTTCTACCTGACACTATGCTGCACAAGGTCAGGTGGAAGCCCCGAAAGTCAGTATAATATGGAGTCTATACATAATGAGACCACATTACCACCTCCCGATGGTGGATCTACGCACAGTCAGGATTAATGGATGTGTAGCCGCTGCATAAATATTCACAACAACCAGACATGTATTATTCAAGTAGGTAAATCAATGGTATACAGAAAATTAAAGGGCCAGTGCGCCATTCACAAAGATTCCTTCAGTTAATCCAGCTGTAATTAGATATTACCTTATTATTCCTGCCAAGGAGTCTGGAGCGGGCACTTATCTCAATCTACTGATTAGACTTTGGCATTGCCCTGTAGTAAAGAGGCGGCCATAGAATAAAGAGCTTCTTATTAGTCATGGCCAAGCGTCTGAACTTGGGGAAGACTGAGAGGGATCTGGGCTCCTTGCATACTTATCAACATTTGACTCCTAATTTCTAAAAAATATTAAAGGCGTTGTCCAGGATAACCACTTTTTTAATATGAGGCCGGAAAAAAATGTAAAAAAAAAACATACTCACCTGTCCCTGTTGCTCCGGTGTTGGTCCGGTCCGGCGGAAGTCCCCACCGCACTGTGACATCACGTGTCCCGTATCAGCGACCTAAGGAAAGGACACAGGACGTCACTACCTGTGACATACCGCATCCCTTTACTTAGGCCGCTGACGCCACTGATTGGTCTCAGTGGTCATGTGCGGCAAGAACTTCAACTGGAAAAAAACACAGGAGCACCAGGACTGCACTGCGTTGGGAGACCCCGGGTACCGGGTGAGTATGTTGTTTTTTTTTTTTAATTTTTTTCAACTTCCCTGGCCTCATACTAAAAAAGTGGTTATCCCGGACAACCCCTATAAGCCCCACCTCATATGCCCCACCTCATATGCCCCTCTAATGCAAATTGACATACATTTATGGTTCTACAGCCAGTTCTCCCCTTTTCTGCCAAAAATACCACCGACTCTCTGAAAAGAGGTGCCGCAACCCAGTCGCGAACCGTGGGTAGATCAGGACGCCATAGTTTTCCAATCCTACCACTCTCCGACTAGTAGGCCTCAAGCTAAACTAGGCCTGCGGCCTACAAGCTGGTGGAAAGTAGTGAGCAGTGAGTATCAGTTCATTACTGGCCCCGCCCACTCTTTCTCTGCTTTGGGATACTCACTGTTTCCTCCCAGGAGTGCGGGGGCACTGAGGGGGCATTAAACTGTGTAGGGGCAGAGAAATGGACCAGTAAATTGTGTGGGGTTATTACACTGTGTGGGGGCACTAAGGGGGGCATTAAACTGTGTCGTCACTGGGGGGGCCATTACACCGTGTGGGTGCACTGAGGGGGGCATTAAACTGTGTGGGACATTAGGGGGAATATTAATATAAGGGCACATAATTTATTTAAAGGGAACATTAATATGGGGGACAGGCAGAAGCGTAATATGAAGTTTCTGGGCCTCAATACAAAATGTATACTGGGCCCCACAACTATAATATATTTTTACAGTACTGCACAAAATATAGTAAAGGTAGAGATCCTGCACCAATATGTATGTGGCCACGAGAACCTCATTGTCGTTATTTGAGGGGGTCCCAGCAAAAGGGTCCAAACTGATCAGACACACCTCTTGTGGATAGCTATTAGACGCTTAGAGATTAGTGAAGGTAGATTTCTGCTGCAGAAAGCTGCCTCTCAGCTTGTATACATTCAAATACAATGAGCTCCCCCTAGTGGTGGCTGCAAGAAGTCAGTATTACATTATTGAAGGTCAAGTCATAGAAAAAAAAGCTACTATGCAAAAATACATGAATATACATATATCTATAAACCCAATAACTGAATGGATTTTGGTTGGTGGCGGTTTGTTGCTGTTTATAGCCCTGCACAGATTTTCTGCTGCTCTTTTGTACCCTCAGCTTTTACAGCCACGCCTGAGGATTTATGGCGATAATTTGGTTCCTGGTTTTAATGAGCTAATGAGGTTATCACCTTAATGAGCCACTATGAAAATCTATTTCCCATGAAATAAAGCGCAGGTTGCTGATCCTCCACCAGCTGACGCAACCCCGCAGCTAATCACTATCATCACTTCACACAGTAAACTTTTCACCTCCGACTTTCTAACCCTGCACATTTTTTTCTCCCTATCTGTGAATTTATTGATTCTTAGATAAACATTTTTCATGATGAAGTCTGTCACAAGCTACTAAAGTGTGAGTCTATGACCTGGGCAGAATCTCCCACTGCATCGTGTACTAAACTAAAGCTGCAAAACCAAATGTATAAATAATTTCTATATAAAGATACATGAGGGGATTGTTAAATGTATAGATATTTTATCTAAGGGAAATTTGGAAGGGATAATCATAATGCTGTCCCTATGTATAAGAATATAACCAATATAATACTGCCCCCTATGTACAAGAATATAACTACTATAATACTGCTCCTATGTACAAGAATATAACTACTATAATACTGCTCCTATGTACAAGAATATAACTACTATAATACTACTCCTATGTACAAGAATATAACTACTATAATACTGCCCCTATGTACAAGAATATAACTACTATAATACTGCCCCCTATGTACAAGAATATAACTACTATAATACTGCTCCTATGTACAAGAATATAACTTCTATAATACTGCTCCTATGTACAGGAATATAACTACTATAATACTGTATGTACAAGAATAACTACTATAATACTGCTCCTATGTACAAGAATATAACTACTATAATACTACTCCTATGTACAAGAATATAACTACTATAATACTGCCCCCTATGTACAAGAATATAACTACTATAATACTACCTCCTATGTACAAGAACATAACTACTATAATACTGCCCCCTATATACAAGAATATATCTACTATAATACTACTCCTATGTACAAGAATATAACTACTATAATACTGCTCCTATGTACAAGAATATAACTACTATAATACTACCTCCTATGTACAAGAACATAACTACTATAATACTACCTCCTATGTACAAGAATATAACTACTATAATACTCCTCCTATGTACAAGAATATAACTACTATAATACTGCTCCTATGTAAAAGAATATAACTACTATAATACTGCTCCTATGTACAAGAATATAACTACTATAATACTGCCCCCTATGTACAAGAATATAACTACTATAATACTACCTCCTATGTACAAGAATATAACTACTATAATACTGCCCCTATGTACAAGAATATAACTACTATAATACTACCTCCTATGTACAAGAATATAACTACTATAATACTACTCCTATGTACAAGAATATAACTACTATAATACTACCTCCTATGTACAAGAATATAACTACTATAATACTGCCCCCTATGTACAAGAATATAACTACTATAATACTGCCCCTATGTACAAGAATATAACTACTATAATACTGCTCCTATGTACAAGAATATAACTACTATAATACTGCTCCTATGTACAAGAATATAACTACTATAATACTGCTCCTATGTACAAGAATATAACTACTATAATACTGCTCCCTATGTACAAGAATATAACTACTATAATACTGCCCCTATGTACAAGAATATAACTACTATAATACTACTCCTATGTACAAGAATATAACTACTATAATACTGCACTATGTACAAGAATATAACTACTATAATACTGCCCCCTATGTACAAGAATATAACTACTATAATACTGCTACTATGTACAAGAATATAACTACTATAATACTGCCCCCTATGTACAAGAATATAACTACTATAATACTGCTCCTATGTACAAGTATATAACTATTTTAATACTGCCCCCTATGTACAAGATATTTTGGTTTTCTATACCCCCCCTGGGACTTCTTTTGGACTTTTGATTTTGTATATTACTTTCATTGCTATATATGTGAGTGAATCCTCTGTAGGGATTTGCAGACACTTATGATGATCCCTCCGGCTGCTGAGAACTATATTTTAATCTAAAGGAGGTAAGAAGTAATTCAGCCTAACATTTGCGCTGAGCAGACAGACCGCGAGCTGCCTCTGTATACAAGCTGTCTTTATTGTTGTGGAAAGAGCAGAGCCCAACCTTTCCCGGCTTTCATACAGTTTAATTGTCCTGTTCATGGCACTTCAGCCAGCTGGTAGACTTCCGCAATAAGCACCGGGAGCAGATGCTTTGTTTTCACAATTGGAGTCTTCGTTCAGGAAAAATGATGACAGAGACAGCGCTGGCAGGAGAAAACGAAATGTCACATACTTTGGCAACTGCTGTTCAGTCAAGATGCATACAATGTGCAAACTTTATTGTTTTTCCAAAGGCTGCAAAATAATAGCGCCTCCATGTGAGGTCACCGCCTTGTCATTCATATAGTGAGGAGACCATACAAGTCATTGAACAACTCTCAGCATTATGTAAAAGTTTTGTGATGCAGAAGATGAATGTGTTTATGGACAGTCACATTCACTATTGATAGTAACATACTACCCCTCTCCTATTCAGAGTATACCACCCATCATGCTTGATGGAGGATGGAACGCTGATTTCTTTTACTTTTCACCTGAGTGGAGCCTCCTACTATAATATTTATTTTCTGTAATCAGTAATTTGCTGTGCAAGAGCTGCAGAGAGGATATTATCATATTATTATAATACTGCCCCCTATGTACAAGAATATAACTACTATAATACTACTCCTATGTACAAGAATATAACTACTATAATACTGCCCCCTATGTACAAGAATATAACTACTATAATACTGCTCCTATGTACAAGAATATAACTACTATAATACTGCCCCCTATGTACAAGAATATAACTACTATAATACTGCTCCTATGTACAAGAATATAACTACTATAATACTGCCCCCTATGTACAAGAATATAACTACTATAATACTGCCCTCTATGTACAAGAATATAACTACTATAATACTGCCCCTATGTACAAGAATATAACTACTATAATACTACTGCTATGTACAAGAATATAACTACTATAATACTGCCCCCTATGTACAAGAATATAACTACTATAATACTGCTCCTATGTATAAGAATATAACTACTATAATACTGCCCCTATGTGCAAGAATATAACTACTATAATACTGCTCCTATGTACAAGAATATAACTACTATAATACTGCTCCCATGTACAAGAATATAACTACTATAATACTGCCCTCTATGTACAAGAATATAACTACTATAATACTACCTCCTATGTACAAGAATATAACTACTATAATACTGCCCCCTATGTACAAGAATATAACTACTATAATACTGCTCCTATGTACAAGAATATAACTACTATAATACTGCTCCTATGTACAAGAATATAACTACTATAATACTGCTCCTATGTACAATAATATAACTAGTATAATACTGCCACTATGTACAAGAATATAACTACTATAATACTGCTCCTATGTACAATAATATAACTAGTATAATACTGCTCCTTATGTACTAGAGCATAACTACTCCATTGCAGTAGACAAGAGTCAGGTCAAAGCTGGTAGAGTTCAGTCATGAATAGAGAAAAGTCCAAGGTCTGGGCAGGCAGCAGTCTGGAATATAAATTACAGAGGACCCTAAAGGACGCTATTGCTGAGGCTTGGGGCACAGGGTGGAGGATCCCTATAGAAAGTCCCAGTTCAGAGGCAGTTATAGACCTTCTTTTGCAACGGTTGCATTAGTGACAGGGGCGTAAATACCGGGTTAGCAGCGGGAGCAGCTGCCACAGGGCCTGGGACATTAGGAGGCCCGGCAGGCCCCTGATGTTTTTTTTTTTAATAGGCCATTGCGTAATGGGCTGTAACGGGTCCTATTTACTTACCGATACCCGCTCCTGCTCACAGCCACCTACGCTTCCCATTCTGTGGAAGCGGAGGTGGCTGTGAGCAGGTGCGGGCATCAGTAATTAAAGCTGCGGTCCGTGAACCCCACAAACACTGCTATCATTATACTCGAGGGTCTTTTTAGACCCCCGAGTATAATGATCGGAGGCCCAGGGGAGGTGAGGGAACATAAAAAACAATGTTACTTACCTCTCCTGTGCTCCGGCAAGCTTTGGGCCTCCTTGGGGATGCCCAGGCCAACGTCATTATGCATTGCAACCCCAACCGTGACGTCTGGTCAAACATTGAAAAAGCAGGGAGTGCGCCGGAGCCAAGAAGAGGTAATTAACACTGTTTTTTATGTTTGTATCCTCCCCTGGGTCTCCGATTATTATACTCTGGGGATTGAAAAGACCCCAGAGTATAATAATTTTTCATGGGTGGTCCACAATGGGGCATAATACTGTGTGCAGGGGCCACTATGGGGCATAATAGTGTGTGCAGGGTCCACTATGGGGCATAATACTGTGTGCAGGGTCCGCTATGGGGCATAATACTGTGTGCAGGGGCCACAATGGTGCATAATACTGTGTTCAGGGTCCACTATGGGGCATAATACTGTGTGCAGGGGCCACTATGAGGCATAATACTGTGTGCAGGAGCCACTATGGTACATAATACTGTGTTCAGGGTCCACTATGGGGCATAATACTGTGTGCAGGGGCCACTATGAGGCATAATACTGTGTGCAGGGGCCACTATGGTACATAATACTGTGTGCAGGGGCCACTATGGGGCATAATACTGTGTGCAGGGTCCGCTATGGGGCATAATACTGTGTGCAGGGGCCACAATGGTCCATAATACTGTGTTCAGGGTCCACTATGGGGCATAATACTGTGTGCAGGGGCCACTATGAGGCATAATACTGTGTGCAGGGGCCACTATGGTGCATAATACTGTGTGCAGGGGCCACTATGGCGCATAATAGTGTGTGCAGGAATGAGGGGAATGCGGTTTGTTCAGGGGGGGTGTTGCCGGGGGGGATAATGTTCGCCTTGGGGCCCAGCCATTCCTAGTTACACCACTGATTAGAGATGTAGAGAATGTCTCTAGTACATCAACCAAACCACCGGTGAACTTTTCCCTATTGTTAGCTGTATGCACTGAAATAGTAGTCACCCAGATAGAAAGACAAGTGGTTGCTAGGCAACAAGAACAAAAAATCCCTGCAAAATGTTTCACTTTTGCTATTCCTATACTGTAAACATTTCTGCTGGATTTTATAAGATCTATTTTAGAATGTTATTATATGATTAACCAGGTAACCTATCATGTATAAGATGGCAGCCTGGCCTGTAGAGTTGTTTAAGTCTCAGTATACCTAGAAGAGTTTTTTTTTTTTTCCCTTCCATATCGTAAATTTAGATTATATTATGGGAAGAATTTATGACATGGGTTATAAAGTAGATAATGGTGGTAAAGTAATTTAGTCAGGTTCACCTACAGGTTAGTTACAAGTTCAGTTTTTCTTCTTGGTGTTGCTAGATTGGCTGGAAAAGCTTGGAATATATCTATGAACCTGAGAAAAAGAGGAATAACGTGTAGCTCCTGGACCTCAATGCAAAATCTGTAATGGGGCCCCCACTTATTATATGCTATTTATAATACTGTTGTCTTCTTATGTTGTAGAAAGTTCTTTGGACCCCCATTTAGGCTCCAGGGCCCGGTAGCTTCAGGATCTGGAAGGTGTATAAGTATGTAATGGATCAAGAAGAACACTGTCTAATAGCTAAAATAGAGATGGATCTGAAGAACACCTAAGAGATTATTCCTGTGTCATATTTCACCCCTTAAAGGGGACCTGTCACCACCTCTACTACTTCCAACTCTTCACATCCTTTAATAGGTGCCGCTCCACTGATTTTGGTACAGTTGGAATTTTTTCTCTAACCCTCACCATTCCTGAGCAATCGTTGCTGTTAGTTTCTCAGTTGCTCAGTCCATCTAGGTCTCCCAAGATGGACTGTCAGCTCACTGAGGTATCAGGTTACTTATGCCCGTAGAAGTCTATGGAGAGAGGAGGAGGACAGAGAGCTAGAACCAGAGACACACACAGACAGAGGCTAGTGCAGCTAATAGTTTTCTAGCTCACCCCAAGTGCTTTATTAACATCAATGTTGTTCAATACATTTCTTTAATGTCCTATATGGTGCTGCTGATGCTACTTGGTGAGTGAGGGAGAGTTAGGGAGCAGAATCTACTATTCTCTCTCTGTAATTTCTATGGGAGATAACATAGCAGTTAGCCTCCTCTCACCAGCTCAGGGACAACTGAAAATTCGATACCAGCCTAGAAGAAAACTACTAAAAATGTAGGATACAAAGCATATAACACACACATGGCAGTCTATCCTGAGAAGTCATCTGAAACTTTACATTACGTAACATTTAATAAGGCAATAATGAAAAAAAGATGTGGGATTAGAGATGGTGTCTGGAGGGTCAGGGATGTATGTTTTGAGTATTCCCTCTGCTGCTCCTCCTCCCCTCTCACAGCATGACTCTTAGACAGACAATGCAGATGCATCTCCCTCATTTTTGTCTTCTCTTCATTGTTTCACGCTATACAAATATTTTTGAATTTAGGATGGTTTCTGAAGTTTTACAGCTAGAAGGACTCCCACCTGGCCCAATTCACTTTTTGACTTTTCACATTATAGATCCCATTTTCCTTCATGCAGCTCCTCCTCCCCTCTCACAGCATGACTCTCATACAGACACTGAGGTAGAGACACTGCAGCTGTATCTCCCTCCTTTCTGTTTTTATTGTTTCAGTCTAGACAGATTTTTTTGGTTCCAGATTTGTTTTGTAAACATTTATAGATGGGCTATAGGCATTTAACGGGAATACTATCTCTTGGCCTGACCCATTTTTAGCATTTTTCGTTCTAAATCCCATTTAGCTTCTTGCAGCTCCTCCTCCCCTCTCACAGCATGACTCTCTGAGGTAGAGACACTGCAGCCTCATCTCCCTTCTCTCTGTCTACTCTTTATTGTTTCAAACTAGACAGATTTTTTTGGTTTCAGAGTCTATATCTGAACATTTGCAGATAGGCTAAAGGCAGGGAATGATAATACTACCACCTGGCCCAACTCACTTTTTGCCTTTTTACATGATAGATCCCGTTTTCCTTCATACAGTTATAGGGACACTAGTTAACACCACTAGGGATGTTACTGTGTTCAAATATATATGGCTTCAATGGAAACTAATAGTAAACCTGTCTTTAGTAAGCTCCTAAACTCCCCCTAGTGGTGGCTACAAGCACTTAAAATGTTAACTCTAGGTGTATTCTGGGGATTTGGGCAAAAAAATGATCAGTATGATCTGTATTGTTTTTCTTAAATACTTGTTTCTCAGTGCCCTTTGAGTTGTACTTTGTATAATCTCAATCTTATCTGCCGTTCAGCACATTATGCAGAACATTTGAAAACAAAGAGACAGGGCGCAATGTGGAGCAAAGTCTTGTCCATGACGGTCTCCTTGGGTAATTTTATAAATCTTTAGAAATATTTGCTGCTGACTTTGTATGTGCATTGACTTAAAAGGATGCTTCACATTAGTTTACATATAGAATTGAGGCAGTTTTTAATTTACATTGTTTTACAGCGGTTCTGAGCTGTATTCATAATTTTCAAGCTTCAGAGCTGCAATCTCTGCACAGTCCATGCTTGTTTGGTGTCTGCACAGAGATTAGTGGGATGATTTGCATTCTGGGAATCATCATCTATTCAATAGGCACTGTGTGTAATTTGAAATGGAGAAACAGCCTGTGTCAGTAAGTTGTATAAACTCAGATAGTACTGTCTCCCTGTCTCTTCCTGTTATGTTCTAAGGTCCAATTGCAATGACTGTAGTGATGAAATGTACAAGGGAAATTTGACATTTATTTACTAATTTATGTAGGCACAGATAGTACTACCTCCCTGTCTTTCTTTAAATGGTGTAGGTAAGGATAATACTACCTCCTCTTCTTTCCCTGTAGATCATATTGCTAACTACTGCCTTCCTGTTTCTTCTTGTCCATTATGAAGGCTCAGATAGTACTGCCATCTAGTTTAAATTGTGCAGGTCCAGGCACGTACTGTCTCTCTGTGTAATTAATTTAGGCATACATTGTACTTCCCTCTTTCTCTACTGGTATATTATATGGGTTCAGATAGTGTTACCTGCCTGTCTCTTGTAAAGAAGTGCAGATACGACTGCACTACTGCCTACTTTTCTCTTCCTATAGATGTCGTTGATACAAATAATACTGCCTCCTTGTATGTTCCTGTAAGATGGTACAGTCTCCCTGTAAATACAGTATTATAGGCATAGATAGTACTGACTCCTTGTTTCTCCCTATAAATGGCATAGGGACAGATAGCACTTCCTCGTTGTACATAACAAAGGCATATATAATGCTTTATCATCTCTCCTTATACAGACGTGGACAAAATTGTTGGTACCCCTCGTTTAATGAAAGAAAAACCCACAATGGTCACAGAAATAACTTGAATCTGACAAAACTGGAATATGCCAAACTACATGTTGACAAACCACAAAGCTTCTGGGAGAATGTCCTATGGACAAATGAGACAAAAATCAAAATTTTTGGCAAGGCACATCAGCTCTATGTTCACAGACGGAAAAATGAAGCATTTCTTGTAAAGAACACTGTCCCTACTGTGAGACATGGAGGAGGCTCTGTTATGTTCTGGGGCTGCTTTGCTGCATCTGGCACAGGGTGTCTAAAATCTGTGCAGGGTACAATGAAATCTCAAGACTATCAAGGGATTCTAGAGAGAAATGTGCTGCCCAGTGTCAGAAAGCTTGGTCTCAGTCGCAGGTCATGGGTCTTGCAACAGGATAATGACCCAAAACACACAGCTAAAAACACCCAAGAATGGCTAAGAGGGTAAGAGGAAAACATTGGACTATTCTGAAGTGGCCTTCTATGAGCCCTGACCTAAATCCTATTGAGCATCTTTGGAAGGAGCTGAAACATGCCGTCTGGAAAAGGCACCCTTCACACCCGAGACAACTGGAGCAGTTTGCTCATGAGGAGTGGCCAAAATACCTGCTGAGAGGTGCAGAAGTCTCATTGACAGTTACAGGAATCGTTTGATTGCAGGGATTGCCTCAAAAGGTTGTGCAACAAAATATTACGTTAAGGGAACCCTCATTTCTGTCCAGGCCTGTTTCATGAGTTTCCTTTTTTTAAAAATCCTGTTGAAGCCTGGTTGGAAAGCAATGTCTGACTTTCATTTGTTCATTTCCATAGAATTTTTATATATTATTACTTTTGTCAGATTCAAATTATTTCTGTGACCATTGTGTTTTTTTTTTCATTAAACGAGGGAGGGGGACCAACAATTTTGTCCACGTGTGTAAATAGGTATATACTGCCATGCCTCTTTCTGTAAATGGTATAGGTACAGACAGTACTGCCTTCTTGTATCTCCCTAGGTTCCTGAGCCCCGATGATAAGACTGTAATTGGCTCCCCATCTATAATGTGCCATGTGGATGTGGTAGAGGGGATTCATAGAAGAGAATGACTGGTGGACTTCAGGATTTTGGAGAAATCCTCACTATCGAAGCCTGATCCATGGGACCACTGTGGCAACGTCTTTTTGTGGTTATTCTTGATTCTTCCTCTTCCTGAGACGTGACTCAGTTCACATTGACAAGTTTATGGCACCTCAGAAATCTACAGGTAACTGCATGGAAGATAAAGCAGGTGAAACTGCATGAAGGGGCTGTAAATGGCTGTGAGTTTGTTGGGTTTCTAATTACTGTGAAATTACTTTATGGCCTCTCAGAGATAACATGAATTATCCCCCCCCCATGGGCATACAGCAGCCGAGGTCGGACAGCGGTCGAGGCTGCGATAACACGAGGGCAATCGGTCACCGTACCATTTAGAAAGATTAAGTAATCTGAGATGCTGAACAACCTGTCTATTCATCCAATATAGACTGAAACCTTGGGCCGATACATGCTGTAAATATCTTCTCCTTACCATCCCCGGGATAGTCAACAGCTACTATAATTAGAGGTTATGTATCCAAGATGGCCGCTGATCCTACCATCAGAGGTTCGAGGGGCATATGTACCCTAGAGGTAGCTCCTATAGGGTCACAAGAATGGAGACCAGATCAGCCTTGTCTTCATTTTAATGGACGGTGGGAACCTGCACATGGATGTGATCTCTACAGGTAGAGCGATGTTAGTGGAAAATCATGGATAGGGGCAGCAAGACCTCCAGTTGTAGGTGGTTAGGAGCAGAGTAGAGTCAAGCAGCTCCTCAAAGAGGCCTCATTTTTGTCATTGCTAGGCAGTGTTAAAGTAAAGTTCCTTGGGCCTACCAGATAAAATGATTCTGGAGGGCCCATCATCCAACAACCCCAGAAAATGGACCACATTGCCTTTCAAATTTGGGTGTCTTCTGCTGAACCATTATTGTGTTAGAGCCTGGACCCACTAGAGGTTCCTCTGGTACTCTGGAGGGCTAGTCCGACTATGTTGCTATGTGGCCCTGCTAATATATCCCACATTCATTGCTTTTCAATAAATAGAGTCTTCTTTATCTGTCCGGGGAGGCATTCATGTTGTCTCCCTATCTTCTATCCCCATGCAAGGTCCTTGCGGTGGAGAACAGTCAAGCTGAAGCTTACCATGAACTTTAGGTAGCGGTTCTTCCCAACTTTCTCAACAACATGCACACACTCTTTGGCCAAACTTGTTTTTTCAAGGGGCAGAGGTGCATAAGCCACTACCAGACACCTTTGGTGGCACTGTATGTCCCCCATAAGAGCAATGGGTCCAATATGTTAAAATTCAACAACTTGGTCCTTCTTTCTCTCCACATCATATATTGGGGAAAGTCAGCACACCCCGATTTATAAGATAGTTGGCATTCCCTTCGACATTGGTGAGTTAGACTAACTTTACTCTTACGTGTACGGGTCCTTTAAGCCTTGTCCAGTTGTGTACAAAGACAGAAGTCATCTCAAAGCCAAGAGAAAACTGGACCATGCATTGGTGTTGGGCTTTATATATGTCCTAGGCCTTGTTCCTTGAGATGTCAACCAATATGGCGGCCATTTTGAACTTCAGATTTTCTCATGTGCTTAAAGTGTAGGCATGTTCTGTGTTTCTTGATTAAACTTTATTACAAACCCATAAAGTTTTGTTCTTGGAAACTTTTTGCTCCTGGAAATGCCCTGTTTTTCAGCATTGACTGGCCGCACAATAAATGTCCCTGGTTACACATAATAAATTAAATTATCACATTTCTTTCTCTTATCTCCTGGGATTTATATGTTAAACTTTACTGAAGAGATGTATTTAAGATGCAAAAAATAACTCAGCATTAGATGAAATATTCATGAGGTGATTGTGAGGCTTCAAGGTCCACCGAGACCAGCATTGAGCATGATGTGTTTGCATCCATCGAGCAGTAAAGCATCCCTGGAAACTGTGCGCAAGTATGGAAGAACATCTTTAAAGGAATAATCTCTGCTGATGAAGGATTTTTTAAAGGGGACATGTCACCAGGGCCGTATGTTCATTGGTACAGTGCCCTATGATGCTGGCACCATTATGGCCACCATACATGTTCCAGCGACCCCTAAAAAACCAAATGAGCTATACTACTCACGAGGTGGGAGGTTGGACTTACTTGTCTCGTTCCCATGACTGGCACTTTGGAGGGCACTTTAGTCTACGCACTTGTATTCACCAGTTCAACTTTCATAGGGCATCTTATATAAGGGACTCCCTGTCCTGATCCAATGAAACAGTCCAGGTTAGCCTCAGCATTGTCCCCAGACCCATGTTTCCTTCCAGGCAGAAGTAATCTACCACAGATTCCTTCAGCTGGTAGGACACTTTTTTGTATGGGTGAGAAAAGCAAATGGATCAATTAAGTGTGCTTGACTGCAGTCACTGTGGCTGGCACTGGGGCATTGTGGCTGGAACACATTGGCTGTTACTGGGGGCATTGTGATAGTCACTTGGGGCATAGTGGTTGGCTCTGTACGGTGAAAGTTTGAGAAACCCTACTGTAAATATGTTTTTGTTATCTTGACAAGTTAGGGGTACCTGGCAGATGATCTGCTCCCCCTGGAGTCCTTCATGCAGACAGTTTCCTAACAGAAATAATGTGTCTGATTCCAGATGTAATCTCATTAATTAGGAGCGGCCACTTTGGTACAGTCTCGGATCTGGAGGCCGCATCGCTAATTACACAAAGCGCTGCCCTTCCTAACAATTATAGTACATAGCACGGCCTGAAGAAATCTGTAAAAGGCTGCATTCATTAAAAGCCATTTGTAGCAGCGCCGGCATCTACCTTGCACACAGACTGACCTTTACGGAAAAAAAAATTACATACAGTACAGTATGTCTCTTATCCCTTCAAAATATTTCATACGATACCTCTGAGAAAGTTCGATTTTTAGTTTGTGCCACGTTTTAGTCAGTTTTGCTTGTCATTTGTACAAAAAACACAGCATAACTGTGGCAGGAACAGAACGCAGCCTAAAAAGATCACCTACTAATAGCTATAGGCCATGTCCTAAATTTTTCTCGGTTGATACTGTTCCAATGCTTTGATCATAGGGTATTGTACAAAAAGTAACTACCAGCGCTATAGTTATAGCTGTCAGAATGATAATGGTAACACTTTTAGTCACCTTAAAGGGACACTATCACCAGAACCCAGCCTATCAACTGAACCCTGCAGATAGATAGGTTAGGGCCACCTGAATCAAACGTTGTTTTCCCCTTCTAAATCGCTGTTTCCGTTCCCAAGATATCACTGTTTTTGTCCATATGTTCAGGCCACGAGGAAGCTGCCATTGCTCAAAAGAGCTCATTTACATATGACAAAAATAGAGATATCTCAGCAACAGAGGCTCCAATTCACAAGGGGAAAACACTGTTTGATTCAGGTGACCCCAACCTATCTATCTGCAGGCTGGGTTGACATGTTGGGTTCTGTTGACAGACTCCCTTTAAACAGAGAAGTATATAAAAAAAATGTCTTCTATGTGTCCCAAGAGATCAGCCATTCTCCCACCTCCTCGTTCCAGTCCTGTGCATGGCTATAAGGCAATTAGCTGCAGCAGGATCCTCCCCTCTCTGTCTTATGTATAGTAGGACAAGCAATAAAATACAACCAAAACAGTGAAAGCAGCTTCTTTACTTGAGTCATCTCTTGGTTTAGTGTTACATAAAAAATATCTGTTGACAAGATTTCCAAAAAGTTTTCTAAAAAGTTTTATTACACAGCTTCTTTCATCCATCACAGGTTGCAGATATGTATGATGTAACATATTTATACTGCCTTCTAGCTGGTCACAGCGATACTGAATACTAATAAGACTTGACCATAGACAATCCAGGTAACGTACAATCGGTGTATTATCAACTTTTTGATCTTATCTGACCAGCTGGAGAAATCTAAAATCTTGACTGGAGGCTATGATCCTCTCACCCTGAGGCTCTAACGTTTGGGTGCCGGGAAAGCACATTCTGTTCTCTGTGTAAAATGCTGAAGGTGACTGGACCTGAAGAGCATTGGGTGACACTAATTTCCCCTCCTCTTGGTGTGATACCACTTCCAGTCACCAGCGTGCTGTGAATATGTATTATAAAGTGCTCGCCTATAATTAATAAGCCCACATATCATCCACCTCCTGTCTTCCGCTACACCGCAAACTCCATAGACAAGACACAAATGGCCCAATTAGCTTTAAGACGAAACAAAAATTACTCTAAGAAAAAATAAGATTAAAAGCTGCAGTCTTTGCTTCTTAGAGCTTTATTTCATGGGTGTCACAAAGATACTGTACATTTCGACCCCTATATAACGCGTTTCAAGTCACTGAAAGAATTTTATCTTCTATAACTCTGTCTCCTTTTTTACTCCAGGGGAGAAAAACTAAATAATTCAGGTCCGTAGTCTGTGATACCAATGTTTGAGTTCATGGGTGACAGAAAGATATATCCTGTACCTTATATATATTATAATAGTGTCAGGACTCGAAATGCGTTGTTGACATTACTTTGGTCTTATGCTTGGTGCAATGTCCCTGCTGTCTCAAGCTACTGAAGGTTTATGTAAAAATTCAGTTCTTTCTATGATACTCCAGGGAATGATGATAAAAATCTGGGTGCAAGACAGATCACCTTTGTCGACTATATAATATGGTGTAAGTGTCAGGGCTCGAAATGCATTTGTAATCTTACTTTGATCTTATGTTCAGTGTGATGTCACTTCTGGTCACGTATTCTCTGTCATAGCATAAATCTACACTATTGATAATGAGTCCACTTTATCCCTCTATTAGACAGAAAACCCCAAATATAACACAGAATGGGATCAATGCGTTTCAAGCTAAAGGAGAATTTCCTGGGATCTTTTGTCTAATATATTCTCTTTCTATTTTACTCCAGGGGAGAAAATCAAAATCATGGTTCAAGTCTGTGATGTTTGATGCCAATATTTAAGTATCTGGAAACTAGAAAGATACATTATGTCCCCTATATAATATGGTAGAAGGAACAGGGCTCAAAATGCGTTGGTCCTCTTACTTTGGTATTAGGCTTAGTATGATAACTGTTATTCTCTAAATCTACATTATTCGTACATATAATAACCCAATTTATTTCTCTACTAGACATCAAACCTCATAAATAGCTCCAAAGGTTTCCAACGCATTTATAGCTACCAAAGAATTTATTGGGATTCTTTGTCTAATATAATTCTCTTCCTATTTTACTTCAGGGGAAAAATTAAAATGGTCTAAATTTATGATATTTCATGTTTACATTTTAATAACTGGGTCCAAGAAATATGCACTCTGTCCCCTATATAATATGGAAGAAGGATCAGAACTCAAAATGCGTTGTGTGTATGACTTTGTTAGTATGCTAAGAGTGATGTCAGTTATTCCCTAACACACGACAAACCAACATTATTAGTGCCTATAATGTCCTGCTTTATCCCTTTACTCATCAGAAAACTCCATATACAATACAGAATGGTACCAATGCATTTCAAGCTACCATAGAAATTATTGGGATTGTTTGTCTAATAGAATTCTTCCCCTATTTTACTCCGAGGGAATAGAAGTAAAATCATGGTTAAAGTCTGTGATATTTCATGCCAGTGTTTTAATATTTGGGTGTAAGGATACACTCTGCTCCCTTTATATTATGAAAGAACTGTCAGGAATCAAAATGCGTTTGTTACATTGCTTAGGTATTATGCTTAGTGTAATGTGTTATTTTCTGAACCCAAAATATTAGTGCCTATAAGCTGCTTTATCCCTCTACTAGGTCTCTACCAGACCCCATATACAACACAGAATGGTACCAACGCATTTCAGAATAATGGAGAATTTATTGGAATTATTTATACAATATTATGTATAATTCTCTTCCTGTTTTACTCCAGAGAAGAAAAATAAAATCATGGCTCATGTCTGCGAGATTTCAGGCCAATATTTTAATATCCGGGTGCAAGTAAGATATACTCTCTACCCCTATATAATATGGAAAAAGTGTTAGGACTTGAAGTGCGTATGTGACCTTACTTTAGTCTTATTCTCAGTGTGATGTCATTTCCAATCACTTATTCTCTAGTACACCATAAATCTTCATTATTAGTACCAGTAATGAGCTTGCTCTATCACTCCACTACAATGCAAACTCCACATTGAAGATGGAATAGCCCCAATTAGTTTAAAGGAATCCTAGGGTATGGTAGAAGTGTCAGGACTTGAAATGCGTTGGTGACCTTACTTTGATATCATACTCAGTGTGATGTCGCTTATTCTCTATTCCACTATGAACTTACATTATTCGTGTCTATAATAACCAGTTTTATTCTTCTACTAGACAGCACACCCTATATACAACACAGTATGGGGCCAAACTACCAGAGAATTTATTGGGAATGTATGTTCAATATAATTCTTCTCCTATTTTAGTCCAGGGGAGAAAAGTAACATGAATGTTCAAGTCTGTGTGATTTCATGCCAATATTTTATTATCTGGATGTATCAAAGACACACTGTGTCCCCTATATAACATGGAAGATGTATCAGGACTTGAAATGCGTTGGTACCCTTACATAGATACTATGCTTAGTTTGATATCTCTAATTCTTGGGCACATTATTCATGTCTGCAATGACCTGCTTTATCCCTCTACAGACAGCAAACCCTATAGAATACACAGAATTTCCAACACATTTCAAGTGTTTTGTTTGTCTCATATAATTCTTTTTCTATTTTATGTGAGATTTCATGCTAATATTTTAATTTCTGAGTTCTAGAAAGATCTACTATGTCCACTAAATAATAAGGTAGATGTGTCAAGACTTGAAATGCGTTGAAACCTTTCTTTGTTATTGTGCTCAGTGTGATGTCACTTACTCTCTAGCACAACAGGAACCTACATTATTAGTGCCTAAAATGATCTGCTTTATCCCTCTGCTAGACATCAAACCCCATTTATGACACAGAATAGTCCAACACATTTCAAGATACTGGAGAATTTATTGGGATTTATTTTCTAATATAGTTCTCTTCCTGTTTTACTCCAGGGAAGGAAAGTAAAAACATGGTTCAATGTATGATATTTCAGGCCAATATTTTGATCTCTGGGTACAAGAAAGATATACTATGTCCCCTATATTATATGGTAAAAGTTTCAGGACTTGGAATGTGATGGTGCCCTTACTTTTCTATTATGCTTATTGTTATTTCACTTATTCTCTTGCCTACCAGAAAGTTACATTATTGGTTCCTATAATGACCCACTTTTTCCCTCTCTAAGACAGCAAACCCCTTATACAACACATTAATGGTACCAATGCGTTTCCAGCTACTGGAGAATTTATTGAGATTGTAAGGCATCTCAGTTGGGAGAAAAGTAAAATTGTGGTTCATGTCTATCATATTTAATGCCAAAATTTTAATTTCTAGGTGCAAGAAAGATACACAGTGTCCCCTATGTATTATAGTAAAAGTGTCAGGATTTGAAACGTGTTGGTATCCATTACTTTGGTCTTAGACTCAGTATGATGTCACTTCCAATCTGTTATTCTTAAGCACTCCATAAATCTGCATTATCAGTGCCAGTAATGAGCCCTCTGTTTCCCTCTGCTACAAAACAACCGCCATATTGGTGATGAAATAGCCCCAATTAGTTTCAAGGAATCATAGAATTTATTTGGACAGACACTATTCTAATATAATTCAATTCCTTGTGTTTTACCCCAGGAGAAAAATAAAATCATGATTCAAGTGTGTAATCTTTGACCCTGAGTTTTTAGCATCTAGATCCATTCTGTCTTCTCTATAATATGCGAGAGTCTTCAGGACTCGAAATGCGTTGGTAACCCTAATTTGCTCTTATGCTCAATGCGATATGACTTCCAGTTACAGGCGTGCTGTGAATCTGTATCATGAATGCGGATGCTTGTGATTAATGAGCCAACATATCACCCACCTCTCGCCCTCCGCTATGCAGCAGGCTCCATACCGAAGACAGAATTGTCCCAATTAGTTTCGAGGAACCAGTGACTGTATTTATCTAAATATATATCTATGGCACATCATGCTGTGTCAGAAACTTGGAGAAAGTGATCGCTACTCCCTAGACAATAGATGGGGAATATCTTGGTTTTTCAGTCAGTTTGTATAGAGATGTGTCTCTGTGAAGTAGCGTGCCCTGCAGGTTTATGTTGTTAGCAATAATCTAGTGTGTACAGTGCTCTGCACTGTGGTGTCGTATTCTGCCATACTAGCAGTCAATGTATTTTCCACAGTGGGGTGGTAAAGTCTCATGGATGTCAGGCAGGATAGGATTCTGGGAACAATGAATTATGGCGGACAAAGGTTAATTGGCTGACGCCTTGTAATGATTTTCCGAGCTGATATAGCATAGCTTTCAGGAGCATATCTTCGCAGGAAGACCTTTTTTTCCTGGGGTCTAGGGTGGTCAATGGGTTAATGCCAAATTCTCTGGTGGTCTAGATGCTGAAGAGGTAAAATGAATATCCTTGGTGGGGAAGTATATAAAGAGAGGACACTGCAAGGGTTAATGGTTGTCCAGGGCATAGAGGGGGTTTATGCAATCATCCGTGGTGAACTAGAACAGTGAAGGGGTTAATATGGTGGTCTAGATCAGGGTATGGACTGATTTCAGCATACCTGGTGGTCTAAGGAAGAATAGGGTTAATGTATTCATTCCCTGATGGTCTAGTGCAGAGAATGGGTTGATGCCAGCATCCCTAGTGGTCTAGGGCAGAGAATGGGTTGATCCCAGCATCCCTAGTCTAGGGCAGGAGAATGGGTTGATGCCAGCATCCCTAATGGTCTAGGGCAGAGAATGGGTTGATGTCAGCATCCCTAGTGGTCTAGGGCAGAGAATGGGTTGATGTCAGAATCCCTAGTGGTCTAGGGCAGAGAATGGGTTGATGTCAGCATCCCTAGTGGTCTAGGTCAGAGAATGGGTTGATGCCAGCATCCCTAGTGGTCTAGGGCAGGAGAATGGGTTGTTGCCAGCATCCCTAGTGGTCTAGGGCAGAGAATGGGTTGATGCCAGCATCCCTAGTGGTCTAGGGCAGGAGAATGGGTTGATGCTAGCATCCCTAGTGGTCTAGGGCAGAAGAATGGGTTGATGCCAGCATCCCTAGTGGTCTAGGGCAGAGAATGGGTTGATGTCAGCATCCCTAGTGGTCTAGGGCAGAGAATGGGTTGATGCCAGCATCCCTAATGGTCTAGGGCAGAGAATGGGTTGATGCCAGCATCCCTAGTGGTCTAGGGCAGAGAATGGGTTGATGTCAGCATCCCTAGTGGTCTAGGGCAGAGAATGGGTTGATGCCAGCATCCCTAATGGTCTAGGGCAGAGAATGGGTTGATGCCAACATCCCTAGTGGTCTAGGGCAGAGAATGGGTTGATGTCAGCATCCCTAGTGGTCTAGGTCAGAGAATGGGTTGATGCCAGCAACCCGAGTGTTCTAGGGCAGGAGAATGGGTTGTTGCCAGCATCCCTAGTGGTCTAGGGCAGAGAATGGGTTGATGCCAGCATCCCTAGTGGTCTAGGGCAGGAGAATGGGTTGATGCTAGCATCCCTAGTGGTCTAGGGCAGAAGAATGGGTTGATGCCAGCATCCCTAGTGGTCTAGGGCAGAGAATGGGTTGGTCAGCATCCCTAGTGGTCTAGGGCAGAGAATGGGTTGATGTCAGAATCCCTAGTGGTCTAGGGCAGAGAATGGGTTGATGTCAGCATCCCTAGTGGTCTAGGTCAGAGAATGGGTTGATGCCAGCATCCCTAATGGTCTAGGGCAGAGAATGGGTTGATGCCAGCATCCCTAATGGTCTAGGGCAGAGAATGGGTTGATGCCAACATCCCTAGTGGTCTAGGGCAGAGAATGGGTTGATGCCAGCATCCCTAATGGTCTAGGGCAGAGAATGGGTTGATGCTAGCATCCCTAGTGGTCTAGGGCAGGAGAATGGGTTGATGCCAGCATCCCTAGTGGTCTAGGGCAGAGAATGGGTTGATGTCAGCATCCCTAGTGGTCTAGGGCAGAGAATGGGTTGATGCCAGCATCCCTAATGGTCTAGGGCAGAGAATGGGTTGATGCCAACATCCCTAGTGGTCTAGGGCAGAGAATGGGTTGATGTCAGCATCCCTGGTGGCCTAGTTTTGTAAAGGGGTTTTGGTCAGCCTAGTCAAGTGTGGTTAAGGGGTTAATCTTACCTGATGTATAGCATTAATTACCATAACTGAGGACACCCTTCTACTACCTTACCGTTTCCACTACCAGGCATCCTCCAATGGTAGAGCTGCTCTAGCTGTCCATGTGTCTGTCTATAACATGGAGAATCCATAGCGGCCAGTCACCCCTGTCTCCTCACAATTCCACAATTCCGCTGTATGTTCATCATTGTATTCTCATCACTTCATTGTATCATATACACACTAGTATGTTAATACCACAGTACGTTTACCAATTCTCTGTATGTTCACCACTGTATGCTCACTATTTCTTTGTAAGCTCACACCACTTTATGCTCAGCAGTCACCATACTGCATACAAACCACTTCACCACAATATCTGCACCACCATATTGTAAGATAACTGTGTTATCACCACTATTCTGGATGGAAACCACTTGTATTTACCACAGTATATTCACCCCTGTTTGCTCACTACTTCACGGTACGCTCATAACTGTATGCTGATCGTGGTCACCACTAAGTGTTCACCACAGTGCTCATCCCTATGTGTTTACCACTGTATGCTCACTACTTAACTGTATGCTCATGATGGTATGCTCACCACTATACACTCACTACATAAATGTATGCTCACGGCTGTATGCTCACTACTGTATGCTCACTACATAAATGTATGCTCACGACTGTATGCTCATGATGGTATGCTCATCACTATACACTCACTACATAAATGTATGCTCACTACTGTATGCTCACTACTGCATGCTCACTACATAAATGTATGCTCAGGACTGTGTGCTCATCATGGTGTATCACCATTCTATGCTCACTACTTCACTGTACGCTCACAACTCTATATTCATCATGGTGTGCTCATCACTACGTGTTTACCAAAGTATGCTCACTACTTTACTGTATGCTCATGATGGTATGCTCATCACTGTACACTCACTACATCAATGTCTGCTCACGACTGCATGCTCATCATGGTGTGATCACCATTCTATGCTCACTACTTCAATTTACGCTCACGACTGTATGCTCACGACTATGTGTTTACCACAGTATGCTCACCACTATATGCTTACTACTTTACTGTATGCTCATCATGGCGTACTCACCACTACTTTCTCACTACTGTACATCACAGTATGCTCATGACTATACAATCATCATAGTGTGATCACCATTATATGCTCACGACTGTATATTCATCATGGCGTGCTCATCACTATATGTTTACCACAGTATGCTCACCACTATATGCTCCCTACGTCACTCTATGCTCATCACAGTGTGTTCACCACTATGTTTTTACTACAGTATGCTCACCCCTGTATGCTCACTACTTCACTCTATGCTCATGAATGTATGCTCACCCATGTATGCTCACTACTTCATTATATACTCATCACTATATTGCATGCTCACTGCTTCCCTGCTTGCTCAGCATCTCACTAAGCTCGCCAGCGTGTGTTCACCCCTTCATTTCTTCTACCAGCCATTGAAAACCCATAAAGCTCTATGAACGGGTAAATTGCTAATCATTCTTGCTCATTGTGTCTCTCCTCCACTTGAGGATGAAGTGGTAGAAATCTCATTTTCTAATTTCGATAGAAGGAACATTAAAAACTTCCATTCTGCTCGCTTAGTCTAGAGATAACCCCCCGGCAGATGGGATTCCCAATCTCTCCTATCATTTCCATCTTGGAAATTCGTCTCTGGAAACCTTTTTTTTGCAAGCTCGTCAACCCGTGGCCTTCATTTTCCATTTTTTTCAGTCCTATAAATCCTCGAAGCCATCCGTTCGACTTGTCTTCTAAAGTGGTCCCATGAATCCAAATTAAATGGACTTCGGGAACATCTGCTCGTTCTTTCCGCCATTTTCCTGCCCGCATCGGGGGGCATAAATAAATGATAAGGTGTTTTAATTGTTCCTGTGTTGTTGGTGATGGCGCCGCTTGTTTGCCTGCAGTTTTTAAACAACAGACAAATGACTTTTTGTGGTGAAGCGTCTCTTGTCGTCCTCCGGAGAGGAGCGATTAACCGCTTGCCGTTAGTTACAGATATATTTCTTCGGCTGATGAAGTGCAGACCCCATCTGCTGCTTATTGCACTGTGCCGCTCCTACCTCCCAGCACGGGAATGTCATACAGACATGTCGAGAGATTCTCAGAGTTATGTTGGAGTGGTCAGGACGACGCCGTAGCCGAATCTGTGAGGTAAGGGAATGCAGTAGGGCGCTGGCCACATAGAAGTTCGTTGCGGTAAAGTTATGGATCCCAAGTTGGGCACCAAGGATACCAATGAGGTAAAGTGTCCTTCAAAAGGTAAGTAATATCCATGTGCTGATTTGATATCTGGAGATGTCGTCATGCATAAATTGAAGTCCTGTGGAAATAAAGAAATTGAGTCAGGGAGGGAAAATTTACACAATTAGAAACGCACAAACAGAATTATCATGTCGCCATCTTGAAGGCAGTGAGGGACTACATAGTGCGGAGGCAGTGACTATGGAGACTTGTAACACCTGGCGAGGTCATCTCCTTAGGGTCCAGGGTTGGTTGTATGGATGTGTCAGCCTCTTGAAGGAGGATGATGGGCTGCCTCCAACCCTTACCAATGCCAATGGATCCTTCCCACAACACTCTGTGTCTCTAAGATCCTAGTCTGTCTTGTTATAAGGTTGTTCCTGCTGTCTTTGGCTATGACTCGGCTTGTTCCTGACCATGTCCCTCTATCTGCTGTCTGCCATGACCTCAGCCGTTCTTCTACTTTCTCTGACCTCGGCCTTCCGTCTGCCTGCCCTGACCTCGACTTATATTCTTTACTCACAACTGAACTCTGTTGTCCCACTACATTTCCTGCCTTGAAATCATTAAATATGAAATATTGCATGCCTTGGTGACAATCGTTGCTTTGAGAGACTACTCCAGGGGTAGAGACCTAGAACTTCCCCATGGAAACATCCATACCTCCTTGCACATTAAGGATTCACAATCCCTTGGAGTCTACTCCCTGGTTTTGCACTAATCTATTAGTTGGTGTATGTCTTCAGTTGGCCATTGTTATAAGTCATATGGTTGGGGTCCTCAACTAAGGTTGAGTTCTTCATGGATGGTGGGGACCATTTTTCCTTTGTTCTAGAGATACATCAGGGAGCCAAAAAGATCCCAGTCCTTTCCATTCCCATAATGAGTGTGTGTGAGGGGGATTGTACGCAAGAACTATTACTAAAAGGGTTCCAATTACATTTCCTGTCTTCCGCCTTGGTACCATGTAGTATGAACGTCTTCCTGCCTTTGTGCCACTGTTGCTTAGAGAGACGACTCCATGGGTAACGACTTAGGGCATCCCTGTGGAAAAGTCCATAGCCCCTTGTAGGCTAAGGACTCACAAGCCCTTACACTCTGATCTCTAGCCTAGTTTAGCCCTAATCCATTAGTGATCTAGTGGGTCTATGTCTTCAGCCGGCCATTGTTATAGGACCTTTAGGCTGGGGTCCTCAACTAAGGTTGGACCCATTCTGGTTCTTCATAGATGGTGGGAGTCATTGCTCCAGTTCCTCCTCGAAGGACAAGACATTTTTCGTTCCGTTGAGGGATAGGTCAGGGAGGAAATAGGTCTCAGACCTTTCCAGTGCCAAAAACTATTACTAAAAGGGGGTCCTATTTAAATTATTGTGACTTTACACCCTTGGTGGGCTGGTGTACTCTACATTTGAATGCATGAATGTAGTGGTGCACTTCTTGTAAAGATAAAAGACCCTTATTACTATGGGAACCATGGAGGAGAAAAGGATAAAAATGTCACAGTTCCCATGATGCAATGTAGCAAAGGACAGACATATCCATCTTTGTATAGACATGTGTCATGTCATCTTACCGTAGAATTAGCTTTTGGTGCTGGGACCATGTCTATGGCAGTGAGGTGCTGGAGGCCTCCAAAATTTCCAAGTTTTTCGTATTTACGCCACTTAGCCCGCCGATTCTGGAACCAAATCTTGTAAAATAAAAAATATGTTTTATGTTTATGTTTTAAAATTTGGTTAAAAAAATATTGTTTTTGCCCCAGGAGGTTTCTTGACTCTACCATCTGTCAATGATTCTGAGTTTTATGGGATGGTGCGATTATGGCCGTTTCTGGGTACACAGGGCCTGACTATTGGACTTGCCGGACTGGTGGTGGGCGTAGTAATAGTTGAGGTTGATGTTTTTGTGGATCCTTTAATATATGAGTGCTATAAATAATTCACATGGCGCTCAACGCAGATTTCTTAGATCCATCCATAAAAGTCAATGATTAATCCGTCCTTGACGTATCACGTTCTCGTCTTTGTAACTGTTCGTTATGAGAAATTAATTTATTGCCATAATAATTTGTCTTCGGTGAAGCCCTTGTCTGCGGGCACTATGACTTTCCTTTGAAGTTTTTGATGGAATGCCATCTAGGGATAATACTATAGGGGATATATTTTTATCAGTTGCAACCGGGCCCCAACAATCTTGGGGGCCCATAAACCTTCAGAGAGCAGCGGAGGGAAAGCATGGCCATGGTTAGATGAAGCCATCTCATTATATAAATATTCTGAGGAACAATGTATATTTTAAAATGATCGAACCGGATTTGACCCAAATTTCCTAATAGTTTCGGGTTCAACCCGAACACGAAACTTTTGGGGTTCATCACCCAAGAATCACTATTATACTCTAGGGTGTCTAAATACATGTACTTACCTTGTGAGGTTTACCCATCTCTACCTATACTCTAGTCACATCCAAAGCTGCATTCAAAATTCTCTCTGTGAATATCTGTGCTATGTAATACTCTAGCAGTAACACAGACAGACAAAGGACAGTTAACCCTTTCAGTGCCAATAATCTAATTTTTGTCTAAATCTGTTTAGCAATAGAGCAGTTTGATCTGTCCACAGATTGCCTAACATAGATTTTACTGACAAAGTCAGTCCTGTTAGTGAAAAATCTTTTTAAAGGTTTTTTTGGGCAAGAGTTTCTTTTTTTTTTTTTCGTTAAATACATACAAACTGCTGTTCTGATAGCAAAACACTGATTCAATCTGTGATCATTTGAAAAATCTCAGTTTCTTAAGGTATTTTTTTGGTTACGCCATATACATAGAAGCTGCCACCATTGTAACGGCAAAACACTGACACAGCCTGTGCTAAACTGAAAAATCTCAGTTTCTTAAGGGTTTTTTTTTTCTGGTCACGCAATATACATACAAACTACCGTTGTAACGGCTAAAAAAAAAAGATAAACTTCACAGTGTTGGTATACAAAAACCCAAAGTTATATTGAAAAAGGGGTCCCTTCATCTTTCAATGCCAGCACCATTTTGATTTCACATCTGCTCCTATCACAGGATAATTTTTGGTGGCTTTTTCTTTTGAAAAGCCAGTTCTTCATCACTTTTCAAGTGGCTCACAGCCACAAATTTGTCTCCCAAATAACAATAAGCCTGCAGTACTTACAAGCCATCCAAATTGGTTTTTGCAATATAACTGGCACACGTGTCTTAAAAAACCACAGGCACACACATACCCCCCCCCAAAAAGGGTAATTTTGGGTAAATGGATTGTTTATGCACGTCTTATCAATATACTACAATGGTATGTGTGTATATACACAAGGTCAAAGGGGGGGGTTAGTGTTAAGACCATTACCTTCCTGCAGCCCAAAGACTGATACATCAGTTGCAGTTAAACAAACAGGTCAAGCATGCAGAGCAAAGGGGGTGGGGGGGTGTCATGATCAAGGGTTAACCTCAGAGGCCGGCAGAGACACAGCTCTACAAGGCAAAGATAGAACATTCATCTTTTATGGATGAAGGTGAGTTGTTCATTCTCCACTTCGAGGGGGGAAGAAGGGGGCAAGCTGGTGAGAAGTATGGCTAAGCACAAGCTATAACAAACTGTTTTACCTTACCACTATGTCACATCTTTTGGAGCAACAAGAACACTGGATGTGTGCAATGCCATCAAAAGAGATCCTCCAAGCTCCATGGAAGAAAAATAATTCTAAGTATCAGATTTATTCAGTTTTTTCCCCATTATTTTTAAGACTGTTTGCTTGTGTATCATTTGTTATCTTGCACCCTGAGCGAAGGGTAAGTGCAAGATTGAGTGAGTGGAGTGAGTTGACCCCTGACGGCTGCATCCACCTCACGTGCTGGGATGGTGTGAGTATTTTACACTATGTTTTAAGTCAACTAAAGGTGTGGTTTGTACCAAACTTTTTCAATCCGAAACTAATCTGTGGAACGAACCACCCAAACCCAAAACAAAACGACTCTTGAGAGGACGGCGCAAAAAGCTGCAATTTTTTTTCCAAAAATCCAACTTGTGCAAAAATTTCAACTTTTTATGCCTTGTATGCCAGAAAAATGGTGTACAAAACATAATAAATCTGCCCCATCTGTTTCTGAACATCATATAAAGATTTAAAGGGGATATTCATCACCTCCAACAATTCCAACTCATTGTACTCTTCAGTAGGCACTTCTCCACTGATTCCGGCAAAGTTGGAATTTTTTTCTCTAGCCCTCACCATTCCTGAGCAATCAGTGTTATTAATTTCAGCACTATTATGCTGTCTGGTGTTAGGTGGGCGGTCCCTGTCTTTCTGCTCCAGCCTAGGACCGCCCACCTGAGAGCAGAAAGCATAATTGTGTTGAAACTAACAGGAGTGATTACTCGGGAATGGCGAGGGCTAGAGAAAAAATTCCAACTGCGGCAGAATCAGTGGAATGGAGTTTATTGAAGGATGCAAAGAACTGGAGTTGGTGAAAAATCCCCTTTAACTATTACCATCAGACAAAACAATATTATAATTGCTTAAATCATGTATTTACAGCCTGTATCCCCCTCCCCCAGGGGAATAGAAATAGGGGGCTAGAGTTAGCAGTCACCATTGGCGAAACCATAGAGGTTGCAGCACTTGCAGTTGTGACTGGGTGTGTGGATAATCTCCACCACCTCCCTCCCAGCCGAAATCATTGAGGTACCTGCACTCGAGTCTCAGGGAGTTTGATCTTTGCAGCTAGCTTGTCTCTGGTCTGAACATCGGGGTAATGTGTCATGTGGAAGATCCTCTCCAGCTCTTGCACCTGCTCCATGGTGAATGTTGTTCTCATCCGTCTCTTGTTCTTGCGTTCACCTACAAAGCAGAATTTACACCTGTCCTCAGGTTGTGTCTGGTACTGCAATCGAGCCCTATTCACTTGAATACACTTGACATGCATTCTTGATATTTTCCATTGTAGTATATTGCACATTTCAGCCTGAAGGTGCCATTGTGGATGTGACTGTGTACAGACAGATATGTAAGCGGTGTGAACAGAGACACCTACTGGTAGGGTGGTGAAAACACATCGAGATAAACAGTACAGAAACTATATACCATAGTATGATATAGTAACAGGCTCTTGGTAGATGTATAAAAGTCACTTACTGTGGGAGCCGACCAGCATAGAATCACTCATCTCATCATCGCCATCCGGAGGAGACAAGGAGGAAGAAAGGTCATCACACTGAGTATCAGAACCTGAAATGTCCTCAGGCATCAAATCTGAACCTACAGGAAAGAAGTAAATAAATAGGAACAGTATTATAGCAGTTACATTATTATACATAGATAGGAGGCAGTATTATAGTAGTTATATTCTTGTACATAGGAGCAGTATTATAGTAGTTATATTCTTGTACATAGGGGGCAGTATTATAGTAGTTATATTCTTGTACATAGGAGCAGTATTATAGTAGTTATATTCTTGTACATAGGAGTAGTATTATAGTAGTTATATTCTTGTACATAGGAGCAGTATTATAGTAGTTATATTCTTGTACATAGGAGCAGTATTATAGTAGTTATATTCTTGTACATAGGGGGCAGTATTATAGTAGTTATATTCTTGTACATAGGAGCAGTATTATAGTAGTTATATTCTTGTACATAGGGGGCAGTATTATAGTAGTTATATTCTTGTACATAGTAGCAGTATTATAGTAGTTATATTCTTGTACATAGGGGGCAGTATTATAGTAGTTATATTCTTGTACATAGTAGCAGTATTATAGTAGTTACATTCTTGTACATAGGGGGCAGTATTATAGTAGTTATATTCTTGTACATAGGGGGCAGTATTATAGTAGTTATATTCTTGTACATAGGAGCAGTATTATAGTAGTTATATTCTTATACATAGGGGGCAGTATTATAGTAGTTATATTCTTGTACATAGGAGCAGTATTATAGTAGTTATATTCTTGTACATAGGAGCAGTATTATAGTAGTTATATTCTTGTACATAGGAGCAGTATTATAGTAGTTATATTCTTATACATAGGGGGCAGTATTATAGTAGTTATATTCTTGTACATAGGGGCAGTATTATAGTAGTTATATTCTTGTACATAGGAGTAGTATTATAGTAGTTATATTCTTGTACATAGGAGTAGTATTATAGTAGTTATATTCTTGTACATAGGGGGCAGTATTATAGTAGTTATATTCTTGTACATAGGAGTAGTATTATAGTAGTTATATTCTTGTACGTAGGAGCAGTATTATAGTAGTTATATTCTTGTACATAGGAGCAGTATTATAGTAGTTATATTCTAGTACATAGGAGCAGTATTATAGTAGTTATATTCTTGTACATAGGAGGTAGTATTATAGTAGTTATATGCTTGTACATAGGGGGCAGTATTATAGTAGTTATATTCTTGTACATAGGAGCAGTATTATAGTAGTTATATGCTTGTACATAGGGGGCAGTATTATAGTAGTTATACTCTTGTACATAGGAGCGGTATTATAGTAGTTATATTCTTGTACATAGGAGCAGTATTATAGTAGTTATATTCTTGTACATAGGGGCAGTATTATAGTAGTTATATTCTTGTACATAGGAGCAGTATTATAGTAGTTATATTCTTGTACATAGGGGGCAGTATTATAGTAGTTATATTCTTGTACAAAGAGGTCAGTATTATAGTAGTTATATTCTTATACATAGGAGCAGTAATATAGTAATTATGTTCTTATACATAGGAGCAATATGATAGTTTATAGCAGTTGTATTTTTAGAACTAGATGGCAGATTGTGTACTTTTTACAATATTTAAAGGGATATGAGGCAGCGCAGGCTAATAACAGAGCTGCACAGTCAAGGCTAAAGGGCTCAGCACTGGGAATAGCCACACTGCTAGAGCTGTATTATAAACACTAGAAGGACTTTGGATTTCCTTCACATCATTTTCTTGCACATATTAATATAAAGATAAATCTTCGGATCTTCCCTCGGTGGGTGAGCGCCATCAGATATTGTGATGAGCCCAGACAGTCATAATTCAGAGGCCGGTGCTCAGTGTTCTGCTGAAGTCGCTCGTAGTGGAAATGTAAGAGTTTAATAGAAGTCATTAATTCACAGGATTCTTCTCATTGCTACTTGAAAATTGTCGTTAAAGTTTTTAGAGAACTGAGAATTACTGCAGGGGTAATTTATTGGGTGTTCCCACCTTTTGATTGGCTGGAAATTCTCTAATACCTTTTTGCTCTATCGAGGAGGTTAGAGATTCTGGGGCATGAATAGAATACCAGATGTGCAGTGGGTACTGACACACAGGAAAATCTTAGTGAGGGTGGAGGGATAGATGTATATACTATTCAGTGTCTGTAGATATAATGCTACAATATTAACATTTACAGCCGGGCGCACTTATAGAATGTACCGCTTCACACTAACATTTTGTTCTAAGAAAAAAAAAAAAGATAAAACATAATGAAAATTACCGACAAATGAATCATTTAATAAGACGCAGTAAAGATTACACTACATTACAGATGGAATTTAATGGCGCTTTAAGTGACTCGCTGAGCGAAAATGGAAATGTGAAGTTCACCCTCTGAAGTTACAAATGGATTCGGCATAAAACTTTGTTAAAGGGCAACGACCATGAAGAATCACATCACACAGTTTAGTCTGCGGTGGAAATGTTGTCACAGCCATTAAATGCGTGACATTTCCACCCCGCCGAGGAGAGCAGTCAGGGGAACACAATGTCCTGGGAATTACATGATCTGCTCGCTATGCTGAAATACTCTGTGCTGCTGGGGAAAAGGAGCTGCAGACCTGTATCTGACCCTCCATTTGTCTCCGTACTGCTCACTTATAGCTGTATTTTTACTAACATCATTCCCATGTGAATGGACCAGTCACTACGCTCCCATTAGCAATATACTCCTGTCCTGAAATGCTCTGTGCTGCTGGAGGCACTGCTTTATCCGACATCTACAGATCAGTCTGCCTTCATACCTATTATCAGCTCACATGTAGCGGTCATAGTAACATCATAATGTAAGTGGATGGGACACTGCACTCACATTATCAGAGCACCTTTCCTGAAATACTTTGTGCTGCTGGTAACCCTAAATCTGCAGTATGTCAATTTCTGCTGAAAATTTCTCTTTTTACCATTGCAGCAAATTCACGGAAAAATCAGCATCAAATACGGCACAACTATTTTGCTGCTGCAGATTTCAGGCAGGCATCCACAGTGTGGACGTCCATTGTTGACGGGTTTCAGTATAGGAGTGACGCGTCAGGGGCCACATGCGTATTTGTAAGAGTTCCTTTGGCCCAAGTCCAAAATCTGTAGCGGCCTCCCCTCTACCAAGTGCCGTTTATAATACTGGGGTCTTGTCATGTGGCAGAGGGGTCTTTGGGCCCCCTCAGGCACCCGATTAAGCTGTTTCCATACACTGACAATAATGAACACCATGGCCGCAGGTAGTATGGCTGCAGGTAGATGACTTGGTGCCCACTTTTTGGGATCAGTTGTTGAACCCCCCTACCGATTAGACTTCCTATAACATTTCTGGCCAGTGTCGGACTGGCCCATCAGAATAAAAGAGGATCCTCCAGGGGCCCAGGCTCTAATGCAAGAATGGTCCAGCAGAAGACACCCAAACTTGAAGGGTACTATGGTCTATTTCCTTGGGGCTGTCGGAGGGTAGGCCCCAGGATCAAGTTATGTGGTAGGCCCAAGAACCTTCAGTCCGACACTGCTCATGGTCTGTTGCCAGAAGTCTCCTTCAACTTTTAATGGGCACCTATCATTTGGCACCCGGATTGTTGGGGGTCCGGGTGCCAAAGCCCTCACCACTCACTATAACGAACGGGCACAACTGAGTGCTGTGAGAACCTCCAAGCATGCGGTATACGAATTCATATAATTTCTATGGAGCCGTACACAGCAAACTCAGCTCTGCTCCGAGAGGAGATCAAGAAAGAAGTGGGGCAGCGTTCAACTGACTGATTCTGCCCCTTCATTTTAGAAATCCATGTGGGGCACGGCACCTGGACCCCCACCAATCAAAACTTCTATGACTATGACCCTTTACCATCCCTTGGTTGAACTTGATGGACTTGTGTCATTTTTCATTCGTACTACGTACACTTACCGACATTCTGAAAAATGGGAGACTTTGTCGTCGAGTCTTGTGGCTCCTTCTTTGAGGAATAGTCCAGGTTTTCTTTAGAAGCAGAACATGGTTTCTTCAGTATCTCCTCAATGGAATAAGATAAGTATGGTTTCGGAGAGGTCCTGCAGAGATCCATAGTAGGTCCTACGACAACCGGACACCTGCTCTGTACAAGGTCTCCTGTACTCACATCAGCCTCCTATGGAGTAACATAGTAGTCACTCAACCTCCAGAGGCTGCAGCTAAAGGCGCCTAAGACATAATCTTCACCGGTATCTCACGAGACATAGTCCAGTCGTAAGCAGTAAGTAGTGTTAGTCTTACAGGTAACATCTTCGGTGTTATGGGAACACGCCCAGCTCACCTACAATAGTGACTAAGTGACTCATGAAGTCCGGGATTGGGCGAGGAGCGCTGGATAGCTGTCACGGCCTAATCCCATTGAGATAACTTTGTGTACAGTCTCCATTTATTGGGTGTCATCCAGTACTCCATCCATCTACAGTCTGTGGGGTCATCTCCTCAGTTCTGTTCACTTATTGTCCTCTGTTATCAGTCTGGGGAGACGTGATAAGTGACAGTTCCCTGCCCCAATTATTACTACCTTATGTCACTAGACGGATTTGTTACTCAGGAGGCCAGAAAAGTTGGGTGACAACACTGTAATAGCATTCATAGTGGGCGTCCCCCAGCTTTCCCAGAACCAGATAGATTTCTGAACTGTGTCTACTCTGGAGGTCTCATCTGTCTCTGATCCTGTGGGCGGTCTCCTTATTTGCTCAGTATTTGCTTCAACTTATTATTACAGACAGAGATTACTCAGTAACCAGACTATAGGTAGCCGACTTTTTAACCTCTTCTGTAGCTGGTAGTCACATTGGCATCACAGAGGGCTTTACTACTTCATACGATGCCACCGTATCCCCGTCTTCTTCCCATCTCTGACCCTTCATGGTGATGAAACATATAGTGGCTGTCCATGGCCTCCAAGATGGCTGACTATGGTTAAAATGCCACAAAAGACAGCTCTGGGGCACAAAGTGCTGCTCTAAGGTATGAAATACTTAAAAAAGTGGGTTGGGTGGGGCTTTGACAACTTCTCGCTCTTTCATGAACAAGCAATCGGGGCCGAATAAAGATGGGGGAAGAGATGGATCTTGATCAGAATTTTAATACTAAGACTATATAGCGGCAGATTTATTATGTATATATGTCAGTTTTCTGGCATAAAAAGTCGCAAATTCTTTTGTGGTTTTGTCCAAAAATGTGCGACTTTTCCTTTATTTGCACCGCCGTCGCCATTTTCTTAGAAGGGCAAGCTGTAGGTGCATGACATGGACGGAGTCCCACCAGATTTATCATTGCTTACGCCATTTTACTGCCATAAATGATGCCTAAATTCTACGCCAAATATGAGTTGGTATAGATTTCTGTATAAACGAGGTGTATTCTTCCCCGACACCACAGATATGAACACCGGCGTTCATTACGTCAGTTCACTGATGCCTGAAATCTACGACAGTGTGCAAGCGCATGGCCCGGCAGAGGGTGCACCTGTGTTTTAAAGTGCACCCTCTGCCAGTACAGGGGATGTGAAGACTGGTGTTGAATATGCCAGTCTTCATAAATCTCCCCCTTTGACTTCTACGTTAACAGGACTTCAGAAAATGGACACCAAAGAGACCAGACAATGCTGAACGTAGCCTATTCTAAACCGGGGAGATGGCTCTAGATTTGTGATACATGGCAGATGTAAGGACTGACGGGAGGCAGATCAGCAGGAATCTGACCCCAATGTACAAAGAGATGCAAACAATTCACTTAGATTTATCAAAGACTGGCTAAAAGTAAAATAGGCCTTGTTGTCAATAGCAACCAATCACAGCTCAGCTTTCATCGTTTCAGTGCTGCTTAGGAAATGAAAGCTGAGCTCTGATTGGTTGTTACATTCAAAACGGCCTGTTTTACTTTATTATCCTGTACCCCAAATGTCAGGGTGTCATTATCCTGTACCCCGAGTGTCAGCATGTCATTATCCTGTACCCCAAGTGTCAGCGTGTCATTATCCTGTACCCCAAGTGCCATTGTCCTGTACCCCAAGTGTCAGAGTGTCATTAACCACACCTCCCAACTTTTAGAGGACAGAAAGAGGGACAAAATGTGCGGCGCACCACCTCAAATTTAGCTCCGCCCACTTTTAAATTGACTCCACCCATTCCCATCCATTTCTCTTTGTGCTCCCCACACAGTATAATGCTCTTGTAGTCACCCGAATATTATATGCTCCCATATTATAATGTTGCCTTCAGATTGACCACACAGTATAAAGTCTCTCTCCTGGTGCACCCACGGTTTAATGTCCTCCTCTATTTCCCCCCAGTTTAATGTCCTCCTCCAGCTACCCCCCAGGTTTAATGTCCCCCTCCATCTGCCCCCATAATTTAATGCCCCCTCTATTTGCCCCCAAAGTTTAATGTCCCCTTCATATGCCCCCCCAGTTTATTGACCCCACTCCATCTACCCCCACAGTTTAATGTCCCCCTCATATGCCACCACTGTTTAATGTCCCTCTTCGTTTGCCAAAGTTTAACATAAAAAACACTGATACTCACCTCTCCTCGCTCCCCTGCTGCGTAGTCTGCAGTCTCTTGTTCCAGAGGGTTAAGGGAGCTGCAGGCGCGATGTGAGTGACATCATCACATTGCGCCTACAGCTCCCGGAGCCGAAGCACATAGGGAGCACAGTGGTGAGGCAGGAGCTGTCTGCGGACGGCTCCTACTTCACCACTATATTCAATTCATCTGCGTCGAATTGAATCTGTGACATAACTCTCGCCGACCGGGACCGCGGGACAGGACCCACAATCCGGGACTGTCCCGCAGAATCCGGTATCAGGGTGTCGTTATCCTGTACCCCAAGTGCCATTGTCCTGTACCCCAAGTGTCAGCGTATTATTATCCTGTACCCCAAATGTCAGCATGTCATTATCCGGTACCCCAAGTGTCAGCCTGTCATTATCCTTTACTTCAAGTAATTTTTTTGCTGTAAATCATAATGTCCATCCACCGAGAACCAACAGGAAGAATAGAAGGAGCGGACCCCAATGGGCACTGACCATTCGTTGGCCGAGATACTACTGATTCTGTTACCCCAAAAGTCTCTGCATCATCGTACCCCAAGTATTAGTGTATTCCACACTGGAGAAATACCAACATTTGAAGGGTTAATAAGTAGAACCACATGCTGTCTACGAGCGGAGCCCTTCCATCTCCCCATGTGGCTCTGTACACCTTAATTCTTCTGATCGTATGCTCCTGGTGTTATCTGCCACCTCAACTATCTCAGGCTCACTTTCAATTAACTCCCGGCTCTCTGGCTCATTTGCTGCTCATTCTGTGAATAATTAGAAAGGAATTTTTAATAACTGTATAGACGCTCATTCATTTATAGAGTCTCGCACTTCTCCCTGCCAATACTTGAGACTGTCCTGCAATACACCCGGAGGCCACCAGGGGGAGCTGTGACCACAGCCGCTCCATCCTGTTTTCGACTGTTTTTCTATATCAATACAGCCCCAATTAGCGGCACATATTTCAGAACCAATCAACCGTGCGAGACCCTACCTGCCGCTTTAACCCCTTCTCTTCCAGACACCTATAATGTACCGTGTTATACACCGCCGCATCTGTCTGCCTTGTCAGGGACTATTATGCCAATACTTTCTTGCATCTGTTATAGCGGATGATGGATGATTACCAGGAAAGTGTGCAGAACATACCGGCAGAACGCTATAATAATGGCAGGGAGGATAGAAGAACAAAATGCTAGAAAGTACACGGCTGAAATGACTGGAAAACCTGACTGTGACTTAAAGGGGTTCTCCGAATTGGATAATCCCTACTTGTAAGAAAGATCCCTTAACAGTAAGCTGATCAAAGTATTTCCTTGGTGAGATCACCAGTGATCAGCTGTAATCTGTAAGTGTTCTGTTTCTCTGCAGCACCCCCACAGGAGAAATGAAGCATTACACAGTGTCCATTCAAATCAATAGTTTGTTTATGTAATGCAGGACACGATCGGTCTTCCAGGGCAAGAGACACTCTTTGTAACCTCCACTTTGGTTCTAGATCTACTGTGCCACTACAGGTTTGACTTTGGGACACTCACCCGGAGCTCACCCTTTAATCCCCATATGTGGATCTGGACTTCATTGCGGGGAGACTACCAGGTTGCTTCCTCTCAAAGAGGTCCTGGGGTAGATGACAGCTGGCCAGGAACCAGACAGATGCCGATGCACAGCACCGAAGGGTCAGGCAAACCGTGCTTAGATACAGACCAAGGAGTCATTAACAGGTATCAGGAAGATCTGGATGAGTAGACAGATGCAGAGTAGGGACAAGCCAATGTTGGTAACAGGTATCAGGCAGATCTTGATAAACAGGTGCGAAGTCAAAAAACAGGCCAATGGTCAAAACTAGAGATGGGCGAAACTCAGAAGATTTGTCTCTCTCAATATTTGTGGCCTCTGTTTAGTTTTGGACTGAACGTGTTCTTCAGACGCCAAAATATAATAAGTGGAGGCCCAAGGGCATACGCATCTCTCCTGAGATCCATTCTGTCTGGTGTGGGTTCCCATCCTCTTCGGGCCTCTTCCAGCCTCCTGAATGACATCAATATGCAAGTGCCACGTGACCATTGAGGCCCAATTACAGGCCTCAGCAATCTCTGGCGGCCACTGATGTCATTCAAGAGGCTGGAAGAGGCCCGAAGAGGATGCTGAAGAGCACAGGAAAGGTGAGCAAGACTGTTACTTACTTGAGTCTCCACCTATTATACTCTGCATTAGCAAAAAAAGGAAGCACACAGCAACATGGACTGGTAGGAAGCCCTTTAATGGGGTGTCCACATTGGTGCTGAGCTAAAGATAAGGTATCTGGCAGCTGAGATCCCTAGCAATCATCTGTAAGGGAAGTGTTTGGTTTCCCTGCAGCTCCCCCAAAGGGTAAATGAGGTATTACACAGTTAATATTAAAATCAAAGGCTCCATAAAACTGTTGGGTCCTCCAAGGAGGGAGACACCTTTTACAACAGTTCTTTATTTTCATTTAGAGAAGAGGATTCTGAATGAGAGATGCCATCTATTAACTTACAATTCCTCAATTGGAAAAGGGAGTCTCCAAAACCAACATCCCCTTTAAAAGAACATTAAAAAAATGGCAAAATTTTAAAAAAAATTGCTATGGTTTCCTTTCCTCTGTCTCTTTCATCAATTAAAGGGTGAGAAAAAAAAGTAATAAAAGCAAACTGCATACAGTATGTGTCCCTGGAGGCATCCATCTTGTCTTCCTTTCCTCCAGCCCTTTTCTAGAGGTTAAAGGGGCGGGGCTTATTTTTTTTTCTACGTTATAAATTATTGATGTTCTTATCTGCCGTCAGAAGCGCAAAATCATTATCTTAAGAAATAAATAAATAAGAACAACAGGTGCGGCTGAGATCAGAAGACTTGTTGTCTCAGAAGGGAGAACATACGGAGATTTCCCACGCACAACACATTGAATATCTTAAGAGAAAATAAAATTCCAACCACATTCCTCTGAAGTCTCCGCAATTACAAAAAAGTCCTACATAAATCAGAGCAGAAATGAACCAAGAAATAGATAAATGATGTTATTATCTCTATATCTCTATCTCATATCTATCTATCTACCTATCTATCTATCTATCTCATATCTATCTATCTATCTATCTATCTATCTATCTATCTCATATCTATCTATCTATCTATCTATCTATCTATCTATCTATCTATCTATCCCATATCTATCTATCTATCTATCTATCTATCTATCTATCTATCTCATATCTATCTATGTATCTATCTCATATCTATCTATCTATCTATCTATCTATCTCATATCTATCTATCTTTTTTAGATTTTTCAAATCCTTTACACTCTAATATTTTATACTGCACTTTAAAGGCTCATCTATTGTAGCAGAAAGAAGAATCATATCAGACTTTAGTCCCAAAGGACACACAATAGACAACATTTCCTCCAGTACATACAGAACAAAGGAGGAGAATTCTCACAATGATGTGGATACTAACACATTTCTTGTAATTTATGTGGTGTTTTGACTTTTACAAAGTATCCTGAACCTTTACTAAGTAACTCAGGATCAGACTGTACCAGCAGAATAGTGAGTGCAGCTCTGGAGTATAATACAGGATGTAACTCAGGATCAGAACAGGATAAGTAATGTAATGTATAGACAGTGACTGCACCAGCAGAATAGTGAGCGCAGCTCTGGAGTATAATACAGGATGTAACTCAGGATCAGTACAGGATAAGTAATGTAATGTATGTACACAGTGACTGTACCAGCAGAATAGTGAACGCAGCTCTGGAGTATAATACAGGATGTAACTCAGGATCAGAACAGGATAAGTAATGTAATGTATAGACAGTGACTGCACCAGCAGAATAGTGAGCGCAGCTCTGGAGTATAATACAGGATGTAACTCAGGATCAGTACAGGATAAGTAATGTAATGTATGTACACAGTGACTGTACCAGCAGAATAGTGAACGCAGCTCTGGAGTATAATACAGGATGTAACTCAGGATCAGTACAGTATAAGTAATGTAATGTATGTACACAGTGACTGCACCAGCAGAATAGTGAGCGCAGCTCTGGAGTATAATACAGGATGTAACTCAGGATCAGTACAGGATAAGTAATGTAATGTATGTACACAGTGACTGCACCAGCAGAATAGTGAGCGCAGCTCTGGAGTATAATACAGGATGTAACTCAGGATCAGTACAGGATAAGTAATGTAATGTATGTACACAGTGACTGCACCAGCAGAATAGTGAGCGCAGCTCTGGAGTATAATACAGGATGTAACTCAGGATCAGTACAGGATAAGTAATGTATGTACACAGTGACTGTACCAGCAGAATAGTGAGCGCAGCTCTGGAGTATAATACAGGATGTAACTCAGGATCAGTACAGGATAAGTAATGTAATGTATGTACACAGTGACTGCACCAGCAGAATAGTGAGCGCAGCTCTGGAGTATAATACAGGATGTAACTCAGGATCAGTACAGGATAAGTAATGTATGTACACAGTGACTGTACCAGCAGAATAGTGAGCGCAGCTCTGGAGTATAATACAGGATGTAACTCAGGATCAGTACAGGATAAGTAATGTAATGTATGTACACAGTGACTGCACCAGCAGAATAGTGAGCGCAGCTCTGGGGTATAATACAGGATGTAACTCAGGATCAGTACAGGATAAGTAATGTAATGTATGTACACAGTGACTGCACCAGCAGAATAGTGAGTGCAGCTCTGGAGTATAATACAGGATGTAACTCAGGATCAGTACAGGATAAGTAATGTAATGTATGTACACAGTGACTGCACCAGCAGAATAGTGAGCGCAGCTCTGGAGTATAATACAGGATGTAACTCAGGATCAGTACAGGATAAGTAATGTAATGTATGTACACAGTGACTGCACCAGCAGAATAGTGAGCGCAGCTCTGGAGTATAATACAGGATGTAACTCAGGATCAGTACAGGATAAGTAATGTAATGTATGTACACAGTGACTGTACCAGCAGAATAGTGAGCGCAGCTCTGGAGTATAATACAGGATGTAACTCAGGATCAGTACAGGATAAGTAATGTAATGTATGTACACAGTGACTGCACCAGCAGAACAGTGAGCGCAGCTCTGGAGTATAATACAGGATGTAACTCAGGATCAGTACAGGATAAGTAATGTATGTATGTACACAGTGACTGCACCAGCAGAATAGTGAGTGCAGCTCTGGAGTATAATACAGGATAAGTAATGTAATGTATGTACACAGTGACTGTACTAGCAGAATAGTGAGCGCAGCTCTGGAGTATAATACAGGATGTAACTCAGGATCAGTACAGGATAAGTAATGTAATGTATGTACACAGTGACTGCACCAGCAGAATAGTGAGCGCAGCTCTGGAGTATAATACAGGATGTAACTCAGGATCAGTACAGGATAAGTAATGTAATGTATGTACACAGTGACTGCACCAGCAGAACAGTGAGCGCAGCTCTGGAGTATAATACAGGATGTAACTCAGGATCAGTACAGGATAAGTAATGTATGTATGTACTGTGGTAAAGTGCTGGACGTGGTGTATATCTCGCCTGGTTTCCTCAGCCAGGCAAAATAGCGGAAATCCAGGAAGATACATGTTGCCTTAGCAGAACGTTTTCTTTAAATTACATGGGCTGGATTTTCTGGGCTGGAGGACAGTTGGCAGGGGGGAGTCCTCCAGTCCACACCGCTGGTCCACTACTGGGTTTTCCCCTAGTCCCAGGTGCTCTCAGCTAAGACTTCCTGTCAATGATTACTGAGGAAGGAAGCCTGGCAAAGCAGGTCTGACAAGTGGCAGGCTGGGAGAGCGAGCACCCCTGAGTGGATATTATACACAGCCTGCTTGCTGATACGTATTTGGGCCTGCACTAGGTTAGTGAGGCTACTGTATCGCTAGAGTCGGACAGGCTTAGGTTTTGTTCTGTTTGCACGGTGTTTTTTTTGTGCTGGAACTTCTAAATAAAAGCACCATTGGAGCTTGAAACCCACTGACTTACTTTATGCTGATTTCAGGGCATCCTGCCATCAACTTTTCCTCGTGGGACCCCTTTAATAAAATGAGAAACCCCCTTTATGTCCCTCTGATCTGGAGATAAGATACTTTTCCTTCCAAGCGTCTGTGCTTAGATTTTCTTACAGAAATAGTCTAGAGAAGTTCTGCAGCTATTATGTTATTAAATGACCCGTGATTCTCTTTGTAGGACGCGGTGTCCGAGAGGCGCGCGCTAACCTCATTACCTTCAATGCGAATATTTATTTTGTACGAGCTCGTCTTCGCCCGATTTGATTAATTTAATGCTCTAATAGTGCTTGAAGACGATAGGAAGACGGATAATAAGTCCTAGGAGTGTGCGGCGCCGTTATTAACCGTCCTGATGAGATGTTACACCGAGCACTGTCTGACTATAGGACTATCCATCAAAGTACAAGCGGCAGCCTGACAGAAGTGCCACACTCATTAACCCTATTCTGGGGTCCGAGCGCCAGACAGGCTTTGTTTATGTCTGTGTTCCTATAGGTTGTAATGGGGATCGTTGCCTCCCTCTGAAAAATCTGGGTGATGTGGGCCTCAATCTCTAATCTAACGGTCCAATCGAAGTTGTACAACCCCATTATAACAGAGTGATAACAGTCAGACTAGTGTCTGGTTGTGGCCCATATCCCGCAGTCCTCTCAGAGGGGCAGTGATCCCCTATGCAACCTATAGGATCACAGACGAAAACTGACACCACGTCTAGAGTTCGGGCCCTTCTGTCACCCAAATATCTAAATTATATGTAGATCCCAGACTAGACCCCTGGAACAAATATAGACCCCCTATAAACAGACCCCAGACCAGACCCCTAAAAAATAGTTTAATATCAGACCCCAGAGTAGACTCATAAAGTAGTAAAATAATCCAGACCAGACCCCTAGATATATATATATATATATATATATATATATATCTAATAGCGTAGACTCCAGTCCCTTATATTATTATCAGACCCCAGACCAAACCCACTGAATATATCCAAATATTAAGATCACACCCCAGACCAAACCCGCTATATATATTCAGACCCCCCAGACCAAACCCTCTATGTATACTCAGACCCCACACCAAACCCTCTATATATATTCAGACCCAGACCACACTCACTAAATATGCCCAGACATGTATAATCAGAACCCAGACCAGACCCCCACATTATTCGACAGCATACCCTCTAAATACTGTATATTCAGACCCCTATATTAATATCAGACCGCAGACTATTCCAGACTGTAACCTTATTTAGCCCCCAGCCCGGTGAGTTCTGACAATGGACTCCTGACTACATTGCACAGATACGATTACATGGTTGTCAGGGCCTATCTATTTGGGCACAGACGCTCATGGTCATTGGATTTAGAGTTAACTTCACGATCTCCTTAGGGGGTGTTTTAACTTAGAATCTTCTGACACAAATCAATAGCGATGTGCGGTAAACGCTTCCACGTAAATGCAAACAAACCGCAGGATGCAGAGAGCCGAACGAACTGTCAGAAGTATCCAGAGGAAGAAAAGAGAAAGAGGTGAAAATATAATATACCACGTATATCGTGCCTGTATCCTAACTTAGGGGTGAGGAGAACCCCCCCTATAGGAGGGCATGGTGGGCTAAACCAGCCCCAGGAAGTAACGCCTGCTATGAATTTTCCCCAGCGCCATGTTTGTATGTACAACTCTATGTATATAGTCATGTAAGTGTTTTCCACGTTTGAGTGTTTTTCATTTTCAATGTTTTTGTAATTTTTACAACACTTGCAGTACCACTTTTCACCAGTGTGTGAAGACATGAGTTTCCATGAGTACAACCACAATAGTGCCACCAGCTGGAGGGTACAGTTCATACAACTCATTCCTTACTGGAAATTTAAAGGGGTATTCCTGTAATTTTTAGTTATCCACTGTCCACCGGATAGTGAGAAGCTTGCCGATTGGTTGAGGCCCCCACTGAACACAAGAACAAGGGTCCCATTTGCCCTGTATACTTGGCAAGCAGGTAACATTTATGCTACCTCTTAATTTGCATCTATGGCACCCTACCCTTTAATGATACAATAATACAAATTTAGGGAAATTCTTATAATAAAAGTCTCCTCAGTGACATCATGTGCCCGGAGTCATCGCTGAGGCCTGTGATTAGGCCTCAGCAGTGACATGGACGAGTGTCATGATGTCATGCCCATGTAACTGCTGTGGCCTAATCACAGGCCTCATTGGTGACCCTGGGCGTATTACGTCACCAGGAAAGTGCCGGACACCATGAGGAGGCCCAAAAGAGGTGAGAGAAGGTGAGTATAAATGTTTTTTTTATTTTTTACATCTCCCCTGGGCCTCCACTTGTTATATTTTGGGGTCTGAAGAGACACCAGAGTGTAATAATTTACTACAATGCTTGTCATGGCAGCCATTTTTGTTCGTCCGAGACAAATCCCAAATTGTTCCAAACAATTTGGGATATTCGGGTCAAAGCTGACTTGTGCCACAGCAGTTCACCCATGTCTAGTCTTGATTGACAAATACCTATTATTTTGTGATTGCAGATCTATGCAGACCTATGTGTCTCCATGGTAACAGACTACAAACAACCCCTTTGTGGTCTCATCCTGCTATAATATTGCCTTCCATCTGTACCTTAATTTTTTATAACATTTGGCAGATAAGCCAAGACGATATGACTAAAGGATCAGACATTTTCACTTCTGTGGAGCTTTTGGAGACTTCTCTCTGAAAAACCCACAAAAATGAATAAAATGTCTCTGGGCATGATCAACCTGCTGCCTCATTCATATAACACAAACAGGACCCCGCTCATGTCCTAGCAGCCCCCACCAATCAGCAAGTTATTTTCTATGCTGGACACAGCGCCTCTGTTGTCCATGAGCCAGTGCTTGGTATTGCATCCTGGTGAAAATCATTGACTTTGGCTCAGTAGCCCTAGCTCTTCCTTCCTGGTAACCTGCGTGTGTTGCAACAGTCAGACCTGAATCTATAGGAACAAATCTAGGCTCTCCTTTACTTGACGAAGATTGAGTTTGGCCTAGCTTTGTGTATTAATACTCTGACTATTGGCAGCTCCCTGGATACTAGTGGCATATTTTAGTGAAAAAAGCAAAAAAGAAAGAAAGTGTCCCCAACCTTATTGTCATTGTAAGGTCACCCAGTAAAGGCGATTAACCCTTTCACTGACAGCTTGCGATAATCCAGTTCTCCTTTCTTGTGCCATCATGTTCTGTGTTCACCTTTTCCCCTGTCTTTGCGTCATATACAGGTTCCCCCTTATTGTCTCCCCCCCCCCAGATAGCTGCCCCTGTGTGCATGATGCTATTTTTGGCTGTGCTCCTGTGCTATCAATAATCCCTGCCTATCTCCTTCTCCCACATCTAGCTGAGCACAGATACTGTTGTCTGCATGATTAAGTGTTTGTGAGCACCATAGTGATTCATAGGCAGCGGAGAGACCACAACACCCGCCTCATAGCTGCATCAATAGTTTTGCTATATTATGTAGGAGAACATTAGAGTCTATGTACCCAACAATGTATGAGGGGCCCAGAACAAGTCAGAATAAATACCAATACCCTGTATATTCTGGATATCAGCCCATCATAGGCAGCATCAGCTGCCTATATGAAAAGATGTAACTACTATAATACTGCCCTCTATCTAAAAGAATATAACTACTATAATACTGCTGCTGTGTACAAGAATATAATTACTATAATACTGCTCCTATGTACAGGAATATAACTACTATAATACTGCCCCTATGTACAAGAATATAACTACTATAATACTGCTCCTATGTACAAGAATATAACTACTATAATACTACCTCCTATGTACAAGAATATAACTACTATAATATGCTGCTGTGTACAAGAATATAATTACTATAATACTGCTCCTATGTACAGGAATATAACTACTATAACACTACCTCCTATGTACAAGAATATAACTACTATAATACTGCTCCTATGTACAAGAATATAACTACTATAATACTACCTCCTATGTACAAGAATATAACTACTATAATACTACCTCCTATGTACAAGAATATAACTACTATAATACTGCTCCTATGTGCAAGAATATAACTACTATAATACTGCTCCTATGTACAAGAATATAACTACTATAATACTACCTCCTATGTACAAGAATATAACTACTATAATACTGCTCCTATGTACAAGAATATAACTACTATAATACTACCTCCTATGTACAAGAATATAACTACTATAATACTACCTCCTATGTACAAGAATATAACTACTATAATACTGCTCCTATGTACAAGAATATAACTACTATAATACTACCTCCTATGTACAAGAATATAACTACTATAATACTGCTCCTATGTACAAGAATATAACTACTATAATACTGCTCCTATGTACAAGAATATAACTACTATAATACTACCTCCTATGTACAAGAATATAACTACTATAATACTGCCTCCTATGTACAAGAATATAACTACTATAATACTGCCTCCTATATACAAGAATATAACTACTATAATACTGCTCCTATGTACAAGAATATAACTACTATAATACTGCTCCTATGTACAAGAATATAACTACTATAATACTGCCTCCTATGTACAAGAATATAACTACTATAATACTGCCTCCTATATACAAGAATATAACTACTATAATACTGCTCCTATGTACAAGAATATAACTACTATAATACTGCTCCTATGTACAAGAATATAACTACTATAATACTGCCCCTATGTACAAGAATATAACTACTATAATACTGCCCCCTATGTACAAGAATATAACTACTATAATACTGCCTCCTATGTACAAGAATATAACTACTATAATACTGCCCCCTATGTACAAGAATATAACTACTATAATACTACCTCCTATGTACAAGAATATAACTACTATAATACTGCTCCTATGTACAAGAATATAACTACTATAATATGCTGCTGTGTACAAGAATATAATTACTATAATACTGCTCCTATGTACAGGAATATAACTACTATAATACTACCTCCTATGTACAAGAATATAACTACTATAATACTGCTCCTATGTACAAGAATATAACTACTATAATACTACCTCCTATGTACAAGAATATAACTACTATAATACTACCTCCTATGTACAAGAATATAACTACTATAATACTGCTCCTATGTGCAAGAATATAACTACTATAATACTGCTCCTATGTACAAGAATATAACTACTATAATACTACCTCCTATGTACAAGAATATAACTACTATAATACTGCTCCTATGTACAAGAATATAACTACTATAATACTACCTCCTATGTACAAGAATATAACTACTATAATACTACCTCCTATGTACAAGAATATAACTACTATAATACTGCTCCTATGTACAAGAATATAACTACTATAATACTACCTCCTATGTACAAGAATATAACTACTATAATACTGCTCCTATGTACAAGAATATAACTACTATAATACTGCTCCTATGTACAAGAATATAACTACTATAATACTGCTCCTATGTACAAGAATATAACTACTATAATACTACCTCCTATGTACAAGAATATAACTACTATAATACTGCCTCCTATGTACAAGAATATAACTACTATAATACTGCCTCCTATATACAAGAATATAACTACTATAATACTGCTCCTATGTACAAGAATATAACTACTATAATACTGCTCCTATGTACAAGAATATAACTACTATAATACTGCCCCTATGTACAAGAATATAACTACTATAATACTGCTCCTATGTACAAGAATATAACTACTATAATACTGACCCCTATGTACAAGAATATAACTACTATAATACTGCCTCCTATGTACAAAAATATAACTACTATAATACTGCTCCTATGTACAAGAATATAACTACTATAATGCTGCCCCCTATGTACAAGAATATAACTACTATAATACTGCCCCTATGTACAAGAATATAACTACTATAATACTGCCCCTATGTACAAGAATATAACTACTATAATACTGCACCTATGTACAAGAATATAACTACTATAATACTGCCCCTATGTACAAGAATATAACTACTATAATACTGCCCCCTATGTACAAGAATATAACTACTATAATACTGCCCCCTATGTACAAGAATATATCTTGACTGTTATATACTTCGGCACATCCAGGTTTTTCTATAACATACATAAAGGGTTAATGCTCGGCTCTGGTTGGGATTGCAGGCTGTTCAGCGGTGTAGGAACGTTGCAGTCTCATCGTGTCTGGGAAAGCAGTGATGTCATATGGGCCGGTTTAGTTTTTTGAAATGGAAAGTAGTCTGTCCTCGGGGCAGATCTTGGCAGAGCGGCAGAGACTTCATCTCTCTTATATCCCATAACAGAGAAATCCTTCCAATACTGATTTTAAGAACAAGGACACAACGTTGTAAATTACACTGCGGGCCTGCGGAAAGTTCCAGGCTTTTCATATATCCTCAGTTATACTAACTAATACAGTGATAATGGACGTGTTAACCCTTGTCTGCCCAGAGGACCAGGAAAGTAATTGCCATGGACATACGTTAATGGATTTCATAGTGGGATTTCTTCAGTCATGCAAACTTCAAAAATGTGTTATAAAAACTCAACATAGGGATTGCCGCAACGTCGAGGTTGTGTAAATTTTCAGCAACAAATTGCCCTGGCGCCCTACCTTATAGTAATAAAATAATTCAAATTTAGGGAAATTCATATAAAAAAGAAGACATCTGGATTTCAATTTAAAATGTTCCTAAATACTGCATGGCTATACTATTTTGACATTGTGTGGTGGTATTATAGGACTGTACTATATTGACATTGTATGGTGGTATTATATGTGGTATTATATAACCACTGTTTGTATTAGCAGTCCTTTTTCTACCTGGCTTGGGTCATTGTGATGCGTACACAGTGACATCACTGTTTAGAATCCTTTGACCTGTGAGATCTCCTTCTCTTATTAGTTCTGTAGTCGCTCTCTTCAGAAGAAGTTGGGTGTTCTGCATCTCCTGAATATTCAGTTTATTGAAGGTAAATATTATATCACAATTTCAAGATAGATAGATAGATACGAGATAGATAGATAGATATGAGATAGATAGATATGAGATAAATAGATAGATAGATAGGAGATAGATAGATAGATAGATAGATAGATAGATAGATAGATAGGAGATAGATATGAGACAGATAGATATGAGATAGATATGAGATAGATAGATAGATAGATAGATATGAGATAGATAGATAGATAGATAGATATGAGATAGATAGATATGAGATATATAGATAGATAGATATGAGATAGATAGATAGATATGAGATAGATAGATAGATAGATAGATAGATATGAGATAGATAGATAGATAGATAGATATGAGATAGATAGATAGATAGGTATGGGATAGGTGGATAGATAGATAGATAGATAGATATGAGATAGATAGATAGATAGATAGATATGAGATAGATAGATAGATAGGAGATAGATAGATATGAGATAGATAGATAGATAGATAGATAGATAGATAGATATGGGATAGGTGGATAGATAGATAGATTTGAGATAGATAGATAGATAGATAGATATGAGATAGATAGATAGATAGATAGATAGATAGATAGATAGATATGAGATAGATAGATATGGATATATAGATAGATAGATAGGAGATAGATAGATAGATATGAGATAGATAGATAGATAGATAGATAGATAGATAGATATGAGATAGATAGATAGATATATAGATAGATATGAGATAGATAGATAGATAGATATGGGATAGGTGGATAGATAGATAGATAGATAGATAGATAGATAGGAGATAGATAGGAGATAGATAGATAGATATGAGATAGATAGGAGATAGATAGATAGATAGATAGATAGATAGATAGATAGATAGATAGATATGAGATAGATATGAGACAGATAGATATGAGATAGATATGAGATAGATAGATATGAGATAGATAGATAGATAGATAGATAGATATGAGATAGATAGATATGAGATATATAGATAGATAGATATGAGATAGATAGATAGATAGATAGATAGATATGAGATAGATAGATAGATAGATAGATAGATAGATAGATATGAGATAGATAGATAGATAGATAGATAGATATGAGATAGATAGATAGATAGATAGATAAGAGATAGATAGATATGAGATAGATAGATAGATAGATAGATAGATAGGTATGGGATAGGTGGATAGATAGATAGATAGATAGATAGATAGATAGATATGAGATAGATAGATAGATAGATATGAGATAGATAGATAGATAGGAGATAGATAGATATGAGATAGATAGATAGATAGATAGATAGATATGGGATAGGTGGATAGATAGATAGATTTGAGATAGATAGATAGATAGATAGATATGAGATAGATAGATAGATAGATAGATAGATAGATAGATATGAGATAGATAGATATGGATATATAGATAGATAGATAGGAGATAGATAGATAGATATGAGATAGATAGATAGATAGATAGATATGAGATAGATAGATAGATAGATAGATAGATAGATAGATAGATATGAGATAGATAGATAGATAGGAGATAGATAGATATGAGATAGATAGATAGATAGATAGATAGATATGGGATAGGTGGATAGATAGATAGATTTGAGATAGATAGATAGATAGATAGATATGAGATAGATAGATAGATAGATAGATAGATATGAGATAGATAGATATGGATATATAGATAGATAGATAGGAGATAGATAGATAGATATGAGATAGATAGATAGATAGATAGATATGAGATAGATAGATAGATATGAGATAGATAGATAGATAGATAGATAGATAGATAGATAGATAGATATGGGATAGGTGGATAGATAGATAGATAGATAGATAGATAGATAGATAGATAGATAGATAGGAGATAGATAGGAGATAGATAGATAGATATGAGATAGATAGATAGATATGTAAATACATATATACAATAGATAGATATAGTAGATAGATTTGACCTGGTTGCCGGGGCAATCACCTCAATCCATCAAACTTACTATAAATCATTCCAGAAAACTAGGGTGAGCTTATACCAAAAACCTATACCAGTCAGTATTTTGCCATTGCATATGATGATATTATCCTTTGATCTGTGACGTCTTCTCTTATTGTTTCAGTACTTCGCTGTCTTCGAAAGAATTGTTGAAGAATTGCCCCAAACCCGAGGAAAACAACTTTAGGGCCTCGAGGACCTTTTTGGGGCGCTGAATAGATAAGAATGCCATGTTGTGCTTTATTGTCATCTGCTTTCTCTTGGCAAGAAGCCTCCAGGCCAGACAATAGGCAACCACAGGACTCTGCACCCAGAAGATGATCATCACACGGAGTCAGCCAACATGGAGGATCTCAACCGCTCAAGATCCAAAGGTGTCATACAAGACACCATAAATGAGATCGGCAAGTGGCTGCTGGTTACATTTGTGATTCTGGGCATGTTCTTATGCTTTTGCTTCAGATTTATCTGTGACTTCTGGAAAAAACACGGGGACAAAATCCCCGTCAACAAAATATTGAATCTGTACAAGAAGCCACAATCGCCGGAGGAATGATCCTTACGGATCCAGGGAATGCGGGGTCATTTACTACCTGCCGAGACCTCCACACACTTCCCTACTCCTATAGTTGACTTGGATTTTACTGGACTTGACCTTTATACTGGATTTGACTTTTACACTGGATGTGACTCTTTTTACTGGATTTGACTCTTTACACTGGATTTTACCTAAGATACCGGATGGGACCTTTTATGTCTATATTTGCAATGTTAACATTATTCTCCTGCTTCGGTATACAAGAGCATCCTGCTCTTACACTGCTGCCTCTGCTCCTCTGTCCAACTTAAAGTGCTGCCTCTGCTCCTTTGTCCAACTTAAAGTGCTGCCTCTGCTCCGTTTTCCATCTTACACTGCTGCCTCTGCTCCTTTGTCCATCTTAAAGTGCTGCCTCTGCTCCTTTGTCCATCTAAAAGTGCTGCCTCTGCTCCTTTGTCCATCGTAAAGTGCTGCCTCTGCTCCTTTGTCCATCTTAAAGTGCTGCCTCTGCTCCTTTGTCCATCTAAAAGTGCTGCCTCTGCTCCTTTGTCCATCTTAAAGTGCTGCCTCTGCTCCTTTGTCCACCATCATGCTCTCTGCCTGCTGGAACCTTCTGCACCATGCCTGCTGTCTGCCATCCAATAAAAACAATATTTGGCACATTTCTGACTTCCACCATTTTTATTCCTTGTCCTTTAGTTTGATTTAGACGCAGACTCTTTGTTTGATATCTTGTTCCTTACATAATAAATTCTTAAACAGGGATCGGGGATTCTTCAGTCATTATATAGATGCCTTGTATATATAAGTCACACTTTATGTTTTATTAATAGTAATGCAGAAAGCAGAGTTATTTCTGGAGTTACCCTTTAAATACAGCAGTGACCTCCAGTTTACAGAGTGATTTACCTTTGGTTAATCAGGTTTTACCATTGAATGATGTGGGATTGTGTAATAAGAAGGGGGGGGGGGGGGTCGGTATCTATAATCGGTTGTTCTGTGATGATTCCTTCTTGATATGCTCCTGCGAACCTGGGTGTCTGGTCAGCCTCAATAGAGGTTGCCGCAGTAGCACTCTGGGTCCTCTTCTGGACTCTTCCGGCCTCCTGGGTGATGTCATGTGTTACGGGTCATCACTGAGGACCAATCCCAGGTCAGAAGTCAGACTGCACTGAAGTCATGATGTTATGCAAGTATCACGATGTCATCATGCCCCATGTGATTAGGCCTCAGTAGTAGGACACATGACATCACCAAGGAGGCTGGAAAAGGACGCAGAGGGAGTGCGGGATGTTGTGAGGATGCTCAGAAGAGGTAAGCGAAGGTGAGTGTATCTGTTCACTATTTTATTTTACACATCCCCTGGGCCTCCACCTATTATACTCTGAGGTCTAAAGAGATAGATATGTGATAGATAGATATGAGATCGATAGATAGATAGATAGATAGATAGATAGATAGATAGATAGATAGATATGAGATAGATAGATAGATATGAGATAGATAGATAGATATGAGATAGATAGATAGATAGATAGATAGATATGAGATAGATAGATATGAGATAGATAGATATGAGATAGATAGATAGGAGCGAGATAGATTTATATATAATAGATAGATAGATAGATAGATAGATAGATATGAGATAGATATGAGAGAGATAGATATGAGATAGATAGATATGAGAGATAGATATGAGATAGATAGAATAGATAGATAGATAGATAGATATGAGATAGATAGATAGATAGATATGAGATAGATAGATAGATAGATAGATATGAGATAGATAGATATGAGATCGATAGATAGATAGATAGATAGATAGATAGATATGAGATAGATAGATAGATAGATATGAGATAGATAGATATGAGATAGATAGATATGAGATAGATAGATAGATAGATAGATAGATAGATAGATAGATAGGAGATAGATAGATAGATATGAGAGAGATAGATATGAGAGAGATAGATATGAGATAGATAGATATGAGAGATAGATAGATAGATAGATATGAGATAGATAGAATAGATAGATAGGTATGAGATAGATAGATAGATAGATAGATAGATAGATAGATAGGTATGAGATAGATAGATAGATAGATAGGTATGAGATAGATAGATAGATAGATAGATAGATAGATAATATATAGATTTTCTAGAATTTTGATATTATTTCTCAGACCTCTACACAATGGGTTAATGAGATGCAGATCAATTTGTACCCGTAATTCACAGAGAATAAAGTACAAAGTTAGAATAACTCAATTTTCTGTCTCTGTAAAGGGAAGGGACCGAGATCTTGTGCGATAGATGCTGGAAACCACCCAGGGGAAGTGTCGTTCTCGTTTTGTCATCTCTTTCCTAATTGTATGGCTCCGAGCCGCAGCGAAGAGGGAACGCGGGAGCTTATACGATGTGAGGGAGCAGGAGGAGCGAGAGCACGGGAAATAATCATGTTCACATCTACAGACTCTGTACAGCCAGCTGCTTATGTATTAGTGCTATACTCTCTGACGCACCTTCTTATTAGAGACATTTTTCCTGTTACGTGAGGACCAGGATGCCAAAGTGATTAAAAAAGTTATTGCGTTCTTTTTCATACAAATAAAAACTTAGATATAGTTATACAGATCAGAGATCTCCTAATATTCTGCATATCTATAGAATTAATAAAATTCTTCTTACCAGTAGCCACCACTAGGGGGAGCTCAGGAGCTTACTGAATACTGTGCTATTATTGAGTTCAATTCATAACCAGTCATGAGACCAATGGGGCCTGCCTGGGTATTGGTACTCTTATAGCCAGGCATCCACATTATGGCATCCACAGCACAGGACTACATGGACCTTAAAGGAGTATGTCAATGGAACAGATCCCTTTATGGGAAATCTAGGAAAGGATTTGCTCCTATACGACATAGGGGAAACATAGGAAGTGTGCTAGAAATGGGGCACGCCCCCTGCTGTCCTTGGTTCCTCAAGGCCAAGTAATATGCTACCCCAAAAATGCCAATTTGCACTAGTTTTCAAATATCCAACCAAGTGGCAGGAATAACACATTACACCGTATGGTCTGTACAAACAAATATAACCTATGGCTTCCACCTCTTATCTAAACATCTTAAAGGGATTGTCAAATCCCAAGTCCCAAGTTAGGTTCCTCATTTATTATGGTGATTAATGGCTACAAAGAGTATTTCTGACTCTGGAGGACCCAGCTGTGTAATGTTTATTTTGTCCTGTGGTGGTGCTGAAAAAAGTTGAATGCTTTCAATGCTGGAATTGATGGTTGCTGGAGGTTTCAGCGGCAGGATACTTTGCGATCAGTTTATTAATAGGGATTGTTCTAAGAAATAGGGTTTGTACAAAGTGGAGAACCCCTTTTTGCATTAAGCAGAGCCCATGGGGCTCTTAACCCATAAACCAGACTCTATTTAAAGGGAGTGTGTCACCAGAACCCAGCCTATCACAAACCTGAATATAGATAGGGTAGGATCGACTGAATCAAATGGTGTTTTCCCTTTTTGAATCGCTGCCTCCATTGCCGAGATATCGCTGTTTTTATCCATATGCAAATTAGCCCTTAGAGCAATGGCGGCCCCCTTGTTTCTTCAAAGAGCTCATTTGTAGCATTACAAAAATGCTGATATCTCAGCAATGGAGGCACCGAATCACAAGGGGGAAACACCATTTGATTCAGGTGACTCTAACCTATCTATCTGCAGTCTTGGTTTATAGGGTGTGTTCTGGTGACACTCCCTTTAAGCAGATTGTTTTATGTAGTTAAAATGGGTCATAACAGCCTAGATAGTCTTGTGTGAGCTAAACAGCCTACACTTTTGACCGATACACTGTAAAACAAAAAAAAAAATCAGAACAGGAAAGAGATTTGTGCCGCTGTAACAAACCCTCAGCTATGACAAACGTTACATCTATCTATCTATCTATCTATCTATCTATCTATCTATCTATCTATCTATCTCAGCCTATGGGTTTAATAAAGATTTCCTTTCACTGTCAGAAAGCAGAGATATTGCAAATGGTGATAAATTAAAATACAAAAAGTTACAGAAAGTTATAGAATTTTTCATCATAAAGTAACAGTACAGGGCCCTGCAACAATCCAGCAAAAAAGTTTCTAAAAACTTTTTCCCAGATGAAAACACATGAATCTCCTGACATTTTATGGGTTTACCGCTGGTGGAACTGAAGAGTTCTTGTAAATTTTAATCAGAAGCTCGTGAGATCCTCGGCGTTCCCCTGCCAGATAAACCGCGGTATCCGATAATTCAGCTAGTAATTACAGCATCTGCTCTTCATGAACATGACTGAGGTTGTAAGGAACTGTAGATATCTCCACAAGGAAGACCGGAATATCTATCCTCGGCACATCTGGAGTCTATCTGCAGCCGCTCTACTAATTAAATAGCGTCTAAAATCTGAAAGGCTGAAAATCCGAGCCCTGAGGTGGAGAAGATCTGAGGACCGAGGTACAGTTATATATAGACACACAGTATAATCTACATACAAGTTATTGTGGACATACATTACATTACTTATCCTGTACTGATCCTGTATTATACTCCAGAGCTGCACTCACTATTCTGCTGGTGCAGTCACTGTGTACATACATTACATTACTTATCCTGTACTGATCCTGAGTTACATCCTGTATTATACTCCAGAGCTGCGCTCACTATTCTGCTGGTGCAGTCACTGTGTACATACATTACATTACTTATCCTGTACTGATCCTGAGTTACATCCTGTATTATACTCCAGAGCTGCGCTCACTATTCTGCTGGTACAGTCACTGTGTACATACATTACATTACTTATCCCGTACTGATCCTGAGTTACATCCTGTATTATACTCCAGAGCTGCACTCACTATTCTGCTGGTGCAGTCACTGTGTACATACATTACATTACTTATCCTGTACTGACCCTGAGTTATATCCTGTATTATACTCCAGAGCTGCGCTCACTATTCTGCTGGTGTAGTCACTGTGTACATACATTACATTACTTATCCTGTACTGACCCTGAGTTACATCCTGTATTATACTCCAGAGCTGCGCTCACTATTCTGCTGGTACAGTCACTGTGTACATATATTACATTACTTATCCTGTACTGACCCTGAGTTATATCCTGTATTATACTCCAGAGCTGCGCTCACTATTCTGCTGGTGCAGTCACTGTGTACATACATTACATTACTTATCCTGTACTGATCCTGAGTTACATCCTGTATTATACTCGAGAGCTGCGCTCACTATTCTGCTGGTACAGTCACTGTGTACATATATTACATTACTTATCCTGTACTGACCCTGAGTTATATCCTGTATTATACTCCAGAGCTGCGCTCACTATTCTGCTGGTACAGTCACTGTGTACATACATTACTTATCCTGTACTGATCCTGAGTTACATCCTGTATTATACTCCAGAGCTGCGCTCACTATTCTGCTGGTACAGTCACTGTGTACATACATTACATTACTTATCCTGTACTCATCCTGTATTATACTCCAGAGCTGCACTCACTATTCTGCTGGTACAGTCACTGTGTACATACATTACATTGCTTACCCTGTACTGATCCTGAGTTACATCTTGTATTATACTCCAGAGCTGCGCTCACTATTCTGCTGGTACAGTCACTGTGTACATACATTACATTACATTACTTATCCTGTACTGATCCTGAGTTACATCCTGTATTATACTCCAGAGCTGTGCTCACTATTCTGCTGGTGCAGTCACTGTGTACATACATTACATTACTTATCTTGTACTGATCCTGAGTTATATCCTGTATTATACTCCAGAGCTGCACTCATGAAGGTTATGTCCTGACCCCGGCACAGTCTCTCTCCATATGAACACCTTTGTATCTGGTTTCCATTAATATCACGGTCCACTTGTGATCTCATCGAGCAGATAATCCTCTCCTTAGACTGGCAGTTACTTACGACTGAGCTGCATCTTGATCTCCAGGACATCTATAGGGGGTGCCATCCTCCTGCTGTTCAACCATATGTAATTATTTTTACCATGCATATATAAAGCTGCTAAGTGCAGTTGTACGGGCTCATGGGGCCAGAATTTTCTCTTTATCTCACTAGGATGCCCTTTTGAAGCTAAAAATCCTTCTCTCCCCAAGTTGGCAAAATTCCTCTTAAATTCCCGACTACGCGATTCCTTTGGAATTCTGACTAAATATGCAAAACAATCTGTCTGATATCTAATGATCAAAATAATGAAATAATGAAATAGAACCTTATTCTCACTCATTGATTTTGTTTGATGAATTTATTTTTGGAACCATGCTCATCTTGTACCCAAGACCCTGGTGACTCAAAGGTCCTTTTGATCCGACCAGTCTTTGTAGCTCACTATATCTTGTTGCTATTGGCCTTGTGAAGCTTTGTCCTGTCCCTGGTGGGCTTGTGATTCTGTGTCCTATCCCTATTGGCCTTGTGAAGCTGTGTACTGTTCCTGGCAGCCTTGTGATGCTTTGTTCTGTCCTTGGTGGGATTGTGGTGCTTTATCCTGTCCCTGTTGGCCTTGTGATTCTGTGTCCAGTCCCTATTGACCTTGTTCCTGGCAGCCTTGTGATGCTTTGTTCTGTCCCTGGTGGGCTAGTGATGCTTTGTCCTGTCCCTGTTGGCCTTGCGATTCTATATCCTGTCCCTATTGGCCTTATGAAGCTTTGTTCTGTCCCTGGTGGGCATGTGATGCTTTGTCCTGTCCCTGCTGGCCTTGTGATTCAATGTCCTGTCCCTATTGGCTTTGTGAAGCTGTGTACTGTTCCTGGCAGCCTTGTGATGCTTTGCCCTGTCCCTGGTGGCCTTGTGATTCTGCATCCTGTCCCTGCTGCCCCAATGATTTATTGATGAAACTCATGTCTATGGGTTGAGCATAAAGTCTATGGTGCCTGTGAAAGATCCTCCGTGCGCCAACACCGCTGTGGCCCCACCTGAGTCTTCTTTCATATAAAAACCACACTCACCGCCAGTGAGTGTCGGGTTCACCAGATAAATACAAGACAAGCCTTCTAAATTTTATATATTTATTAACCCCTAAATGGGTCGGTATTAAAACCTAACATATACAGTTCAGAACAGATATGCAGATATATGCAAGCATTAACAGTTACTAGTTACAAGATACAGTACAAATAAAATAAAAGGGATAAAAGGTGAAATAGTTACTTTACCACACATGTCCTTGATGTGGTTCTATAGTCCAACACTCACACATGGCAGGTGTGAGTCACCAGTGGAGGCTTTTTAGCATGTGGCATTAAAACAATAATCCAGCCTGCATGCTTTTCACAGGAATCTCAGCATTAGTCCAGTAGTCTCAACAGAATCTCATCACAGCAGCCTCTCCTCATGGTCTGTCTGTAACAACTCTGTGGCATAATCCCTATAGCATCATCTCCACAGCATAATCCCCTCCCACAGACCTCTTACCTCATCTTTTATACCCTTATGCCACCTCCCAGAATGAGGTCACCGGCGACAGTACGTCTGATGAGTTAATTCAATCAAGTCCAGATCTTTTGTATAGAGCTGAGACCAAGTGGAATTGATACACTGTTATCAGCCATATCTGATCAACAGCCCAGGCTTGAGCAATGCACTATTGTTTGATCACTCAGGACTGTGTATGAGTACAATGGAGCCCTATTGTTCCAGCCTGGCCACTACTGCCAATATACACCTAGGCTCATAGCTGCGCACAGTATGAATAAATGGAACTAGAGAGAAATACGCTACCCAGAGACCAAAATACGGCTGAGTTATAGCCACACTTAAGCAGAATCATCACAGTGCCCCAATGGTTTACCACCAAGTTCTGGTGACCCAACAATTCAGTGTTTAGTGTTCACCACACCAATGAGATAGTGGTTAATCAATTTCTGCAGGCTCAGTGAATCAGTGTTTGGTTCCTGGTGGGCCAGTGATGCATCCTTACTATAATGGTCTAGTAGTTTAGTGCCAAATTTCTTAGTTCAGTTTCCAGGGTGACTTATTGATGTCCTTGGTGGGCTCACTCTACAGTACTTGGTCTTTGGTGGGTCAGGGATTACATTTTCGACTGCCCTGTGGCATAGTCTTCATGGTATCTTTTAATGATTTTTCTCTGAGTACCCCTCGTTCCTGGTGGGCTAGTGATGCTGCAATTTGTTCCTGGTAGCCTAGCTGTTTACAAGTTAATCCCTAGAAACTACAGCCCTACTATAGTATATTTGGGATCCCATTGAATTGTCATAAGTCGCTACAGTCAGAATAGTCCTACTGTGGGCTGCCACCATATGCATCAATTTATCTGGGGCAAAAGTTGGGCAAAAATCCATCACACATTCTAATGTCTATGTCCATGAGAGTGTTACTCTTTGCTTTCTTGTGTAATTGGTGCATTTCTGTTATGGGAATTATTATATTAAATCATTGTAGACAAATCTGAGCTGGAAATGATATTTTCGGCCCATCGGTGAGGTTACATTAGCTTATTGAGTTGCATTGATTCATGAAATCCCACTTAGCGCATGTCATTGATGGAATGATCGGAGAAAATGAATGGACGAAATTACCTTCATTCACCAAACCATCCACAATAAGATTATTAGGAGATAATAAATGAGAGTGTTGAATAATTCACTGTGTTCCCCACCAGACAGATCTTCTCGACTCCCACGAATGACCCATTGAGAGATCCCAATTATCCTCCCATCAAAGATGACATTGTGTGACCTGATCCTCATCATCCTCAGCGAGTCCTTAACCTTGGTTTTTGATACGCTTCCAAGGGCGGCCAGGCTCCACTTGACACATAAGCACGAAACTACAATGGTTCTCGATCATTTTCTTAAAGGGAATCAGTCTTGATGTTCTGTGTAATTTGCATTGAGATACAATGAAAAAATTAGACACATCATTGGCTCTCCATGTGTCGGAAGGTCAGATCTATAACAGCTTGGAGTGGGCGTAGCTATAATTTACATCAGAAATGGAACCTTTATAGACAGCGGGAGGCCATGTCCTATTACACTAAGCCTCACCCATGCCCTGCCCATTTCCTGGAAAAGTAGCAAACTGAGTACAGAACTCTAAATCGTTGCACATTTTTGCACATAAACCAATAAAAAAAATTGCAAAGCAGATACAGGTCCCCAATCCGACTATACTGACTAGGTACATGTCCACTTTCATTGTTCTGTAAGCTCTGAAGTACCTCAAGGGACTTCTTCCTGTCCACTGTTGGTTGACCCTGCCCAACAGTTGACGCTGACTGGTCCCACTCTCCTGAATGATGATTCAGTGGCCTGGTAACCATTGAGCGCTTCCATTAGTAGTGAGGCCCAGGAGTGACTGGTGAGGCCTGCGGTGGGGCACAGGAGTGACTGGTGAGTGTAATTCTTAGTACTTACCACTCTTAGGACTCCCCACCCATCTGTGTGCTAACGTTACTATGGTAAAGGGGTCAGGGCCGTAAAAGAAGCAGGGAGTCATGGGACAGCATGGGAACTAGAGACACTATATAGCATGGGACCTGGTACTGTTGTCTTGGGACCTGGGGGCAGTATAGAGTATGGGATCAAGGAGCACCATACAGCATAGGACTTAGGGACATTATACCATATGGAACCTGAGCCACTATGTAGCGTGGGGTCTGGGCTCACTATAGAGCATGGGACATAGGGACCATGTGGGACCTTGGCTCACTATAAAGTATGGGACCTGGAGACAAGTGTGGAAGACCTGGGAGCATTAGACTATACGGGGACACTATAGTCTTGGGACCTAGAGGGCAGTATAGAGCATGGGACCTGAGCCACTATGTATCATGGGACCGGGGGGCATTATACCATGTGGGACCTGGGGGCACTATAAAGTATGGGACCTGGAGATATTAGACTATGTGGGACCTGGTGGCATTATACTATATGGGGGCACTTAGGGGACACTATAGTCTGAAGAGGGAACTCCCTCCACTATACATCCATCCATCCATGAAAGGTTTCCCACTCATCCCATGATCGTCGCCCCTGATGAGAACCACACGCCTCAAAACCTCCCCTCCAAAAAAATCCTACATGTGCCCCTGCTGTCCACCAGTATAAAACTAAACTACGAGTGAAGCAGGACAAAGCTTCATCGCATCGCCCCAAAACTTCATCACCACACCCCAAACACTTCTGATGTGCAAATCTGGGCCAAGGTATTTGCCGGTTAGAAGTTGGGTTAACTCCCTGTTTTGGCTGCGCTGTGCTCTGTACTGGTTGCTACCCATCTTTCCGACAGTCCTGAATGCATTATTTGCTTAGTTATATTCTATTCTCTATACTTTCTTCTTGTATTTCTGAGCTGACTCTCCCGATCTATCACCCATGTTATATTGTTTTATTCCGCCTTAGTTATGGGACATCAGCTTCGCCCTGAACAAAAGCCAAAATAATATGAGCAGAACTTCGAAAATTTATAGCCGGGCACTTCTGACCCAGAAGATTTATTACCTTTAGAAGGGGAACAATCTCATTTTAACTGTTTAGATATTTTTATGGTTACGGATGCGCTTCTTCCGTCCTGTGTTCTTCTGTCCTTCGCAATTAATATGGAAATACACTATAAAAAAAAAAGGATAGAAAGAGTTAGAGTTGGCAGAGAGGGTGAAAGGTCTCCTTTAAATATAAGCAGTCATGACTATGAAGGGGTTTCCTTGAGACTACCATTAAGCATGTGGATTGTAGAAAAACGGATTTATCATGGTTAAAGACAGAAATGCATAATTTCTTGGAGAGACCATCACACGTCTTTCATCCACTCCCGAGAGATGGATTCTCGCCAGTCTTTATCCAGACTGTTTGATTTTACAATGTTGTATTCAGATCACACTACAGATATATCAATGCACTGTAGCGGGAAAAAAAAGATACTGTGCTGGGTCTATGTCGGGTCTCTGCCTGGTCCGTGTCATGGTTGTGCTGGGTCTATGTCGGGTCTGTGCTGGGTCTATGTCGGGTCTCTACCTGGTCTGTGTCATGGTTGTGCTGGGTCTATGTCGGGTCTGTGCTGGGTCTATGCTGGGTATGTGCTGGGTCTGTGTTATGGTTGTACTGTGTCTATGTCAGGTCTGTTCTGGATCTGTGCTGGGACTATGTTTGGTTTATGCTGTGTCTAGGTTGGGTCTAAGTGGGGTCTGTGCTGGGTTTAGGTTGGACCTGTGCTGGGTCTATGTTGAGTCTGTGCTGTGTCTATGTATGGTCTATGCTGGGTCTGTGCTAGGTCTATGTTGGATCTGTGCTGGGTCTGTGCTAGCACTATGTTGGGTCTGTGCTGGGTGAGTTCTATGTAGGGTCTGTGCTGGGTCTATGTTAGGTCTGTGCTGGGCTTATGTCAAATCTGTGATGGGTCTATGTTGGGTCTATGCTTGGTTTATGTAAGGTCCATGATGGGTCTATGTTGTGTTTGTACTGGGTCTATGCATAGTCTGTGTTGGGTCTATATCAGGTGTGTGTTGGGACATCATGACAGGGCACCCTCTTTCCATATGCCTTAAAGAGACAGGATTGTCTAACTGGAGACCAAGATACCACCCAGATAACCCTAACCTCTTTGATATTGTCAGGGTGAAAGTTGCTTCTCTCGGTTTGAGCAACACAATACTAGGGATGATAAGTGGTATAATGTTCCATCAGGGCCTACCCTTTCCTTCTGCCTTAAGGAGTCAGCACAGTCTGACTACAGACCAAGATACCCCCAAATGACCCTAACCTTTTTTATACTGTCAGTGTGAAAGTTACTTATCATGGCTTGGGCAGCACAATACTAGGGATGATAAGTTGTGTCCCATCAGTTCAACCCCTTTCTATATTTCCTAAAGAGTCAGCACAATCTAATTGGAGACCAAGATACCATGAGATGACCCTAACCTTTTTTTATATTGTCAGTGTGAAAGCTGCTTATCTTGGCTTGGGCAGCACAATACTAGGGATGATAAGTTGTGTCCCATCTAGACAACCCCTTTCCATATATCCTGTAACAATATGTCCATGAGCGGGGTTTACTTGAAGCATATGGTGGCAGAAAACTGGATTATGGGGCATGCATATAGCATCGATGGGTAGCCTGACCTCCTCTATTAGGTAGAGAAGCTTCAAAAAGTGCCTCGTGCTATTGGACTTGGCTATTACCATGTATTACAAAGTTGCCTTATACATTGAATAGACTTCACATAATAGTTGGTAAGTGACAACTACTTTTGTGAGCCAGAAAAGAGATCAGGAGTTGTCACTCAGTCCTCTTAGCAACAATGCGCATTTATCAGTAGGGGGTGACCAAGAGCTTAAGGGAAAGCTCTCACTAGGTGAATGTGAGTTGTGCTCAATCATGATGCATGATGGGAAGAATATTCTAGAAGAGTAAATATCTAACATAGTTGTCAGGTCACTTAGGAACGTCTACTGCGCCATTGATGTTCTGTAATCTTTTCCATGTAGAGAGTCGCTATTCTCCAGCTGTCTGCAGGAGGCAGCAGCAGAGACTTTGTCGTGGGATGGTATTGCCTTGAGGACGCAGCTGAGACGAAGCATCTGTCCTTATCTCAGGTTATTTGTTATTGCGTGAGCTGTGATCTCAACATCAACACAAAAACAACAACGTGATAAAAGTAGAACATTTCCCATGAGACATTCCGTACGATATGCGATTCTTTCTCAGCTTCTATGTCTTTATTAAAAAAGACACCATGGCTGAAATCTTATAAGAGCCAAGAAAAACTAATGCAAAAAGTACATACAGTATATAAAAGTACATACGGTATATAAAAGTACATACAGTATATAAAAGTACATACGGTATATAAAAGTACATACAGTATATAAATGTACATACGGTATATAAAAGTACATACGGTATATAAAAGTACATACGGTATATAAAAGTACATACAGTATATAAATGTACATACGGTATATAAAAGTACATACAGTATATAAATGTACATACAGTATATAAAAGTACATACGGTATATAAAAGTACATACAGTATATAAAAGTACATACAATATATAAAAGTACATATGGTATATAAAAGTACATACAATATATAAAAGTACATACAGTATATAAAAGTACATATGGTATATAAAAGTACATACAATATATAAAAGTACATATGGTATATAAAAGTACATACAATATATAAAAGTACATACGGTATATAAAAGTACATACAATATATAAAAGTACATACAGTATATAAATGTACATATGGTATATAAAAGTACATACAATATATAAAAGTACATATGGTATATAAAAGTACATACAATATATAAAAGTACATACAGTATATAAATGTACATACAGTATATAAAAGTACATACGGTATATAAAAGTACATACAATATATAAAAGTACATATGGTATATAAAAGTACATACAATATATAAAAGTACATATGGTATATATAAAGTACATACAATATATAAAAGTACATATGGTATATAAAAGTACATACAATATATAAAAGTACATACAGTATATAAAAGTACATACGGTATATAAAAGTACATACGGTATATAAATGTACATATGGTATATACAGTATTTTTACGAATATTTAGTTTTTACTTTTGGATGTACAAAAAATACCCTCAGTACAGTGTTGAGTCGTCAAAGTCAGCCGAAATATCGCCATAGATAACCCTTAGGGCGCTTTCACACATGCATTGTTTTTGTCTATTCTTCTGTTCCATTGTAAAATGGATCAGTCTAAGGACAGACACCATCGGATCCCGAGGAACACCATCGACTATAACAGGGTCCATTGGGTATGTGTTGTTCTTGCCGTCACTTCATACTTTTTCATCCTCGATTTTAATGGATTCTATGGCGAATGGAACTTCCAATGCAGATGTGAGTGTACCGTAAAACAATGTGAAAAGTGCTTATCTTGGCTCGGCAGCACATTGGTTGGTACTCCCCAATATTTCCGTACCGCTATACTGGTTATCTGCTATACACTGTGTAACTATAGAAAGACACCTATGAGACAATCCCAGATTCATTTACAGTATATTGGTAGTGTAAAAACTGCTTATCTTGGCTCAGGCAGCACAACATTACTAGAGATAATGACTGGCACTCCCCAACGTTTCTGCAGCTTCACTGTTTTTTCACTACACAGTCTCTAACTGAAGAAAGACACCTATGAGACAATATATTGTCTTTGTCAAAACTGCTTATCTTGGCTCAGGCAGCAAAATAGTAAATAATGATGAGGAAACTGCCCAATGTCTCTGAACTGTGTCAATGAAGTATGTAACTGGTGGTAGGCTAGGACAGTCCCAGATATCCTCCAGACGGGTAGCTCTCTGGTAAGTAGAGGTGTTGGGTGCACAATGCCAAGGAGGTGTTTTTGTAGTATCAAAAGGAATATGGATAACCTAGGGTCCAAAAAATGGGAAACCCCAGCAGAGATGCTAGAGTGGTTAGATGGGCGGCTGTGACTGTAATAGTACGGAGGATGTCGGGTATTTAAATATGGCGGCCGCTCAGTGGCGCTAATGCCCACGATCATTGCCAACACCCAGAGCGAGCACCAGGGCTGGGGTCCTGTTACCATGAAGGCCTGGAGCCTAATCAATGGTACCATTATGAAGAATAATTTATCCCGCAAACATTAATCCCTCCTATGGCTCTGCGAACGGAAAAATAAAAAAGTTATGGGCTTTGGAAGGCTGGGAGTCAAAAACAAAAATCGAAAACATAATGAAAAATGTCATACTTTACAAAAATCATTTGTAAGTCCCACCCCATTCCACATGGCACCGCCCATGAGGAACAGAAGCAGTCCTTTTAATGCACATTTTCATAGTTCCACCCCTTTGTAGTCAGTTTTTCTGACTTTTGGTACTTACACAATGCAGGCCTGTCCCATAGATCAAGATACATTGCGGAGTTGATCTCGGTTTTCCGTCTTAAGCAAAATTTATTGTACCTTCCAGCTTGTTCAGCACAAATACAGGTTTACCGAAAAACACAGACGACGCTAAATTATTCCGGCCCTGTCTGTCCGTGTTTAATTGCTTGCTCTGCCTACATGCAGATAATGCAAGTGCCGTATGCAAGTCCTGTTGTGCTGTTTGAGGCTTAATTTTTAAAGGATTTTACACTGGATCCGATTAATTGGCAAACCAAATTAATTAAAGCTGATGAAGTTCTATTCATCCATTATGTATAATCCCGTTACAGCCAGGAAGATGAAGGGGCATTAAGCCGCACATTCCTAAAAAACATTTCTTTATTTGTTTGATGAAACGTTAACCGTTCGCAGGCCGAAGGGGGCAATTCCCATCCCCATAGCAGTTCCTAACATCTCCTACTGCGTTAGTTACTGTTATTATTTCTTCTTATGAATGGTCGTATATCGGGGAATTCTCACAGATAAGCAGAAAATACGCTTCAAATCCACAACAATAATATACATTTGGGGGAAATCGCGAAACTCTCCCGGGATCCATTTTCTTTAAAATGAAAACAATAAAAAAAATTCAATTTGGTAAAATGTTCATTTTATTTAATTTGGCCACTCGGGGTACACCAGTGCATCTGGATAGAGACTGATAATATAGAATTTTTTTGTTTTCTCAAAAATTTTAACCGGTGTCATTTATCTAGAAGGTTTCATAGGAAAAATACCCTTGATGATATTTGCGGTGTTAAAGTAATTGGTAATTACAAGCTCGGTTGTGGGATTTGCCCGTTGCGAGTAGTCTGAACGCCTCCAGCTTGTTGTGCTGTAAAATTAATTTGATATAAAGAATTCCCTTAAAAATATAACAACAAAAAAACACTGATAAAGTATCCAAAAATATATAGGATTAAAGTCTATTTTACGATCCCCCCACCACGAGTACATAGATAATTTACAATCTGTCCTGTTCCGATAATTTCCCCCTTGTCTTGATCTATCCACCCTTAGATACCACCCGTCAGGTATATGTGTTTTTTTTTTTTTTTATGTTTCCTTCACATTTCCTGCCATAGGTCTTGGAATATGTTGAATTTAGAAATAAGTTAAGGAAGGACATATCTCAATATAGTGATGATTAATACCCAGGGCAGGGGTGTAACTAGATTGGGATGGCCCAGGTATGACACTTTGCCTGGGCCAGGGTATTTAGATTCAGGACTGGGGCAACAAACTGAATCTCGCTAAAGAAAAGTCTGCATAGACTCTGGCCATAAGATAGCAAATCAATACCACATCATGAGACACATAGACCTCATGGTGGTTTGCCAGGCAAGATTTTTGGGCATTTCAAAGTCCAAGTTCCTAGATGATCACACAACCTTCACTACAAGTCCCTTCCACCCCTCAGTATTTTTGACTACCCACATACCATTGGCTGTGAATGAAACAAACGTGGCATTATTTTTGAAAAACAAAACAAAACAAAAAAAACCTTTTCCAATTCTGGACAACCCCTTTAACTATATTACAACAGAATTACCCCGTAAGATGAGAATTAATTGATGGGTCCTATTGGTTGGGACACAATTCTATATATAATTAGGTAAAAACTGGCCTATTTTCTCCTTTTTCTTTTTCATCTTTCAAGAACAATTTTAAGATTCAGTTGGATAAATGGCCTAATATTTCAGTCACCGACTTCTGTTCGGGCCAGGTCTGCATCACACCTCCAGGCTCAGCTCCTAAATAATAGACATTTTCTGTGAAATTTAATAAGAGTATTATGGGAGAAGCCGCCCGCGGCCAATGTTTACTTTTCTTTTCTGAGAAACTATTCCAAAATACAAAGCCGAACAAACATTGTATAAAGTCTGATAGGAACAATATGTCTGGTGACAAGATGTCCAAGAGACAGGGCAGAAGATGTGATGTCAACCATATCGATAAAGCTTCATTCGTATTGTCACTCATCCCTTCCCACTTCAGCACCATTTTTATGGTTTTGTTTTCCAGGTCTTTGGGTCCAGTGGTTTAGTTTTCCAGTCCCTTAGTGTCCTCTGCTCCTTGTCCTAGGTGGCCACTAGTATTCTATCTCAATACTTGTTGACCAACAGTCACCACTGGCCTATTCCGACATCCCATCCAAGAGGAAGTAGAAGTGGATTTAGATATCAACTGTTTATCTCCTTTGTTAGCAATGGTAGAGCCATGCTCTCCTCAATGTAGAAAGACACTGAACTCTCTAAGACTCGTCCTCGGTAGCCACTAATATTCCATCTCAATACTTGTTGACCAGCTGTCACCACTGATCTATTCCAACATCCCATCCAAGAGGAAGTAGAAATGGAGTAGGTGTCATCTGTTAATCTCCATTGTTAATAGTAGCAATGGTAGAGCCATGCTCTCCTCAATGGAGGAAGACACTGAACTCTCTAAGACTCTTTGGGTCTTTCAAAAATTCCTGCAACCAGACACAAAACCTGATATGAAAATCAAATTGTGAAAGCCTAGATCTTATACGTTACCGTTTAGCATTTATAACCAGTTGGCATTTACTTTTCATGGCATCTACTATATCTAGTATGGTGGACATTCTGATAACAATGACCCAACATAGAAATTCCACATGGGCATCACACAGAAAGGATTGACATATTGGTAGCTCTTTCTTGATTCTGAGGGTAGTAGAGATGAGCAAATTCTTCTCAGGTCAAATTTACTTGAAATGGACCAAAAAGACTTTTAATGGACTTTTTTGACATGTGGTATTATACAGTACCTCTGGGAAGATGAGTATACTCAACTAGCTTCACCTCTCATGGGCATCATCATGGCCTCCAACATCCCCTAAGGTCCTCTTCAGGCCTCTTCCGGCCTCTGGCTGAAGTCATACGCCCTGGGTCACTGTTGAAGCCATTTACATTTACTTTTCATAGCATTTACAGTATCTAGGGTGGTGGACATCTTACTAGCGTGACCCAACCAATATGAAGAACTTGCTCTATTTGCCTTGGGAACACAACGTCCTTCTTTTCTGCTCTTCCATGACAGCTCGCTGCATGCCAAATGGGCATATTCTAAAGTTTTACAGATGCCACCTTAGCAGTTCCTGTCTTTTTCGAGCCCACATAAAGATGGTTAACGTTGATTTAAGTTCTCCATATTTGACTCCTTGACCCTTCCAGTCTACCGCATGGTGAGAATGTCTCATTAGTAACTTGTTCTTAACATCTCCTCTTTGTCTTCCGAAGGAAAAAAAAAAGTCTTGAAATGTTGACACTTGCTTTATTATAATTTTACTGCTCAGGGGCCTCTTGACTCCCTCTTCTACTATAGTGATATTTGTTAGTGAGCTTTGCACTTTTGTTCATGTCAGGTTATATTGCTAAGTGTGTGTTTTCTAGTGTCGGAGGCAGTTAATGTCCCCTGTACGCCAATTTGTAGCTCTGACTAGGATGGAGTAATTACTTGTTACAAGGTAAACAGGACTTTGTTGACGTAGAAACTATCGGACAGGGAGTCCCTGGTGTCAATTACCAGGTAGGCTTCTAATCTGTTGTCTTTTTATTGCACGTTGGGCTTTTGCTGATTGTGGAATAGGTAGAGAAAAATCAAACCTCTACTTATGTTGGTAAGACGACGCTGAGATGGAGAACATTTCAGAAGCTCATTATGTTGTTTCGGTAGGCCGTCTGTTTTATGTTTCCTTGATTTTTGAGCATCCTTCATGTAGTAAAAGGAGGCACTTGAGAGAACAATTCCGAAAGTATGGATCTTAATATCAATGGTGAAGACTAGGGATGAACAAACTAATTCGGATCGAACCAGATTCAACCCAAATTTTTCACAAAGTTTGAGGGTTTGGGGGTTCGTCACCCATGAAACATTATTATATTCTGGGGTATAAATAATAAATAAGTGGAGGACCAGGGAGGTGAGTAATAAAAATCACCACTTCTGGGCATCCTTGGGGCATCTGGCGGTCACCGACATCCTCTTCCGGTCTCTGGCTGATGTGACAAGCCCTGGGTTCATCATGAGGCCTGTGAACACATCGGTGTGCCTCAGTGGTGACCTCAGGGCTTGTCACATCAGCCAGAGGCCATAAGAGATTGGAAGAGGGGATCATTGAACACGGTGAGGATGTCTAGGAGAGGTGAGGCACGGTGAGAATAACTTAGATATTTTTCCTCTCCTCCCTTAGGCCTTCTCTTCACTACTCCGGGGTCTGAGGAGACCTTAGAATACAATAATAGCACTTTTGGTTTGTGACGATCAAGTTCGGCCCGAAACAAACCAAAGGGCCAAACCTCACAAATATTTGTCGAAAAGGATCTCGTGAAGTTCGCCCACATTAGACGTTGAACAAAACTTTGCCATTGTGCCTCTGTTTCTTAGAGGAGGCATTCTCCTGATCTGCTCGCTGCCTCTGCCGACCATTGCACCTCATATGGTGTGGAGTGGTGATGGATGAACCTCGTGAGATTCGTTTCACAAATATTCACAAGGTTCAATGAGCGAACTCGTTTGTTACCAATTTTCCACAAATTTCTGGCTAGGCATTTGGTGTTGGTGTTCACCTAATCCAGGAAATTTTATTTCTTTACTTTGAGGTTTCTTCAGGCCCCAGAGTATAAGGTGTGTAACAATGAAAGACTACTGTCATCTTTTTGGGCATCCATAGTGTGTCCTGCCTCTCTCCCAGTCGTCATTGGCCCTAAGTCAAAGTTGAGACCTTACAAGGGGAATGTTGACATCATGATGCTTTGCCCCAAAGTGTACAGTGAAGATCATCATGTCACTACGCACACTGTATCGGGTCAAAGTGTGCCCTCTACTTGACCACTATGGCCCAACTACAGGTCTCAGCAGTGACCTGGGCCCGAGGATGTCTGAGAGAGAGCTACAAGACGCTGAGAATACTGGAGCAAGAAGACAGGATGCTAAGGTGGAACCTAAGAAAGTTGAGTGTTTTTTAATTTTAAATACCCTTTTTGGCCTCCGGATTCATCAGGCGAACACCAAAAATTTAGATTTTGTCCCAAACTTTTGGAAAATTCTTAATGCACCTATTCATTATGAACCAGTTCGCTCGTCCTGAGCTGCAATACCAGATCCATCCTGTGAACGAGATACCCTAGAGTATAAATATCGCACTTCCGGATCGGACCACACAAACCTCATGAATATTTGTGAAATAAATCTTGCATTGTTAGTCCATCACTATTGAGCTCAGCCCCATTGACAGTAGCTGAGATGCAATACCTGACACAGCCTGTGTGCGAGGATGGCGCTGTTTCTATTTAAAAAAAAAAAGCCAAAAACATCCTTTTCTATCCCCTCAAACCCCTTTAAGGAGATGTAGAATGTTTTTTTTATTTTGCTGGATACTGAAGGAGTTAAATAGTCGGGGTTGTACTGTCGTGCAGGTTCCTGACTCCAAGCTGCGTCTGACTGTTCCAGTTTATTGTTAGTGGATTCGTAGAACTCTGTAAATTATAATTAAATGCTGATCAAGCCCCTTCAGAAAAAAAAGTTATTCTCCCGAAGCGGCGCCGGGCTCGCCTGCCTCCGCCGCTGCTCGCCTTTCATTAAGTGCGAGGCACATCACGGCTGACAAGAGTTATATGAGCAGGGAAGAAAGGCAAAACAGCCTGTGCAAGAGGGGGATCTGTGATATCCAGTTTAATAAGCGGCACATCAGACTCTGACAAGCGCAGGAGGCCGGTGCGCGCTTTATACCGCTACGCCTAGGTAGTTATTGAATGTGTAAAGTGCAATTATACAGCGGAACGCCTCCCGGTACAGTGCGGGGCGACCGGAGGCAACGAAAAAGGGATTCCAGAGTATAGGGTGAGGTTTCTATAGATACATGTACCCTTCTAGAACAGTCTGGTGATCCAGAATATCTGATCAGATCAGATCCAGGTAACACAAGGAATTTATGGTGTTTGTAATATGCACTGTATGGTACTATGTGAGCACTGTATGGTACTATGTGAGTACTGTATGGTACTATGTGAGCACTGTATTGTACTATGTGAGCACTGTATGGTACTATGTGAGCACTGTATGGTACTATGTGAGCACTGTATTATACTATGTGAGCACTGTATGGCAATATGCGAGCACTGTATGGTACTATATGAGCACTGTATGGTACTATGTGAGCACTGTATGGCAATATGCGAGCACTGTATGGCACTATGCGAGCACTGTATGGTACTATATGAGCACTGTATGGTACTATGTGAGCACTGTATTGTACTATGTGAGCACTGTATGGCAATATGCGAGCACTGTATGGTACTATATGAGCACTGTATTGTACTATGTGAGGCTGTAGGGTACTATGTGAGCACTGTATGGTACTATGTGAGCACTGTATGGCAATATGTGAGCCTGTATGGTACTATGTCAGCACTGTATGGTACTATATGAGCACTGTATTGTACAATGTGAGCCTGTAGGGTACTATGTGAGCACTGTATGGCAATATGTGAGCCTGTATGGTACTATGTCAGCACTGTATGGTACTATATGAGCACTGTATTGTACTATGTGAGCACTGTATGGAACTATATGAGCTCTGTATGGTACTATGTGAGCACTGTATGGTACTATGTGAGCACTGTATGGCAATATGTGAGCCTGTATGGTACTATGCCAGCACTGTATGGTACTATATGAGCACTGTATTGTACTATGTGAGCCTGTAGGGTACTATGTGAGCACTGTATGGCAAAATGTGAGCCTGTATGGTACTATGTCAGCACTGTATGGTACTATATGAGCACTGTATTGTACTATGTGAGCACTGTATGGAACTATATGAGCTCTGTATGGTACTATGTGAGCACTGTATGGTACTATGTGAGCACTGTATGGTACTATGTGAGCTCTGTATGGTACTATGTGAGCTCTGTATGGTACTATGTGAGCACTGTATGGTACTATGTGAGCACTTTATGGTAGTATGTGAACACTGTATTGTACTATGTGAGCACTGTATGGTACTATGTGAGCACTGTATGGCAATATGTGAGCCTGTATGGCACTATGTGAGCATTGTATGGTACTATGTGAGCTCTGTATGGTACTATGTGAGCTCTGTATGGTACTATGTGAGCTCTGCATGGTAGTATGTGAGCACTGTGTGGTACTATATGAGCACTGTATGGTACTATGTGAGCTCTGTGTGGCAATATGTGAGCACTTTATGGTACTATATGAGCAATGTATGGAGCTGTATTAGCATTGTATGGTACTATATGAGCTCTGTATGGTACTATATGAGCACTGTATGGTAGTATATGAGCACTGTATTGTACTATGTGAGCACTGTATGGTACTATATGAGCACTGTATGGTACTACGTGAACACTGTATGGTACTATATGAGCTCTGTATGGTACTATGTAAGCACTGTATTGTACTATGTGAGCACTGTATGGTACTATATGAGCACTGTATGGTACTTTGTGAGCACTGTATGGTACTATATGAGCACTGTATTGTACTATGTGAGCACTGTATGGTACTATATGAGCGCTGTATGGTACTTTGTGAGCACTGTATGGTACTATATGAGCTCTGTATGGTACTATGTGAGCACTGTATGGTACTATATGAGCACTGTATTGTACTATGTGAGCACTGTATGTGTGAAGAATATCGCCTTGCCAAGCCTCTTGGCCTACCTGCAATCACCCTTCTAAACCTTCCACTCACAACCCGTGAGCGGACCGGATTCGTAGGATAGAATGAAACGAGCTGTGTAAATTTTATATATTTAATAACCCAAGTGAGTCGGTACTAATTAATAGCATATACAGAAATATACAATATGAATATGATCAAGCATAAATATACGAGCAAAAAATTAATGATACAGCACATAAAACAAAAATGGGAATAAAGTATAGAGTAATACCTGAGCCCAGCTGGCTCTTAGCTGTTTCTCTTTCAGGCTCCACACAAAGACAAAAGACCTCACCCCACCTACGTGTGAGACCCTCTTCAACCCACCCTTCACCTCCCCCAGCCAGCCCTCCTTCTCCCTACTTTGCAGAATCCTCAGAGAGATGGGTACCTTCCTAGGTGCTGGGAGGGATGGGTGAAGTTAAGGTCACTGGACTACTATCCCCCATCGCCATCTGGCCAGGGATAAAAACCAGTGAAGCGTATCGTCCAGTGGTGTAAACCCAACTTAAGCACAACATTCCAACAAGTAGGGGGAGGACTGACATGAGCAAGTAAAAACACACTTCCAAGAAAGATATAAAACTGAGGGTCGGTTCATCACAGTATGGTACTATGTGAGCACTGTATGGTACTATATGAGCACTGTAATGTACTATGTGAGCACTGTATGGTACTACTGTATATGAGCACAGTATGGTACTATGTGAGCACTGTATGGTACTATGTGAGCTCTGTATGGTACTATGTGAGCTCTGTATGGTACTATGTGAGCTCTGCATGGTAGTATGTGAGCACTGTATGGTACTATATGAGCACTGTATGGTACTATGTGAGCACTGTGTGGCAATATGTGAGCACTTTATGGTACTATATGAGCAATGTATGGAGCTGTATTAGCATTGTATGGTACTATATGAGCACTGTATGGTACTATATGAGCACTGTATTGTAATATGTGAGCACTGTATTGTACTATGTGAGCACTGTATTGTACTATGTGAGCACTGTATGGTACTATGTGAGCCTGTATGGTACTATATGAGCCTGTATGGTACTATGTGAGCACTGTATGGTACTCTGTGAGCACTGTATTGTGCTATGTGAGCACTGTATGGTACTATGTGAGCCTGTATGGTACTATATGAGCCTGTATGGTACTATGTGAGCACTGTATGGTACTATGTGAGCACTGTATTGTACTATGTGAGCACTGTATTGTACTATGTGAGCACTGTATGGTACTATGTGAGCACTGTATTGTACTATGTGAGCACTGTATTGTACTATGTGAGCACTGTATGGTACTATGTGAGCACTGTATTGTACTATGTGAGCACTGTATGGTACTATGTGAGCACTGTATGGTACTATGTGAGCACTGTATGGTACTATGTGAGCACTGTATTGTACTATGTGAGCACTGTATGGTACTATGTGAGCACTGTATTGTACTATGTGAGCACTGTATGGTACTATGTGAGCACTGTATTGTACTATGTGAGCACTGTATGGTACTATGTGAGCACTGTATGGTACTATGTGAGCACTGTATGGTACTATGTGAGCACTGTATCGTACTATGTGAGCACTGTATTGTACTATGTGAGCACTGTATGGTACTATGTGAGCACTGTATTGTACTATGTGAGCACTGTATGGTACTATGTGAGCACTGTATTGTACTATGTGAGCACTGTATGGTACTATGTGAGCACTGTATTGTACTATGTGAGCACTGTATGGTACTATGTGAGCACTGTATTGTACTATGTGAGCACTGTATGGTACTATGTGAGCACTGTATTATACTATGTGAGCACTGTATGGTACTATGTGAGCACTGTATGGTACTATATGAGCACTGTATGGTACTATGTGAGCACTGTATGGTACTATATGAGCACTATATTGTACTATGTGAGCACTGTATGGTACTATGTGAGCACTGTATTGTACTATGTGAGCACTGTATGGTACTATGTGAGCACTGTATTGTACTATGTGAGCACTGTATTGTACTTTGTGAGCACTGTATGGTACTATATGAGCACTGTATTGTACTATGTGAGCACTGTATGGTACTATGTGAGCACTGTATTGTACTATGTGAGCACTGTATGGTACTATGTGAGCACTGTATTGTACTATGTGAGCACTGTATGGTACTATGTGAGCACTGTATTGTACTATGTGAGCACTGTATGGTACTATATGAGCACTGTATTCTATTATGTGGACACTGTTTTCAGTACTTTTGACATAAGAACATAGCTCCCTGCTGCATGCTGCCCCCTGTTGTTAAAATTCATTGCCAGACAAAAGTGTTACAGGAAATTTCCCAGGAATATTGGCATCCGTGGTTTCAGATAAAGCCGAGAAGACAATTGTTTCAGCCGGGCCTACGCCGCGCCCCAGGATGTTGTGTTTCCTAAATCTAAATATGACGGCTCTAAAACAACGGGGAAGAGCGCTCGTATTTTGTGTCCTCCGGAGTCTCAGCCAGGCAAAGAAAGAGGCTGGAAATAAATTGAAAGAAAATGAAGGAATCATTGGGCAGAATTGATACTGGCGGCTTCACAGGCCTGAGCGTAAACAGCGGTGAAAAATGACAAGACCAAGAGGCAAAGCTGCAAAAATACTGGAGAAATGTAAAATGTCAGCCATTTATTACAGGAATATCAGTGACTGCGGAGCCACAGCTGTCAGTATGCCCGCGTGTCATATAGAAACTAGCAGAGCTATACTTGTGAAATAATATTGTACGATGGGGGTCTGTGTATCTATACATTATAGGGTACAAGGTACAGTCAGCATCCTGATCCCTATGGTCAGAGGTACAGTCAGCATCCTGATCCCTATGGTCAGAGGTACAGTCAATATCCTGATCCCTGTGGTCAGAGGTACAGTCAGTATGCTGATCCTTATGGTCAGAGGTACAGTCAGCATCCTGATCCCTATGGTCAGAGGTACAGTCAGCATCCTGATCCCTGTGGTCAGAGGTACAGTCAGCATCCTGATCCCTATGGTCAGAGGTACAGTCAGCATCCTGATCCCTATGGTCAGAGGTACTGTCAGCATCCTTATCCCTATGGTCAGAGGTACAGTCAGCATTCTGATCTCTGTAGTCAGAGGTACAGTCAGTATCCTGATCCCTGTGGTCAGAGGTACAGTCAGCATCCTCATCCCTATGGTCAGAGGTACAGTCAGAATTCTGATCCCTGTGGTCAGAGGTACAGTCAGTATCCTGATCCCTATGGTCAGAGGTTCAGTCAGTATCCTGATCCCTATGGTCAGAGGTTCAGTCAGTATCCTGATCCCTATGGTCAGAGGTACAGTCCACATCCTTCTATCCGGCGGTCCGCTTTAGACTTTCTCCGCTTCTCTCCTCTTTTACATCTTCTTACTTGTGAATTGCTGATGTGACTGGGCGCCTATTTAGAGAGCAGTCATTTTGCAGTGAATTACAAGGTGATTACATTGGAAATATTCCGGGCAGCCGCCGCATTGTTTCTGATTTTTCTTTACTCGGCACTTTTAGATTAATATTGTGCGCTCCACTTTAGCAATTTTCATAAATATACACAGTCCGTGACTTTGCTTTATATATTTGTGACATCGCGGCGGGCGCGGAGCTGCGGCTCGGTTACCTGCCGCTGTGTCAAATAAATTAACGACTGAGGAGGTCGCGTGGAAACCGAAAAACTGCAGAACGTAACGCGTGTTATTTGGCATAAGTGGGAGCATTTTTACCGGATTTCCATGAGTAATAGGAGCTGTCCCCGAGTCCTTGGTCTCTCTCTGCAGGGGCCGCTGAGAAAAACAGTTTGCAAGTGTTCAGACTGAGATTGGACGCTGTGCCTGGAAAAATGCATTATAAAGCTCACTGCTGACCATAGGGGGCCCCATGGAGCTGCTATAGGGGCCACTGAAATTACTTTATCAGGTCACCCCACTGACTGCGGGGATGGAGAGACACTTAAAGGGGTCTTCCAGCTTTATACCATTACATTTAGTTATTGTATCCTGAAAAGGTCTTACATTTTTTATATAGTTTTCAGTATTTTCAGGATCTTTGGTTGGAATTAGTGAATTTGAGGATTCTTATGTACAGCCAAAACCCCTTACAGACCTAACACAACTTACTTCTACTATTACAATGGATGACATTTACCCCCACACCTAATGGTGGAATGAGAGGTAGTCAGAGAAGGTGAATAGATAGATAGATAGATAGATAGATAGATAGATAGATACGAGATAGATAGATAGATAGATAGATAGATAGAAAAGAGATAGATAGAGAGATAGATATGAGATAAATAGATAGATATGAGATAGATAGATAGATAGATAGATAGATATGAGAGATAGATAGATAGATAGATAGATAGATAGATATGAGATAAATAGATAGATAGGAGATAGATAGATAGATAGATAGATAGATAGATATGAGATAAATAGATAGATAGGAGATAGATAGATAGATATGAGATAGCTAGATAGATAGATAGATAGATAGATAGATAGATAGATAGGAGATAGATAGATAGATATGAGATAGATAGATAGATAGATAGATAGATAGACATGAGATAGATAGATAGATATGAGATAGATAGATAGATAGATAGATAGATAGATAGATATGAGATAGATAGATATGGTATAGATAGATAGATAGATAGATAGATAGATAGATAGATAGATATGAGATAGATAGATATGGGATAGATAGATAGATAGATAGATAGATAGATATGAGATAGATAGATAGATAGATAGATATGAGATAGATAGATAGATAGATAGATAGATAGATAGATATGGTATAGATAGATAGATAGATAGATAGATAGACGTCTGAGGATTATGTAGCATGGATACCGGGAAGTATCTACAGCGGTTTAGTGGTCCCAAAGTTCTCTCTCCTGATAAAATATACCACTACTGAATGGTGCTAGGTATATAGGGGCCCCATTACATATTTTGACATTGGGCCCAGGAGCTTCAGGTTACTCCTCTGACTGGGTAGAATAATAATAAGCCTTCAGCTGTGAGACGTCTTAGGCTCTGTACACACTTGTATCTGATCCTCAGATCACATATAGCCCCACGCCCGCTATAAGTCACTGCGGTCCATCAGGCTCTGGTGATTTCTGTCTTTTTGTGCTCCTCCTGTATGACAGAATTCAGGGCGCAGATGTGACCTCAGCCTTAGATCTGATGCATTGCTTGTGGGCAAGGTAATGGCACCTCAATGGGGTAGCGTACGGTGCCATAGAGCGCCTATGGGCTGTAATAAGTGCGCGCCGCCGTACAGGGCCTAGGTCCTTATGTCTTCACCTTTACTTTTTGTCAGGGTTTCCTCTGGTTTGCTCTCAGATAGATTTGCCGCGGCCGCTCTACGGGACGGCGATGCCTTTGAACGCCAGCCAGGCAGGATTTGCTCGGCCTTAGATGCTGCACTCAGTAAAAATTAGTTCATATTCAGGGTTTTATTATTGCATTAAGAAGTAAGAAATATGTCAGATTTGATACATTTGATGCTGTGTTTTTGCTAGGCAGGCAGATTAGGCTAATGCCAGATCAGGCGCTCAGATTCACACTTTGCATACAAAATACATTCCCGGAAGGAACGCACCGAAGAACTTTTTTTTCTGGAAAAGTTGTATCATATTGTGGAAAGATGAGAGAACTTCTACACGTAAACCCCAGACGCTGCTCTCATCGAGATCTCCTTGTCGGATATTTCTCTCAGACTGTCTGTTCCATCCGCAACGTCAATGAGAAGTCAATTGTTGATGTCACTTTCACTTTACCGTCATAGGGAAGATTTCTCAGAACTGATTGGTACACATTATACGCATTTCCAAGACATAATCACCAAAAATGGAGATAAATAGATTTGCAAACTCTTTTGTACATCGGCGGCATGACATGGGTACAGACTGAGAGCTTTTTATTAAGGAACGTTTCCACTGAAATGCAAAATTTGCCCTTGATCTGTGCTATGCAAAGGGTGTGTAGACTGTATTGACCAACTTAGTATTGCTCCAATGCAGATACAATTTTTAAAAACTGAGGCAATGTTGCTTATAGACGTCTACCGTTTTGTGTATGCAGCTCTCATACAGACCTAGGTAGATTTATCTCAAAGACATGTAACGTTCCACTCCGTCTACCGATAAGTACCCATAGCCACCGTGTATTCAGCCACTTTACCCTTCCTCACACATCAAGTCTTGTTTTCGAGTCTTTCTAAAAACTTTGGGTGACAGCCAACACTTCCCAGCAGCTTGACCCACCACTATAGTGGTTGCTTAGATCTAGAGCTCCTTACCATGCGACAATCCCTCGCGAAGTGGTCATGTTGGTCATAACTTTGCCAGTGTATGGCCTCAGGCACTCCAGATTACAAAGGCTGCTTGCCATTATTGGGTCTCCCACTTTCTCTACGCAACTGGTTAATTTTTTTCATAATTTTCTAAGAGCATCATTCAGGTCTTCGAGAAATTTTTGTAAGCAAACATTTTTGACTTTTCTTTTCTTCTCACCATGGACTTATTTGATTATGGTCTGTGGGAGATCACTAGCATGCCATCACCTTCATCCTTTGCTACCTCAAGCTTTCTAGATTACCTCCAGTTTCCCATCACGTTCAACTTTTACTACCTCTTGACTTCCTACATCATCTCCACTTGCCCATCTCCTTCATCTTCTTCTACATCAAGGTTTCCTAAATTACCTCCATTTGCCTATCACCTTTATCTTTTGCTACTTCAGCTTTTCTTAGATTACCACCAGCTGGCCATCATGTTCATCTTCTTTTTCTACCTCAAGGTTTCCTAGATTACCTCCAGTTTGCCCTCACCTTCATCTTTTGATACCTCTTGGTTTCCAACGTCATCTGCAGTTGCCCATCACCTTCATCTTTTGCTACCTGAAGGTTCCCTAGATGACAAGTTCAAAGAGGGCCTGGATGCCTTTCTCGAACAGAACAATATTACGGGTTATGGGTTCTAGATTTTAAGGGCACGTTGATCCAGGGTTTTATACTGATTGCCAGATTGAAGTTGGGAAGGAATTTTTTTCCCATGAAATGGGGCAATTGGCATAAGCCTCATGGGGTTTTTTGCCTTCCTCTGGATCAACACTGTAGGGGACTGTTGGGTTAAAGGTTGGACTTGATGGACTGATGTCTTCATCCAACCTCGTCTACTATGCAACTATGACCTCTGACTGCCATTAATGCATATTTTACTTCCTTTTCTTCACATAATTCTCTAAGAGCATCCTACATGTCTTTGACAATTTTTTGTCAGGTGACTGGTCACTGGGATTTTCTTCATCTTTTGCTACCTCAAACTTTCCTAGATGACTCTGGTTGTCCATCATCTTTATCTTTTGCTATCTCAAGGTATCCTAAATTACCCATGGTTGCTTCCTTAAGGTCTGCTAGATGACCTCTAGTTTCACATCAACTTAATCTTTAGTTACCTCAAAAGTTCCTAGATTACCTTCAGCTGTCCATCATCTTTTGCTAACTCAATGTTTCTAAGATGACCCCACTTTCCATCCACCTTTATTTTTTGCCACCTCAATGTTTCTGAGATTACCTCCTGTTTCCTTTACCTTCACCTTTTTGCCCCCCATATGACTGCTAAGGCCCAATCTCAGTCCTCATCAGTGACAAAGGGCTGGTAACATCATAGAGGTGGCTAGAAGATGACTAGGAAAGAAGACCAAATGAAGTGGTGGAGCCTACGAAGGGTAGATATGAGCGTTTTTTGTTTTCTGCGCGTTCCTTCGGTCTTCCATCATTATACTCTGGACCACATAGTATAATAATGATTTGTGGATGAGGAGCCTCAAAAATTTGGGGTTTGGACTCAAAATTTTTGAAAAATTTGTATCGAATCTGTTTCGTTACGCACTGGTTTGCTCATCTCTAGTCTCCTGTCTCAGATCCTTGTAGGATCTTTGAGATAGACAATAGTCTTGGGCCCTTTCCCCTCGTAGAGTGGACTTTCTATAGCTATAATATTCTGGATATCCAATAACATGGAGTTTCAACAATTTTCAGACCTGTATATTCTAAAGTTTACCAAACAATCTAGAAACTAAATCTATCACAAGTCATACATATCCAAGTCTTGTTCTCTCCGGGCAAAAGAGAAAAAGGAGATAAATTAGATTTTTGCCCTTTTAATGCCCGAATTAGAAAGTGTCGACAAGCCGAGGAATGATATAGTGACATCTTATAGCGGGAGATATCACTGCCATTAGCATTCATTAGGAGCTCAGGGTCTGAATTTGCCAGATAACTTAAATATATCCATATTTAAAAGGATAAAAACTCTTCGCTGTTGACAAAGCGGCTGACTCAGTCCCCTGCGGGAATATACAGGATAACAAGGGCATTAAATATTTACCATCCATTACATGCACATCAATTATGGAGTGTGGAGACCTTAAAAGGTGCATTAAGTACATAACCTGCATCGTAAGGAGCTTCAAGTACAAAACACTTACTGCCAAACTGAAGGCAACTACAGCCGGGATACAACCGGGAGATTTATTCACTGCACCGGCTGAAATGACTTCTTAGGTTTTGCAGCGCTACTGTTTGGAAAACTTTTTTGGCTTCAGATAACAATGGAGTAGTCTATTTAAAGGAGAACCTGGCCAGCATTATATGTCCTATTGCCCTCGTGTTACTAACGTCTTAGTTGTTTTTGTCTTTTCCTTTTTGATTGTAGGAGTCAATGTTGGCAGGCATTGGGTATGTGTGAAGAGATCACTGCTAGATACTGGAGAACAGGGGCAGGTGTAAGAGACAGGAGAGGCCGCGGACTGTGCCCTGTACAGCATGTCATGGCCAATACACAAACTGCAGCCCGGGGCAGGGAGGAGAAGAGGTAACTGGATGGCCATATATTAGCTATAGGAAACAGGAAGATGCTGGAGGAGATTGTGTACAAAGAGGAGATGATATAGGGCTTAGAGTAGAGTAGACAGATAGATACATAAATAGATACATACATTGATATGAGATAGATAGATAAATATATAGAAAGAGAGGTAGATAGATAGATATGAGATAGATAGATAGATAGATAGATAGATAGATAGATAGATAGATATGGGATAGATAGATAGATAGATAGATATGAGATAGATAGATAGATAGATAGATAGATATGAGATAGATATGAGATAGATAGATAGATAGATAGATAGATATGAGATAGATATGAAATAGATAGATAGATAGATAGATAGATATGAGATAGATATGAGATAGATAGATAGATAGATAGATAGATAGGAGATAGATAGATAGATAGATAGATAGATATGAGATAGATAGATAGGAGATAGATAGCTAGATAGATAGATATGAGATAGATAGATAGATAGATAGATAGGAGATAGATAGATAGATAGATAGATAGATAGGAGATAGATAGATAGATAGATAGATAGATATGAGATAGATAGATAGATATGAGATAGATAGATATGAGATCGAGGGATAGATATGGGATAGATAGATAGATAGATAGATAGATAGATATGAGAGATAGATAGATAGATAGATAGATAGACAGATATGAGATAGATAGATAAATATATAGAAAGAGAGGTAGATAGATAGATATGAGATAGATAGATAGATAGATAGGAGATAGATAGATAGATAGATAGATATGAGATAGATAGATAGATAGATATGAGATAGATAGATAGATAGATAGATAGGAGATAGATAGATAGATAGATATGAGATAGATAGATATGAGATAGATAGATATGAGATCGAGGGATAGATATGGGATAGATAGATAGATAGATAGATAGATAGACAGATATGAGATAGATAGATAGATATGAGATAGATAGATATGAGATCGAGGGATAGATATGGGATAGATAGATAGATAGATAGATAGATAGATAGATAGATAGATATGAGATAGATAGATAGATAGATAGATATGAGATAGATAGACAGATAGATATGAGATAGATAGATAGATAGATAGATAGATAGATAGATAGATAGATAGATAACTTGCCAACTCTCTTATAGTCTCTGGGAGACTCAGAAGAAAGGATTGATCTGTGGAAACTCGGGTGGTTTCGGGGAATTGTTATATCTGTGTTTACATTTAGTTCAGGTGTTTTGCCCGGTCCTTTATAAAGAGGGGTCTAGTTTGGGGTCTTTATCTATATTTAGGGGGTCATTATCTATATTTAGGGGGTCTTGTTTGTGGTCTAGGGCCATGATGGCGAACCTATGGCACGCAGAGCCCTCTCAGTTGGCACGCTTCTGAGCTGTCAGTGTAAACCACAGTCCAAAGGGCCGCGGTTTACACTGACTGCAGAGTGTAATCTCTGCCACGACGCAGGCGTGATGACGTAAGTCATCAGCGTGGGCGAGCAGAAGGAGGAGGATGCTCTTTGTGGGACTACAGCTCTTCGTGGGACTAGGTAAGTAACATAAACTACTGTGTGGGGCCCACTGTGAAGCATAAACTACTGTGTGGGGGCCCACTATAAAGCATAAAATACTGTGTGGGGGCCTAATGTGGAGCATATACTACTGTGTGGGGCCCCACTGTGAAGCATATACTACTGTGTGGGGGCCCAAAGTAGAGCATATAATACTGTGCGGAGGCCCACTGTGGAGCATATACTACTGTGGGTGGGCCTAAAGTAGAGCATATAATACTGTGCAGGGGCCACTGTGGAGCATATAATACTGTGTGGGAGCCACTGTGGGCATATAATATTGTATGGGGGCCACTCTGGAGCATATAATACTGTGTGGAGGCCACTCTGGAGCATATAATACTGTCTGGGGGCCATTCTGGAGCATATAATACTGTCTGGGGGCCACTTCAGAGTGAATTGTAGAGTCTGGGGGCCTTCACTATTTATATCACACAGTATCTGTTTTATAGCGACGTGATATTATTACAGGCTGTAATAACATTGCATGCTCACTATAAAACAGATCCTGGTTAATTTAAGGTAAAATTGCCATGTTGGCACTTTGTGATAATTTAGTGGGCTTTGGGTTGCAGTTTGGGCACTCGGTCTCTAAAAGGTTCACCATCACTGGTCTAGGGGTTATGGTCTTTGAAAAATCCTTACCAGTACAAAGTTTACATTCCCTAATAGTGTATGAAACGGCGTCTAGTAAAGTCCTGACTATTCCTATGGCTGTGTTTACAGCGTGTCTTATGGCTCTGATCTTCTTCATTTTGTCTATCGTTTTTTTCGTGCCGCGCGACCTTTTCGTGTTTTTCCATAAAAGGCGCAGAATCCATTCCTTCCATTGATGAAACACTTTGGCGACCTTCTAATAAGCTAATATTTGCTCATTTGAATACGTTTTCACCGATGAATATTTAATTAAGCAGTTCGCAGCAATCAGCGCAGTCGCTGCCAGCCCGGCAAATAACAACTTACACTATCATCTCGCCAAAACAAAGAGCGAAATCGCAGGGTTTCTGGAAGGATCAGAGAGGATTAAATTAAAGGATAATTTTAACTCCCATTGAAAATTTCCATCTGGTTGATGGTTTTGTTAAAACAGCACAAATTTAAATGTTTTATTTCAATTTCACAAAAATGGAGGTTCGGAAAGGGAGGATTACTTGTTCGGAAAAAGAATATTTGAAGAACTTTTCAAGAAAGGTGTTGAGTTACATTAGGACAATATGGTTGTTTTCTTTCCAAAAATATGGCTTTTGAGCTATGTGTAGTATTGCATTTCAGTTTCATACATTTGATTGTAATACCAGACACAACCACATAGATAAGAGAGGCGCTGTTGCTGGAAAAGATAATATAATATCTCAATGCATTGAATGGTCTCAAAGCTCAGTACCTGGGTGTACACAGTCACTCTGACTCTATGGTAAGTACCCCCTGCCCGTGATCGTCACTATATACACTGATTTCGTCCCATTTATAGACGTCATTCTATCCAAAACTTAGACTTTGGTTTTAGGTCAAGTTTGTGATGAAGTCTCTCAAATCTGAGACTTGCCGAATGACCAAGCAATGGAAAATAATGGAGGTGTGGATGAAGAAGTAGGAAACAATGGAGGGTTGGATGAAGGATGGAGGAAACAATGGAGAATGGGATGAAGGAGTAGGAAACAATGGAGGGTGGGATGAAGGATGGAGAAAACAATGGAGGGTGGGTTGAAGGAGTAGGAAACAATGGAGGGTGGGATGAAGCTGGGAGGAAACGGAGGGTGGGATGAAAGATGGAGGAAACAATGGAAGGTGGGATGAAGGAAGGAGGAAACAGTGAAGGACTGGATGAAGGAAGGAGGAAACAGTGAAGGACTGGATGAAGGATGGAGGAAGCACTGGAGATTGGGGTGAAAAAAGGCAAAAACAATGGAGGATGCGATGAAGGAAACGGAGGGTGGAATGAAGGATGGAGGAAACATTGGAGGACTGGATGATGGATGGAGGAAACAATTGAGGTTTTGGTAAAGGAGGTGGAAACAATTAAGGGTGGGATGAAGGAAGAATCAATGGAAGGTGGGACAAGAAAAGAAAGAATTTAGGGTGGGAACAAGAAAGGATTGAAGTTGGGAAGAGGGAGGAAGGAAGGAGAGAAGGAAGAGAGAAAGGAAGAGAGGAAGGAAGAAACAATGGAAAGTGGGAAGGTGAGGAAGGAAGAAGAAGTTAAGGAAGAAATGAAAAATGGGTAGGAGAGATGATGGACTGAAAGGATATAGGAAGAAGGAATGACAGGAAGTAGGGATGGTTGGGAAGAAAGAAAAGGTGGGAGGAAGGCATAAAGGAAAAAAGTAAGGGGGGGGGAAAGGATGAAATGAAGAAAGGAAGGAGGAGGTAAAGAAGACAAAGGAAGAGTAACTATAAGAATAATAATCATTATTGCCATGATCATTCAAAGCCTGTATATATGTATTAAAGATGGGAGAACCTCAGAAGATTTGTCTCGTTCTGTGGTTCGCACTTGTTTGTATAGAATTAGAAGGAGAATTATTATACTCTGGGGTATTTTCAGACCCCAAAGTATAATAGAAGGAAGCCCAATGGAGGTGACAAAAACAAAAAACATTTCGGTCCTCCTTGCGGCGTCTGGCACTCTCATGTGGCGTCATGCCCCCAAGGTCACTGCCAAGGCCTGTAACTGGGCTACTAGCGGTCACATGGGCACGTCCAGTCAAAGTCCTCAGTGGTAACTCCAGTCTGAAGTTTATAATAAATTGGTGGTGGCCATTTTAGAACAATTTGGAATATTCCAGTCGAATCTGGTTGGTTGAGAACTGAATCGCCCATCTCGAATGTGTATATGTGTCTACAGACTATGTCTGTATATATTCACACATAGTCTGTATACACATATACAGACTATTACAAGATACATATACATATATATATATCTGGTAATAAAGCATTGTAGCCGCGTTCCCAGTGGCCGGCTCGTATCTCTTCTTATTACTTCCTCTTATGTTGTTCTCACATTCGGCTTTTACTAGACTACTTTACTCTTCTAAATGCCTGCAGCTCCAGTAATGTGTAATCCTCCAAGTCCCTGTCCTTTATGTTATGTGCTTATTGTAATGAAATTCACAGCAAACAAACAAAAATCTCCCTGGATCGCCTCCAAAGCCGCTTTCAGAGGCCACATAAAGAGCAAGCAAAGAGAACGCACCGGAGCGCCCGATGTTGAGGCATCATTAGCACATCAGTAATAAGAATTTCTCAAACTGAAAAACTTTTTTTTTTTTAATGTTATTTTTTTTTTTTTTTACTTTTTCACGTTATTGTCTAATTTGAGATTTTATGATAGATTATTTTTTTTTTAGCCAGGCCGTTGCCGTCTTTGAAAAGGAATCTAAGCCTCGGCGAGCTGATTAGCAAAAGCTGCCCGCCTGGTGGTTAAGCCGGTGGAGTTAATTAACATGAATTTTTTTTTTTTACTATTATGACACTTTGCATGAAACAGCCAGGAACATGTCTTTAGAAAAGGAAATGTACGAGGTCAAAGCAAGAACAGAAGGTTTCATTAATGTGACTGACTTCTGAAAGCTGAGCACTATGTAGAGCACATCAGATACTGGAACACAATGATATAATAAAGCTACGGCATTGTTTAACAGAACAAAGAAAACTAATCTGGAAACTTTTTAAAAAATTTTGACTATCCATGTTCACATAATAAATGCTTTCCAAACATAGCGACGGATGACTCCATTATAGCAGTTCTTCAGCAACCCGAAAAACACATTCACAAGCAAACCACTAGTAGAGATGAGCCAACCAGTTTGGAACAAACCGTATTCAACCCAAATTTTCCAAAAATGTGCGGGTTCATCACCTGTACACCGGAAACTATTATACTCTGGAGTCTCTTCATGATGAATAGTTATACTCACCTTCCCTCACCTCTCCTGGGCATCCTTGCAGTGTCTGGTGCTTCCTTGGGGTCCTCTTCCGACCTCCTAGGTGACACTACCCATTACTTGTTTTGAAGCTTCATGACATTGGTGCGCCCCATGTAACCACTCAGACCCAATGACAAAAGGCCGGAAATGGACCTCGAGATGTTGCGAGAATGCCCAGGAGAAGTGAAGGCACACCTGTCACGGACCTACACTTATTATACTCTGGTGAACTTATTCGACCCAAAGCAAATCTTTGGGCTGAACCATCTAAACCCAAAGCCAAAAAAATCTTCAGAAGTTGGCCCATGTCTAACCAACAATCCTAGAAATGCAACTTTGAGCCATCAAGCAAATGAGAAATGGTGAAGCTTGTGGTCCACACAGTATTCCTGTAGAGATATTCAAGGGCCAAGCACTTACATGCAAGCTTCAAGAGGTCATCAGTGTGATCTAGGATGATGAAGAAATCCCACCATGCCTTAAAAATGTTAACATTATCCTTACGAAAGGCGACAAATTGGAGTACACCATCATCTTGCTCTCCACTGCCAGGAAGATCCTCATGTTCATGCTCCTAAATCGAATGCTCCTACTCACCATGAAAATACTCCATTGTGGCTTTCAACTACCCCATGACTCTACTCATATGGAAGAGACATCGAAAACTGGTTATGGTCTTAATTGACTTGACCAAAAGCTTTTGACCCCATCAGTCTTCAGGCACTTTGGAAGATCCAATCTATATATCCAAAGGTCCTACCCAATCCATCATTTTGCCCATTCCTTCAAACCACTCTAACCTCTTGACCAAGACTTGTCAAAGACTGTCACGTAACATTGGGAAATCCAGATCCTCTTCCACTACTGTAGGTTTCTGGTCTTGGTACCTGAGCTCCATTGCTGAAGAAAGGGTGGACGCAGTTGACCACTTTCCCCATCTTGTCAGCCATGAAGCCAAACATCAAGAAGAAAGTTCAACACTGAAGCTCTGTTAGCATTTCCTTCAGAAAACTGCTGCATTGGATTTTCAAGACTGGAACTCATGGTCTATAAGGTCGTATGTATCCTACCAATGTTATCTGAAGACTCTCAAGAGTTTTCATGAATACCACCTCTAGATGTTCCTCTACATCAACGGGGAGGTTAGTTGCAGTTATTTCAGCATCCTTACAAAGGTATAGATGACAAGTAATGAAGCCATGATCCTACAGAGCCAACTTCACCTTACGACCCATTGAACTAGCCAGCTCGTGTATTTCCAGAAAAGTCCTGTACTGTCAGCTGAGGTGAGACCAGAGAACATATTGTCTCAATATTTGTGTCTTGAGGATTGGTCTCCTTAGCCATCTTATGACTCACATACAATTTAGATGGGTATCATTCTTATTCTGAGTGACCTCTGATAATTGTAGAGACAGATATTTTGCAGAATCATTTATTATGATGTTAATCTGTTTTCCCTTAGTCCTAACAGCAGCACAATATGGGGGTATTTCTGCCCCTGTATGCTGATAGGACAGGCGGAATTTTTAATTAACATAATTTATGCATGACTATGGTACCCTATAAGAGGGCAAAAGAGACCTCCCTCCCTCGTGTTAGTTATAAAGAAAATATTCCTATCTTAGGGCGGGAAGCTTGTGCTGCTGTTAGGACTAAGGGAAAACAGATTAACATCATAATCAACGATTCCGTTACAGCCTACAGCAGCACAATATGAGGATGTAGCAAGTAATTCCTCTAGGGAGGGTTTCCTCGCTGTACAGTACCTAGGACTGACTATCCAAAGGCAGTTGCCTCTGAACTCTGGACATTTAGCCGGAAATGTTTTACAAAGGTCAGCTGAGATGACCAAGAAGCGGCTGCACAAATCTGATCAAAAGGTACCGCACGGCTCTCAACCCAAGAGGTTGACACAGCCCTAGTTGAGTGGGCTGTAAAGAATTCAGGTGCAGTTAACCCCTGAGCAGAAAAATAAGTTTTAATATCTTCCTTGATCCATCTAGATAAGGTAGGTTTGGAAGCTCTGAGACCTTTGTCTCCACCATATATATTAATAAGTAAATTCTCGGATTTCCTGAAAGGTCGTATACGTAGAAAGTGGGTCTGAAGACACCTTACTACATCCAGTGTGTGAAGTCTTTCCTCTTCTTCAGAGGAAGGAGCTGGAAAACAAAACACTGGAAAGGAAACCATTTGGTTGATATTAGCACGAGAAGGCACCTTAGGCTAAAGCCAGGGAGAAATCTGAGCTGGACCCTATCGGCAAGAATGAAGTATATGGTTCCTTGGAAGAAAAAGCCTGGAGCTCACCCACTCTCATAGCTGAAGTGATGGCTAACAAAAAGGTGGTTTTAAAGGCTAAACACTTAAGATCCACGTCCTCTAATGGCTCAAATGGAGGACCACAAAGACCCGAGAGAACTGTAGCAAGATCCCACTGGGGAACAGGAGTTGAAACCACCAGTCTAAGTCTCATAGCACCCTTAAGAAATCTAGAAATTAAGGAATTCTGAGACAAATCGTCTGCCTAAACAGGCGGATAGGGCTGAAACCTGTACCTTGAATGTGGCAGGGGAAAGGCCCTTATCCAAGCCGTCCTGAAGAAAGTTTTAGAATCTCTCCCATAGTAGGATTCGAACAGTTAACTTCTTGTTTGGAGCACCACTCTTTGAAGACATTACCTATCCTTAGCTCTTATTGGTAGACTCTGCTCTGGCGCAGGAAAGAGTCTTCAAGACGGCTTCTGACAGTCCTCTGGATTTCCATAAGGACTGGTCAACCTCCATGCTGTCAGGTTGAATCTCCTCAGATCCTGGTAATTATGAGTTCTTTGAAAACCAGGTTCTGTGGTGAGGAAGCCTCCAATTGATCCCTCAACTCATGTACATGATCTGGGAAAACCAAGATCTTTATGGCCAGAATGGTAGAATGGCTATCACAGAGGCTTGGTCCTGTCAGACTTTCACTAATACCCTTGGTATCATGGAAAGCGGAAGGAAAGACAGGTACTGAGGGAAAGTCTGATCCTCTTGTCGAGACTGAAAGGAGTACGATTCCAAGCCTTTAGAGCTTTCATCTGAAGAGGACGCACATGCCATAAAGCCCAAAGGACTGCCATGGCTGAGGATGACATTAGGCCTAGGACTCTCATAGTTGTCCTTATAGATACCAGTCTTGTTCTGAGAAGATACAGAACCACTGTGGTTAACCTTTCTTTCCTTGCAGGAGTTAAGGAAATTTTCATGTGGTCTGAGTCCAGGAGAAACCCCAGGAACTTTCTCTGAGTAGAAGGAATCACCTCTCACTTTTACCAATTTATAAGCCAACCTAGGTGTTGAAAAAAAGACATGGCTATCTGCAAATGCTGGAGCAGGATGGATCTTGACTGAGCTTTTATTAGCCAGTGGTCCAAGTATGGCAGTATGAATAGATCTTGAAGTCTCCTGAGTGCGGCTGCTACTGGAGCCATCACCTTGGTGAAGGTGTGGGGAGCTAAAGGAATGCCGAAAGGTATAGCCGTAAACTGAAGATGCTTCTTGTGGCTGGAAACTGAGACAGCGATTAAGAGATTCCTTCTGTGCCGAAGATAAAACTGGAATGTGTAGATGGGCATCCTTTAGGTCTAGGGTGACAAGGACCTCGCCCTGCTGTAGAAAGGATGAGATGGATTTCACAGTCTCCATTCGAAAAATGCTTTATCCTTATGAAGAGGTTCAGATATCTTAGATCTATAATCATCCTCCAGTCGCCTGATGATTTTAGCACCAGAAAAACTGGGGAGTAAACACTGAATCCTTCTTCTGAGGAGGAACCTCTTCCAAGCTTCCCTTGTAAATATAATTGTGAATGGAACTTATCAGTATAACCTGCCGCAGGAAGGGAGTGGGTCATAATGAATCGGTCTTTAGCAGATGAAGAAAATCGATCGTATATCCCCGCTGTACTACTTGCAAGACCCAAGGGTCTTGAATCTTCTCCTGCCAGAAGGTGAAAAATTAGGGAGAGTCGTCCCCCAGCAGGAGTCTCTGCCACAGGAAGAAAACAGCTGGCGTCAAAAGTTGGGCTTCTTCTTGTCCCCTTCTTTGGGGAACTTCCATCCAGAACCCCTAGACTGGTATCTAGGATGCCTCTGGAACTGAGGTCTAGACTGAGGCTGATAACCTCTGCCCTGGCCAGGAGGTCTTGATCTACCTCTAAAGATTGAGGTAGACTCTTACCCTTCTTGTTGGCTAGACCTTCATTATTTCATCCAGGCCTCCGCCGTTTGGTTTACCCGGCTCAAAGGGCAGGGAACACTTATACTTGGAGGTGTTATCAACTCTCCATGGTTTTAACCATAACGGCCTTCTAGCTGCCCTGGAGAGGGCCATAGATTTTGCAGCCAGCTTAAACTGATGTTGGGAGGCCTCGGATAGGTAATCTGCAGACAAGGAGACTTACCTCAAGAATAAGAAGAGGTCTTCTTTGGAGACTCTAGAGTCGATGTTCCTCTCTAGTTGGGCTACATCAGAGCGCAACTTATTTGATACCTCCTTAGAGGCAATGGCCACCTCCTAGATAAAATAGTGGCTCTTTCAGGATGTTTCCACTGCAATAGCATGAGCTTATCAGTGTCTCGTCCACTTGGAAGGACCTAGGCCCCCTATTAGTGAAACTGGAGACTTCCCCTTCAACATCTCGGTCCCTTGACCGGATGGACTTCAGCAGCCTATTTATCTTCTCTAGAAGAAAGTGAGGTCTGCTGGAATACTCCAAGGTATCTTCATCCGATGAGAGCGTTTCATCAATCACCTGGAAGTCCTCTTAGAGACTAGTGAAAAAGTATGTTTCTCAGATCAGGACTTTTCTGAAACCTGAGAAACGGAGTCCCAGCTCTTCTTCATGTACTTACCTTGACCCATACAACAATGTCTCATATAGATGGTTTATCAGAGGAGGGTCTACACACTGACGGCAGCAAGTAATTGTGTCCAATAGCAGTGTGTTACAGTCCAAACAAACTCCTTGCAGATTTTACCCATGGCAGGATTTGAACCCAGGACTCTAGTGCTGTAAGGCTGCAGTACTAATCACTGAGCCACCATGCCGCCAGGGCCGCTGCAGCAGCAAGAACAGTGATCCAAGTTGAGTACTGAGGCCTTCCTCACTAAGAGACAAGCCATCTCTTGCAGTGAGATGAAGGCTTCTATAGGAGGGAAGGAGGAATGAGCAAGTAGTGCACCACAAAAATCCCTCCCCCCCCGCAAATTTTGCAAACCTTAATTCCTTGTACACAGAATTATGCCAGAAAAGAGGCTCAGAAAATATAACCTTACAAAAGGAGGAAAAACTAAGCCGCAAAAAGTCCGTCTGAGAACTCAGTCCCTGGTAAACCAGAACACAAACAAAGGTTCCGGAGGAACAAAGTGACCGACATGACTTCTGGGGGCCGCGGAGCTTGTAAGGTAAGTGAAACGGCAATGCTCCACCTCAAGGCCGCACAAGTGGCCTGCATTACAGGTCTTCGAACATGCAGTATGCAACTACCGCTGCATGTACTATTGAAATCAACCTTTCAGAGCGAAAGTTGAAAGCTTGGCTAGGCACAAGAAACTGCCTAAGTAAAACTCCCCTTCTTTTCCACAGAAGCGTCCAGTGGAAGAAAGAAGAGAAGAGAGTTGTAAAGATGACTCCACAAAGGTAAGTTAACAAACTTTAAGGAAAAAAACAAAATATGGGAGGACAAAAAAAAAGACAGAAAAAAACACGAGGGGGGGGAGTTCTCTTTTGCCCTCTTATAGAGTACCATAGTCATGCATAAATTATGTCAATTAAAAATTCCACCTGTCCTATCAACACACAGGGGCAGAAATACCCCATATCGTGCTGCTGTAGGAAGGTAAGGGAACTATGTGTCTCCTTGGTTAAAAACTGATCCTGAAGTCACGTGTTACTTCACTTCCTCTGCCCCTTCTTCTTGCTAACCTGTAGACAGTAGAAGAAGAGCCAGAATGAAAAATGACTACAGATTACAAAAGATTTATTTGTAGTCTGGTGTCATAGAGACACATAGGTTCACAAGATGGCCCATACCATTTTATAGTTTCCGATTCTCCATTATCACTGTATTAAGATATAGATTGTACTTAAAGGAATGAACAATTATTTTTCTAAATAATTTTTAAAGTATTGTTTATAGACAGAAACATAGCTTGAGGCCTTTCGGTTCCCTTAGGGCCCAATAGCGATTGCTACATCCCTGTTTCTGGGCTATAAGCAGTTTACAATTGTAAATAATACAATGGAGTAATTACCATGTCTTAAAGGGAACCCATCATATTGGAAATCTGCTGATGCCGTATGATAGAGCAGAAGGCACTGAGCAGATTGATATACATATATGTGGGAAAATAATCAGTATAATTGGTAATTTTTCCTTTATAATTTATTAGTATACCAGTGGGTGGTGCTTCTAGCAGGACCGCCCACTGGACTCCTATGTCGAGAAGGAGTTTTTATTACTATATTACTAGTTATACTGATTCTTTTCCCACAAAGTTATATATCAATCCGCTCAGCTCCTCCTGCTCTATCACATGGAGTCTACCGAAGGACTGTATTTTTAACATGACGAGATTTATCTTGATAAGAATGCTGAGGCGAATCTTTAGATATTGTTGGGCTACAGCTTCATTTTCTTAACAACCATGTCTAGTATAATGGGACCACTGGGGAGACAGACTGTAAGAATGAGAATGAAAATGACCTCAGGTCGTTCCCGATATTGCATAATTTGGGTTGCACCAATTTGGTTTCACGGTGGATTAAAAATAAATCTGTACTCCTGACATGTGACCTTGCTCTCACCTTGGAGACGGTGCTCATTGTCTCTTGGTATAGCTACGCTAATGAACCTGTATGACTATGTTATGATGTTGTGTGTGAATAACCCTCAGTCGCGTGTTTCCATCAAACCTTGCAGTGTTTGATCCTGGATTTTTTTACAACTCGAATGAACCACTTATTAAGTGGGATCTGCAGCTTGTAAATCATTTAAAGTTTCACAGATGATTTTTCTTCCTATTAAGTGTAACAAGCCGAGAGAATTAAACTCACTCAGAACCCGAGCTCATTACGTTTCCCAGAGAGAGTTCATTACGGCCTGGCACCCACCATGGCTATTCCAACCACACACCGGCTTCTGTAGCTTCGGCTCGGCACAATGGGCAAGAAATGTGTTTAGTGAAGATTATTGTCGAAAGGGCAGACTCTTGCGGAGAATGATCATTCCCGTAATGTGCAACCATTCTTCCGGGACAATGACCTAAGATGCTCCGTGCCTTCCTAACGAGGTTTATGTGTGACTTGAAAAGAAAAGTAAAATTTTCTCTTAGTCATTAGCAGAAAATTGTGAACAGGATAAACTTTACAGTGAGACACAAGGAGGTAAAGAAAGGGGGCTATAATATTTTTATTGGTAAAGATACACTTTCTAAATTTTTTTAGTATTAGAAAAATTTTTTTACCTATCATTACTAAAATCACTTCTGAATGTTACCCCATTAAGTTATAGCATTTTCTTTGTTATGGTCGGGTACAGAGTTAGACTGTCCCTTTATGGTTCTAGAAAATCCTCCAGTGGGTACAGGGTCAGACTGTCCTACTAGAGAACCAGAGGATCCTCCAGTGGGTACAGGGTAAGACTGTCCCATTAGAGTATCGGAGGATCGTCCAGTGGGTACAGGGCCAGACTGTCCCAATAGAGTATCAGAGGATCTTCCATAGACTAGAATTAGACTGCCCCAATAGAGGATCAGGATCCTCGAGTGAAGTACAAGAGAATTGTCTAGTAGGTATAGGGTTACACTGTCCCACTAAAAAACAGATCCTCCAGTTGGTACAGGGTCAGACTGTTCTATTAGAGTAGAGGTTCCTCCAGTGGATTTAGGGCCAGACTGTTCCAATAGAGTATCAGAGGATCCTCCAGAGAGTAGAATTAGACTGTGCCAATAGAGGATCAGGATCCTCCAATGAAGTACAAGAGAATCCTATAGTAGGTATAGGGTTACACTGTCCCACTAGAGTATCAGGAGATCCTTTAGTGGGTACAGGGTCAGACTGTCTCAATAGAGAACCAAAGGATCCTCCAGTGAGTATATGGTACCAAAGATTATAAGAGGATTTTCCAAAGAATATAAGATCAGATTGTCCCACTAGAGTACCAAAGTGTACTTCTTTGGTTATATGGTCAGACCATCCCAACAGAGTATCGGAGGATCCTCCAGAGAGAATAGGGTTAGGCTTTCCCACTAAAATTCCAAAGGATCCTCCAATAAGAATATTGTACCAGAGAACCCTTTAGTGGGTATAGGGTCCTAGTAGAGTACCAGAGGATCCTCCAGTCAGTACATTGACACACTGTCCCACTAGAGTATCAGATGTTCCACCAGATCGTCTAGGGTCACACTGTCCAATTCAAGTACCCTTCCTCATCTTGACTTCAACCTCCCTATACATAAGAGAAATGAGAAGTTATGGCTTAGGCTTACAAAGGTAATGCAACTTTTTGGATGGGATGGTAGTGTCGTAGAAACATCGCCATCGAGGATGAAGGTTAGTGTTCTTGTAAACTTGCTCAAGAACACTACATTGTGGGTCTCTATCTGGCATTGCATACCTATGCCTAAGTGAATGGAGCTCAGCTGTAATACCAGTCATAACCCCTTGACCTAAGTGGCACTGTTTTGGGGAAAAAGAAAACAGATACTTTCTTCTCCAGTAGTTTGTAACAGCCTCTTTAAACACCAGATATTCATTTTTCTTCAAAAAGTCTCTCATCCAGGCTTATTGTTTTAGCGTGACAATACTTACATATTTTTTCTAAACTAATAAAATGATATTCATTTTTCGGTTGTCATTCCCCTGAGGCAACCGCATTGAAATGTTATAATAAAAGAAGGAAAAGAAACAGCAAAAATAAAAAAGCCCGTATAAAAGATAATAACCTGGACTGAGATATCGATTTTATTGTCAAGTGATATTGTGGTGTGTGATAATGTAAGAACAGAAATACCAACATAATAGACAAAATGATACTAATGCTATTTTACTGTAATGTATTAAATAATAATAATTATAATAATTAGGTTAGTCGCAGACCTTAAAAAGTTTGCTTGACAAAAGGTTTTGTTCTTTACACGCACATCTTAATAACCCCACTTTATACAACAATTCTCCAAGGTAAGTTACCACCTCACTTGTCACTAGCACTACCCAGAGATGAGCAAAGCGGTTCAAAACGAGCCAGAGTTGTTATGAATTTTCCAAAAATATTGTGTTCGCCTCCCACAAATTACTATTATACTCTGGGGTCTCATCAGACCCCAGAGTATAATGAGTGGAGGACCACGGGAGGTTATCTCTTTGGTTATCTTCCAGCCTTCTGGGGGATGTCACAGGTCATGGGGAGCACTGACATCATGACGGTTGCTTTAAAGTGCACCCCACGAGACCAATGAAACCCAATAACAGGTTTCAGCACTCCCCTGAGGCCCATGATGTCACCCTGGAGTCCAGAAGATGACCAAAGAGGACACCAAGGGAGCGCTGTAAGCAACAAGAGAGTCCAGGAGAGGTGAGGGAAGGTGAGTATCAGTGTTTATTATGCTTCTGTACCTCCCTGGGGCCCTTGCTGATTATATTATATAGAGAGACCCCGGAGTATAATAATAGCACTTCCTGGAAAATCTTTACAGCATAAATGCATGATGTGTCAATGTCTGCCTTACTGGTTTTGAAATGGTGATACAAAAATCTGGCGCATCTTTGGCATATCTCACCGCAACCTGGTGTATGTAATTTAAGTTACATTTTTTCTGACTTGGTAGGCAAGTGGGTGTGGCTTCTCAGAAAAGTGGGTGTGCACCAAGATGCCCCAAACATGCAGAAATGTAGCAAAATTCTGGCTCAAAGTAAGCCAACTAAAAGGTGATATAAACTCAGACTAGACAGTCTAAAAACACCAGATTTATCATCCAGCATCAGCAACTGTAATAAATCTAAATTTTCAGACTGCCTATCTGAGTTTATACTTTAGAACTCAGAAGCCCTATTTTAAAATGCACCACTTATAATCATGGAACTAATGTACCAGGGTATAAAGCATTGCATTACAAATACCAAAGCATATAACATACCATGGATTGCAACATTTTTAATTACACATTAATTTAAAAAAAATTACATTTGAATATTTAGATCTCTTTTATCTCCTGATAATCTGAAATTGTAAAGTTAGTTCCAAATTGGGGTTTTGACACAATGGACACAATATACCTGTAACGTCCTTGCCTGTCCGGGCTTTGGGGCCGTCCTCCGGGCGCACGCTGCGGCACAGGAGGCGTGCCCGGTTGTGATTCTTTCCTTTGGGTTTTTCTTGTATTGTCTGAACACTGTCCTATTCCCTCACCTCCTTAATTGATTTTCCACCACGCCCTTCTCCTTCACCTTGCTCTCCCCCTGCTCCACTAAGAGTTAACTTTAGTCCTGCCTTTGTGATTGACAGCCTGTCCTCCTATCAAGTCTGGGTTGGGTTCTTTCTCCCTATTTATTGTTTGCTCACTTTCCCATTGGCGCCTGCTATTGCATTTTGCTTACTGGCTATACTCCTTGTTCCTTGTTACCTGCTCTTCTGATTTTCTGACCACTGGCTTACCTTTGACTGTTCTCTTGGATTTTGATTCTGTACTGCATTGCTCGATTGTTACCGACCCCTTGGCTAGCTGACCTCCCTTTGTTGTTGTGCGTCTTGTCTGCGTTCTGTGTTATCACTTATTATTAGGAGGGATTGTCGACCAGTTGCTGGCTGTCACCTAGGACAGATTGGGCAAGTTAGCCAGGGACAGTGGGGGGATTCAGCTTAGGGTCCACTGTCTTGTTGTGCCCCTCCCCCTAAGTTCTCCAGCAGCTACTGGGGAATCGCTCCTCTAGTGATTCCCTTACAATACCATGATATATTTAGAATTACTATGAAACATTTTTTTACTTAAAATTACTCAAAATTGTCCATTTACAATCCATTTTAAAAATACAATTTTAGTAAATCAAAGCTGAAATAATTTTGCATTCTCCTTTGAAGGCCTGTGTGTTTTGATGTCATTCATTTTTGTTTTCTGATAAACTACAATCATAAAGTTAGTTCAACATTGGGGGTTCGTCCGGGACACAATATCATGTCCCAAACTTTAATAGATTGCGGCTACCATGAGATATTTTGAATTACTTTAGAAATTTCCTTCTTTTATTGAATAAATTATACAAAATTTGTCCATGGCACACAAAATCCATTAGACTGGTATGCTAGTGATCTTAGATCATTTGTTTTTATGTTATGATAAACTGGAATCTTAAACTTAGTTGGACATTGGGAGTTTGTCCAAGACACCATTAGACTAGAATGCTGTTGATCATAGATTGATTATACATGAACAAATTTTACAGTTTTAGTAAATTAAAGATAAAATAGCTTTATTTTTTGAAGAGATATGTTTTGATATCTTTCGTTTTTTATCTTATAATAAACTAGAATCTTAAAGCTAGTTGAACATTGGGGGTTTGCCCAGGACACCATTAGACTGGTATGCTGGTAATCTTAGATTGATTACACATTAATAAATTTTATAATTTTAGTAAATCAAAGCTAAAATAGTTCAACCTTGGGATTCGTTAGAGACTTTATTACATTGTATCTAATATGACATTTTAAATTACCACTGAAAATTCCTTTTTTTATTTAGTAAATTACACAAAATTGTCCATGGCTCACTAAATCCATTAGATTGGTATGTTGCTGATCTTAAGATTATACATTAAAAAGTTTTACAATATTAGTAAATGAAAGTTAAAATAATTTTGTGTTGTTCTTTAAAAACTTATATGCTTCGATATCATTCATTTGATAAACTACAGTCCTAAAGTTAGTTGAACATTGGGGGTTCGTCCGGGACACAATGTCAGATTGTTGTTAGATTGTATCTACCATAACATATTTTGAATTCCCATTAACATTTTTTTCATTATTTACTAAATGAGACAAAATTGTCTATGGCGCACAAAATCCATTAGACAGGTATGCTAATGATCTTAAATATTTTGAGGCTAAATGTATGTTACTTGAAAATATTTTGTATTTTTTTTTCCATTGACATAAAAAAGGGAGACAATAATTTTTTCTTTTTCTTAATTTCAAATTATTATTTTTTTTTTTTCCAGTTCCAAACAACAATGTGGCAACAGATTTAATTATTGCTATTCCCACTCCACCCAACCCAACCCCCCAAAAAATGAAAAAAAAAGAGGAAAATATATATACTTTCAAACTATTCAGTCACTGTTTTCTGAAGCAGCACTACCTACTGTTATATTGTAGTCTATTTTACAGATTTGTATTTTTCTGCGTAGTTTATGATTTTTATAACGAAACAATGAAGTAGAATGGAAAAAACAACGATGCCTTCAAAAAAAACTGGACATCAAGTGGAACCTTGACCAAATGTAACCTTCCGTTTGACGTACAGATAAACAGACTAAAGCTTTATCTTATAATAAGAAGAGCCATATCACTACAGAACAAAACAATTATTCTTGGAAGAGCTGAAAGGAAAAGAAGATGAGGAAGATGAGGACAAGCAGGAAGAAGACGAATGGAGACAATCAACAGAGGTCGAAAGCAACAAATAAAAGCAAACAAGGGTCTGAATGTGAACCAGTATGAGAACGGCTTCTTCCACTGGAATTGCTACTTAAGAGTTGAGCTATTTCTATATAAATCATAGAAAATTGAACACAAACAATACATTCACCTAGGAGATGACATTTTTCCACTATACCATCCACATTGTATTAAAATAAGCAAATAAACAGAAAATAAATCACAATTTCAATATAGAAACTGGCAGAGCTCCAAGCTTTATTGGCTTCGACAGGAGTGTAATGGGGTAAATGAACATATAGATGACGTTAGTGATGCGAGTAAGGCATTTTTAATATTCTGCGGGGAACACGTTTGGCACCTGCTACACCTATAACTGTCCACCTCATCAGACCCTTCCCACGTACAGCTGGTGCTTCGTATGGATGCAAGTGTATTATATTATTTATGGAGGATCTTATGCCAGGAGAGTAAGCTCAGTTTCATTTTACGTGGTGTCTTTTGTTCTGCCATTGCTCTGGAAGGGAGTGACTCTCATTGAGGAGATCCACTTGTTGTATGGAGACTTTTAGGGGTTGCTTCATGGGAAAAAAGTATGTAAATTAGCTTTTTTTCCTGAAGGAAATAAATAGATAGATAGATAGATAGATAGATGTCTGATTTGGCCGATATGAGATTGGTCTCATAGGGATGAGCAAACAACTTTGTCAAAATCCAGGATCGCTACAGATTTTCCAAAATTTTCAGATTCAGTCCAAACAATGTTTTTGGGGTTCATCAACTACGAACCACTATTATACTCTGGGGTCTCTTCAGACCCCAGAGTGTAATAAGTGGAGGGCTAGGTGAGGGGAATAAATATAGAAAACAGTATTACTCATCTGTGGCCACTGTTACAACATTGGGTGTAGGTTCCCATCTACTTCTGGCCTCCAGAATGATGTTGGTGGCACTGGTGGACCACTGAGGTCTGTGATTGGACCTCAGCAGTCACATGGGGGCACATCAACATCATGACACTTGCATCTAAGCGTCAGGACATCAGTGCGCCTCACATGACTACTGAAACCCAATAACAGACCTCAGAACTCCCCCAAGAACCCTGATATTCAGGAGGCTAGAGGAACATGAGAACCCATACCAGATATCAGGACCGAGCCCAGGAAAGGTAAGTAACACTGGTTTTAATGTTTACTCACCTCACCTGGGTTTCCGCTTACTATACTCTAGGGTCTGAAAATACCCCAAAGTATAATAGTGGTTCATGGGTAGTTGATAACAAAAATTTGGGGTTTGTCCAAATCTTTTTTGAAAGGCCAGAAGAGACCAAGGAAAGATGGAGACCTGCACCAGATGATGTAACAGAGTCCAGGAGAGGTGAGTATGATTGTTTGTTAAGTTTTCTCACCTCATCTGGGTTTCCGCTTTTTATACTCTGGGGTTTGAAGAGTTGTTTGTGGGTGGTACTGGGTGAACCTCGAAAATATTTGCAAGACGAATCGCACAAGGTTGGCCCAACACTGGTTTCCTCCAAAACTAACGGGGACTCATCTTTATATTGGTCACAGTTCTGTTTTTCTGACCTAGAGCTCCAAATTCTGCAGGTAGACCAGGAAGGAAGAAGATGCGCCAGATTTATCACTATGGCTCGGAAGCAGCACATCTTGCCGGACATATTAGACTCCTTATCTTCTTATCTTATCTTGACTGTCTTACTTTGGATTGGTATGTTGCACCATAATTTTTGTGCAATTTAGCCACAATTTTATCTCGTTTCGTGCATTTTCAGACCATCCTTAGTCACACTTTCCAAAACTCTATTGTATTTTACTGTCCAAATTCTAGATGTCTACATTGTTGGTTGTAATCTACATTGTTGGTTACAATGAAGATTAACACCTTTGTTAAAGACAGATAACACATGATCACGCATGGACCATAGGTGATACGATCAGATTAGCTCCTCCCTCTTCCCTCTCTCTATAGACATGACACAGAGCATGCTCACTACACTCTTCCATAAAAGTCAATGAATAATTTTTTGACTTGAGGTTCCCTTTAAGAGAAGCCATAAATCTGCAAATTCTTTATTCTATCTGCAGCATATAAATTCCCCACAACTGACAACATTTCCTTCTTGATAAGTAAAATACTTTACCTTTTCCGCTTTGTCACCAGTGACCTAGACAGTTTCTCTGCCAAATAATACTGAAAACCACCGGCATGGCTGTCTATCACTTTTATCCCGAAATAATCTATTATTATACGACACCGCAGACTGCAAGCAAATCTCCGATATCTGACAGGCGGCGTTTTCAGATGAAGATTATATGAAGAAAAAAAAACATTACCCGGCAAGACAAAATGCGGATCTTATGAAAATCTCCAGATCAATGCAGAGTAATGAATTTCGAGGCTACATTTTGTTTCTTGCAATAGACACCTGCCCATCTGCACCTCATGCCTCCTGCGTTTCGCCGCCTTCGCCTCAGCATCCCTGTGTCAGCTATCAAACCTTAAAAAGGAGCTGACAGGCCCCGTTCCGCATCATTTACTTTCAACTTTTTTTTCCCTGTGTCTCAGAGTTTTCCATTTTCTGCTATTTCATTTAACTTTCTGACCCCCTGGAGTTTTTAGATTTATACATCAGATGATCTGCTAACTCTTGACAACCATAAGCTGCAACCCGTAGGCCATGAGTAATGTGACAATATAAATGAAATAGAAGCTTCTGGAGTCCTGGATCCCCCCCCATCTCCGTACAAGCCATATTCCATACCATAGAGGTAACACATTCATTTACTATGGGGGTGTTGGGTGAACCAGTTTCTCATGAGCTGGGTTCCTTAGGAATTTTTCAAAAATTTTGGGTTCTACTAAACTGAAAATTTTTGTGGTTTGCCTCGCACGAATCCAGCAAAATGGTGGTTGTTAGGTTTGCTGTCCGTTTTAAGGCACAGGGAAGGTGTGTAAATATAAAAACAATTTACTCGCCTTTTCTGGGCTCTGCTGCGGCATCCTTCGCCGTTCAGGTCTTCTTCCCTTTGCCTCCTAGGTTACCAATGAGGCCTGTGACTGGGGCCTCAACAGTAACGTGGAGGGTGTCAATGTCATCACACTCTAATGCTACAGAGAGACCCCAGTGTAAAATAATCAAGTTCATTTTGCTCTTCCAGTTTGGACCGAACCTCACGAATATTCACAATTGCCCATCACTACTATGGCCCTTGGAGAAAGCAGACCTGGCACTGGTTGACCCATCCCTGTAACTATTAGGTGATGAAAATTTCTGCAGGACTTCTTTGTTCAAAGCATCTACTAAGTACCAAAGGGACACAGAAAGGGGGTGGAGGGGGAAACAAACAGAGACCCTTCTTTCTTTTGATGGTCTAGTGAGTATGTGGTGGGCTTGTGCTGTAAAATCGAACAATCCGAGCTTCAGTTAATAGAGGTCATAGTTACAAAAGTACAGATGAAAAAAGACATAATGTATGTCCAAAAAAATTCAACCTAGAGGTGGGAGAGATTTTGAATGGGGTTTGAATAACTTGACAAAGTTATTTCCCCCTTTTGGGTCTAGGACTAAAGTTTAGTGACTAATTTAGTACAACTATAAGTTTTCCCCCATGATACAAGGATTGAAAGAACATCACAGACTAAATATTTGCCCCGCCCCCGAGGTTCTGCTCTAAGCGCTACATGGTTCCCCCAAGGGGATCCTTTGAGAAAACAAATAAATTCTAATCAAGGTAAAACAATACAAAAGGAATCTATTATCCAACTGAACCTTTTCCAAGCTCTGTGACTTTGTTGCACGAATTATGGATATGTTTTATGTGGGATACACTGTAGATATAAACTTTTACTACTTCAACACACGAGTTGACTTTTATTTGTTTGAGTTATTGCAGGATTTGAAAATAGCCCATTAAAGCCTACAGTTTAGTAGAAATTATGACAGCAATAGGTGCGCCTCATTGATAAAGCCATATCGTATTTATAGACGTATAAGGATTCACTCCGGAATTATAAAAGTAGCTTTCACCGAAGTTCACTCGCCTGAAGCAAATACATAATAAAAGATAAGGAAGGCAACAAGACCACAGGGACAGGCAAAAAAAGGCAAACCATTGACACACCGAAAGACAGTCTTCAAGTTGTGTCTCTCCAGCAGTAGCAAAACTTCAAGTTTTAGTATATCCTAACATTGTTGCCCAACCATTGGGGCAATTTGTCCATTGTTTGCCATTGTTGCAATGTCTTTGAAGATGAGGAGTCCTCCTGGGGTCTACACTAGCCATGGTTAATCTGGAGCCAAAACTAGCCAGGCCGCCAACTCTACAAGACCTACTTGTGAAGTTCACCTCGAAGATTTGTTTTGACCCAAACTTGTTTGGCCCACATTGGAAGTGCTTTTAACATATTCTGGGTTGCGTAAAGATAAATCAACACTTCTACATACCTTTCCTGGTCGCCTCTGTGAGATTTGGTCCTCTTTCCCAGGGGTCTCCAAAGTCTTCTGGCCTTTTGGCTGACTACATTGGTACAAAGTCACCACTTAGGTGTGTGATTGTGCCTCAGCGCTTTTGTGATATTTTGACAAAAAACAGTTACGTCAATGAGAAACTACAGGGGATACTTGAGGAAGTGGACAGCATGCTGTAGTGAAGTATTTTATTTTTATGCACCCTCCCTTGCCTCCGATTATCATACTCTGGGGCATGAAGACATCTCAGTATAATAATGATTCATAGGTGGAAAAGTTCAAAAATTTTGGGTTGGCCGAAACCAAAATTATCTAGGTAGCCAACTCTACAAGACGTATAGCTGCCTTGGTCAATTTTTACCTGAAGATTTTTTTGGACCAAACTGCAAACCAGAAGTGCTATTATACTCTGGGGTCTCTTCAAGTCCCAGAATAAAAAGATCAGAGGTCAGGGAAGGTGTGTAAAAATAAACACTTCTACTCATCTTTCATGGGATTTGGTCCACTTTCTTGGGTGTCCCCAGTGTCTTTTTACATTCTCACTAACAACATTGGCACCAGCAAGGATCTGCCATGGGATCTTGACCAAACTTCAAATAGAAAGTGCTATTATTATACCTTGGGGTCTCTTTAGGTGTCAGAATGTAATAATTGTAAGTCAGGAAGAGTGTGTAAAAATTAACTTAAAAAAAAAACGCTTCTACTCTCCTTTCCTGGTCTCTTTTCTTGACCATCCCCAGTGTTTTTTGACCTTCTTGTTGATGACGTTGGCCCCATTGAAGATCCACCATGGGATCTTCTTCTCTTCCCTGGGTGTCCTCATTGCCTTCTTGGCCCCAAGTTACCTCCGAGTTCCATGATTGTGCCTCAGTGGCCATGTGGTCTTTTGATGGAAACCAATTACGTCAACAAGAAGCCTGGAAGATACTGGGGATACCCAATGATGAGGACAGGATGCTGTTGTGGACTACCGAAAAGATATACGTGTATTACTGTATTTTTTATTTTTATTCACCTTCCCCTGGGTCTCTTAGTGATTCAAAGGTGAAAAACTCTAAAAATTTTGTGTTCGGCCAAAGTTTTTGGTTTGCTACGAACTGGTTTGCTCATGTCCAATAAATACTTGTCTTGAAGGTTTGCCTATATGACACCCAAAGAAGAATCTGCAGCATGAAGAGGCGGTCTACTGTACTGCAGATAGTGGTACATCTACGTGAATGTCTATTGTGATCAAAAACTTTGCAGAATACATGATACATGTGTACGGGGGGGACAAGAAATAACTATAAAGCCTGTAAACTATGTCAGCCTGTGTATTACACAAATCTAGTTCATCCAGTAAACCAATGTACAGTCAGGCGGCCGCGGACATGAAAAAGAGAGAATCAGTGGGTTGTTTTAATTATAATCTGGTGTCAGAAATCGCCGCCTGAGAAAGGAATTGCTCTTAAGAGACCATCTGTGATATTACATCTCAGCCATGTAAGCATGAAAGCGGTTTAATCACCCGGCCCACTCCTCGCCTCATCTCCTCTATTTACTATGCAAAAAGATTTTGACCAACAAAATGAGTCTGGTAGATCTTACTATCCCTGGCAGGGGGCTACGAGGCGCATAGAGAAAAAAAAAAGGTCTGCATCCTATTTACCCAGAATCCTTGGCTCCTCTGCATTGTCCCGCAGGTACATGATTTATGCATGTCATGCAGGCTCAGTGAAATCTTTGATTAATAAAGCAGTCCTACGACGTCTGGCTGCTACAAGCGTAATAAAGACCCAAGAAGACTTCATAGAGGATTGCCAACCTCGCTCGGTCTCTTTGGTGTGGATTATTTTATTAAATTATGTGAACCTTTTTGGAAAAGGTGCAGGGTATCATTGGGTGGCTTCATTGTGACAAGAAGTTGACTACACGGCAAATTCGGTGCAAAACCTTGACTTGTCGTTGGGTTTTATTTTTCAATTTTTTATGTGGCCTCTTGCAACTTTTTGCAAGAACAATAGCAGCATTGCCCTTGCCTGGCTACGTCCTTCATTCTCTGTCCTATTCACTTATTTTTAGGGATGGTTGTGTTTTGTAAAACTGGTTGCCAACCAAGACCAAAAACAGTAAAATCAATGGACCAAAGGGATTGGGTAGCCATTTTTGGTTCTGTTGCCGAAGGGATAAATCTAAGTTGGTCCATATTTGTGTTGCTCCAAACTCCAAATATCGACATATGTTTTGGTGACACGAGCTATGGACTCTTTAAGCCATAATATGTTTGGCACGGGCTAGACTGAGGGTGCAGAATCTAAGGGATCCCCTGATCTTCACTCATTCGAAGTAAGAACTTTACTGTGGGACGATTCTCAGGTCATGGTCTCCAGAATAGTTACATATTGGTGGCAGCATACTTACCAAATTTTACCAAAGTTGGTATAGAGACATATAAGTCGTGCCCCCAGCCACCCATGGGCACCACCCCAGCCTCCCATAGGCAAAGCCTGTCTTTAAATAGGGGGGGAACACCCACTTTGCGGTTATGTCTCATATGCCATGCCCCAGCTGGGACTGCCCAAATTTCTCTTAATTGTTTCCAAAACTTAGGGACCGTTATGGCAAATTTTGGACAGTTGGCCACTATATGGAAGTAGTGCAGCCACAATTGTAGGGTAGTCTAAAATGGAACCAAAGGTTATCCCCGGAGTGTCAGGATACAACAGGCCATAGGATCTGACAGTACCTCAAGTCAGGAACCCTCAGCAAAGGGTCAAAGCCAAGAGTAATATAGAAGGAACCAAGCGAACATTTACTGGGATTAAACAGGAGTGATATCCACGGACAAAGCCAAGGTCCATCAGGAGTCAATATCAAGATCAGATAACACAGGAACAGGCCTCAGAAATGGGAATGAAGCTTTATTAACAGGTAATGCATGGCAGCATAGTTGCCAACAGTCCTAGAAAATGGGTGGGAGGTGGCATGGTCAACCACAAAAAGGGTGAGCTTTGGGTAAAACATAATGGGGTGTTTGCAGGCATTCCAGGGTAGGAAAGGGGCAATCAGATCCCTGGAAGGTCAAGGGCAGGGTCTGTTTTTGTCTGGCAAGAAGAAAGTTTCCCCTTTAAATAGGTTTCCAGACTTGACATCACCTTCAGGCGTCAATTGGCTTAGCAACCTGATACCACTGGGTTTTCTGAGCAGGACCACCTAAAATGAGAGGCGGAGCAGAATAAGAATAAGCATTTGGTTGCTTAGCAGGAAGTCTTCAGTATGTTCATAAGCTCCCCCTAGTGGTGGCTGCAGGTAGCCAGGATTTCATCATTTATCTCTATGCCTATGCAGAGGGTTTGGTACTCTGTATCAGAAAAACAGAGCACTGACCAACTATTGCCAAGAACGTTAAGCCTAAAAACGGAATTATTTTAAGAAAGTGGATCTCCCCTTTAAGAATGAAATTGACCAGACCATTGTCATGACGGTGACATCATTTTGAGAGCAGTCTTGTTTTTTTATCCAGACACTCAAGGAAATAGTCGGATTACGAGAGCGCGTGGAAGCTTCTATTAGTAATTGATCATACACTTAGTTTCTAGACGTCTCCAATTAACACATAATTAACTCTACCTTAATTATACCAAATACAGGCAAATATGGATTTCCCAGACAACCTGACCCGCACATCGCTCATGCAGATGAGGATATAATGGTTTCTTTAGGCCATCTCTTCATGTTCTAATGCGTTCCCAGCAGATGATTAGTGGATAATTGTTCTGTCTATACATTGGCAGCGCAGAATTGTCCGAATATAAACCTTTGTCATCGTGGTTGATAATGTATCCCAGCACCTAAGCTCTAAGACGTCAAGACGTCACCCTAAATTTTGGGACATTTTGTGCGGAATCTTATGTTATTGGTTTAGTATGGTGTTCTCAGTCTTGGCCAAATGACCATCATTACGTTGGAGAAGCTTGTAAGCCTAAGAACACCATCCCAACTGTGACACACGGGGGTGGCAGCGTCATGGTGTGGGGTTGTTTTGCTGCAGGAGGGACTGGTGCACTTCACAAAATAGATGGCATCATGAGGAAAGAACATTATGTGGCAATACTGAAGCAACATCTCAAGACATCAGCCAGGAAGTTAAAGCTTGGGCGCAAATGGGTCTTCCAAATGGACAATGACCTGAAGCATACTGCCAAACTGGTTACAAAGTGGCTTAAGGAGAACAAAGTCAATGTTTTGGAGCGGCCATCACAAAGCCCTGATCTCAATCCTATTGGAAATTTATGGGCAAAGCTGAAAAGGCCAGCGCGAGCAAAGCAGCCTCCAAACATGGCTCAGTGACACCAGTTCTGTCAGGAGGAATGGGCCCAAATTCCTACCAACTATTGTGAGTACCTTGTGGAAGGAAATCCAAAACGTTTGACCCAAGTCATACAGTTTAAGGGCAATGGTTGTGTCCAGGGCCACCTACTGTGCAGGTTCTCTTGAATGGGGCTGTTTTGTAGTTCCTAGCACAACAGGTGGACTGCGATGCAGTTTTAAAGAAACCAAGCCAACCAAGGTGTCTTCCTTCTCACGATCAGGTTGGACTTCCTCACAACTCATAACTCTAGGTCATACCTCTTTACCTCTAGATTGACCAGAATATCCCAATATTTTTCTTTTTCCGTAAATATAGACTACGTTACTTCTAGAACATGACCACAACTAGAGTGCCAGCTTATAGACAACACAGACCAAATGGCATGCCAACCACGAAATATCAGAGGGCATCATCAGAACCTCACAATGTCCACTCAAAAAGCCCTATAAAGAGTTGTTGGATCTGTCACGACTGACCTGCTAATCCAAGATGGCAAGCATAAAACCAACCTGTAATTGTTTTTCACCGCCGCCTCACCCCACACATTCCCTTTAATTGCCTTACCAAATCAATTGGACAGGCTGGTGATATGAAACTTCCAACAGGGAGAGGTATGGAGGAAAACAGCGTGAGCAGAAGTGCCGGCGTCTGCTATGTCAGCTGCCCTCGGCCATTCAGCATGGATTTAATAAATACATATATCTCGCGATGAAAACCATTATGTGGAAATGCTGTCTAGTCAATGCAATATATCTTATTCTCAAAACCTATCCCAGGGCTCTTGTTGTCTTCAAAGCTCAGTGTCTCAGAGACTGTGGATCCTAGAAGAAAAGATAGCCCCGGGGCGCCGAGTCGTGTGAGTTTATGTATCTGCAGATAGTAAACCATAATTCGCGGAGAGAACCGGACAGGGACTTTAGCTGTGGAAGTGACATAGGTTGTTTGTTGTGTAAAGAGGGTTACTTCTCATTTTTAGAGATGGTGTTTACTCTTCCTTAAAGGGAATGGACTGTCTTGCTTCTTTTGAGAGTATCTTATATTCTGCTTTATTGTGCAAGAAGCCATCATTGACTTCTATGGGAGAGTGTTGTGGGCATGCTCTGTGCGTGTGCAAGGGGTGCTGTGTACCGAGAGGGTGGAGGGAGGAGCAGCTTCTATTACCTACTGTCAATGGTGTGATGTTGTATTATCTGCTTCGAAAATGTGTATACCCTTTTTACCTAAAACAAGGTTTCTAGCGTGCTCATTGTCACCCCGTTACATATAGCCTGAGCTATAGGGAGGAGAGGTGTCAAGAATATCAAAACTTGCCAAGTTGGTATGAGACAAGCTTAAATATATGAGACTGTAGGTGTCATCTTACACTACCTCTAATAGGATCCTTATAGATATGATCACTAGGACCTCCAGGATCATAAGGTGGGGATAAGCTATACAAACCAATTATAAGACATCCCCTTTAAAGGAGACCTTTCACCACCTCCACCTCTTTGCATCCTTGAATAGGCGCAGCTCCACTAATTCCGGCACAGATGGAATTTTTTCTCTAGCCCCCACCATTCCTGAGCAATTAGCGCTGTTAGTTTCAGCACCTAATTCGGTTCTCCACTGTCAGGTGGGCGGTCCTGGGCTGAAGCAGGTAGTCTGAGACCGCCCACCTGATAGTAGAGAGACTAAATAACCTCCAGAAATGATTGCTCAGGAATGGTGGGGGCTAGAGGAAAAATTTCAACTACACCGGAAATAGTGCAGGTATGTTTCTTGGATCCCACAAGTCACATGAAGACTAGTCCTGTGCCCCTTTTGAATGGCGTGATGGTCATGGATGCCCACAAAGACTGAATGGAGTTGTGGTTCATATGTGAAGAAATCACTTCTTTCTACTGGCAACACAGGGCACTCCATGGACCTACCTGTGATCAAACACTTATTACCTAAGGCATGGACTGGTGATATATTTTTATTTTGGGCCAACCCCTTTACAGCACATCTTATCGTAGCCCCAGCACTATCTCACCAATTCAGTATGAGTTCCAAATAGAGATGGGTGAACCTCTGAAGATTTTTTTTTTGGGGGGTTTGGATGATTTGGCCCAAAGATTCATTTTGGTCCGAACAAGTTTGCCACGTACCAGAAGGGAAATTATTGTCCTCCTGGGTCTCTTCAGACCCCAGAGAATAATAAGTAGAGGCCAATGAGAGGTGTGCGAAAATAGGAAACAATTATACTCACCTTGTCTCACCCCTTCTGGGCATCCTTGTGGCATCTGGTGCCCCCTCTGGGTCCTCTTTTGGCCTCTTCTGGCCTCCTGGTTGGTATCTTGACCTTACCAATAAGGCCTGTAATTGGGCCAGAAGATGATGTAAGCATCAAGGTGACCAGAAGAGATACCAGAATATAATAATATTACTTTTGATTCATGGGTGACAAACTCCCAATTTATGCAGAATTTGGGTCGAATCGGTTTGTGTCGAACCAGTTCACTGATCTCGAGTGCCAAATGGAAGAATTTCGGGAACTTTGACAGAGCTCAATGCACGGTGAGCTGCACCATTTTGGTAGCATTCCCCATCTACTCACAACTCCTCCGACTCCACCCTTCGCCTCCCTCCATCTAGTATAGTTGTCTTATGAAATCCATAACCTGTGTCCCCCACCTCAATGGTGCCCTAAGCAATGACGTTCTCTGCCTACCTTGCATCCTTCATCGCAAAAATACCTCCCACATACGACACAAATCTCAAACTCATTAAGAACTTTTTGAGTCTTTTTGAAAACTTTTTTTTTTTTTTACTAATTAAACCAAAAAAAGTCCAACTTTGTAACACAATGTTCTAATAAATTATAAGAATCTGCAATATCCGGTAACCTCTAACAATATTCCGTGCTTCTCTTTAAAGGCGGAAAGTGTCGAGATGATTCGCAAAGAAGTTTTTGATCAGACGGAGAAGGGAGAGGCGAGAATCAATTTGTAAGACTTTGTAGTCAGCGAGGGAGCCGGGCTTCGGCTTTTGAATTGCATGTGTATATTTAAAAATGACTGTGTTCATAACTCTCGGAGACAGGCCTTGTTTTACGGTGCGCTCCTGAGGGACGGCGAAGCAAATGCTCCACCGGATTTACGGGAGCGAGGCTCCGAATGATGCTTTATTTTGATCTCTGCCAGCCTTGTACAGCCTAGTCAGCGGCTAGTGGGTCTTCCCCTGTGGACCGGGAGATGAAGGATTGTACAGTACGTCTCATTAACTTGCTACATGAAACGTCGTCTTTATTATCGGCTTTCGTACTGACCTAGCCCTGAGATTTAAGAAACCGCATTGATGTTCTAATAAAATGAGCGCGTCCACCCATAAAATACTTTGACTACCAGAATTTTAACTGCTAAAAATCCTTCTTAGTTATAATGTGCGGAATATTAATGACCTAATATGTCAACTGAAGTGATCAGGAAAGGGAAAGTATCGGGAAGGGGTCATCGATATACTGGAGGTGATCCAAAAAAGTTGACAGTGTTTTGGGTTCCTAAGGGAGAAGCTAAAGGGTGACAGACAGGACCTACTGGTGCAGCGAGAGAACATGACAAGTAGCAATACCCCCGGAATAAAGCAGTGAACGGAGGGAACAATCGTGTCAGTCACTAAGAGGGGAAAAACTTCTTCAGTTATAAGAGTGCCAAAAATATCAGCTGCAACTATATTAGAAAAAGAGTAAAACTTTTGTATTATAGTAGTTATATTATTATACATAAAGGGGCAATATTATAGTAGTTACTGTATATTCTTGTACATAGGGCGCAGTATTATAGTAGTTATATTCTTGTACATAGGGGCAGTATTATAGTAGTTATATTCTTGTACATAGGGGCAGTATTATAGTAGTTATATTTTTGTACATAGGAGCAGTATTATAGTAGTTATATTCTTGTACATAGGAGCAGTATTATAGTAGTTATATTCTTGTACATAGGGGCAGTATTATAGTAGTTATATTCTTGCACATAGGAGCAGTATTATGGTAATTATATTCTTGTACATAGGATCAGTATTATAGTAGTTATATTCTTGTACATAGGGGGCAGTATTATAGTAGTTATATTCTTGTACATAGGAGCAGTATTATAGTAGTTATATTCTTGTACATAGGAGCAGTATTATAGTAGTTATATTCTTGTACATAGGAGCAGTATTATAGTAGTTATATTCTTGTACATAGCAGTATTATAGTAGTTATATTCTTGTACATAGGAGTAGTATTATAGTAGTTATATTCTTGTACATAGGGGGCAGTATTATAGTAGTTATATTCTTGTACATAGGATGTAGTATTATAGTAGTTATATTCTTGTACATAGGGGGCAGTATTATAGTAGTTATATTCTTGCACATAGGAGCAGTATTATAGTAGTTATATTCTTGTACATAGGGGCAGTATTATAGTAGTTATATTCTTGTACATAGGAGCAGTATTATAGTAGTTATATTCTTGTACATAGGAGCAGTATTATAGTAGTTATATTCTTGTACATAGGAGCAGTATTATAGTAGTTATATTCTTGTACATAGGGGGCAGTATTATAGTAGTTATATTCTTGTACATAGGAGCAGTATTATAGTAGTTATATTCTTGTACATAGGAGCAGTATTATAGTAGTTATATTCTTGTACATAGGAGCAGTATTATAGTAGTTATATTCTTGTACATAGGGGGCAGTATTATAGTAGTTATATTCTTGTACATAGGAGCAGTATTATAGTAGTTATATTCTTGTACATAGGGGGCAGTATTATAGTAGTTATATTCTTGTACATAGGAGCAGTATTATAGTAGTTATATTCTTGTACATAGGAGCAGTATTATAGTAGTTATATTCTTGTACATAGGAGCAGTATTATAGTAGTTATATTCTTGTACATAGGGGGCAGTATTATAGTAGTTATATTCTTGTACATAGGAGCAGTATTATAGTAGTTATATTCTTGTACATAGGAGCAGTATTATAGTAGTTATATTCTTGTACATAGGAGGCAGTATTATAGTAGTTATATTCTTGTACATAGGAGCAGTATTATAGTAGTTATATTCTTGTACATAGGAACAGTATTATAGTAATATTCTTGTACATAGGAGGCAGTATTATAGTAGTTATATTCTTGTACATAGGAGGTAGTATTATAGTAGTTATATTCTTGTACATAGGAGTAGTATTATAGTAGTTATATTCTTGTACATAGGAGGCAGTATTATAGTAGTTATATTCTTGTACATAGGGGGCAGTATTATAGTAGTTATATTCTTGTACATAGGAGCAGTATTATATTAGTTATATTCTTGTACATAGGAGCAGTATTATAGTAGTTATATTCTTGTACATAGGTAGTATTATAGTAGTTATATTCTTGTACATAGGAGCAGTATTATAGTAGTTATATTCTTGTACATAGGGGGCAGTATTATAGTAGTTATATTCTTGTACATAGGAGTAGTATTATAGTAGTTATATTCTTGTACATAGGAGCAGTATTATAGTAGTTATGTCTTGTAGATAGGGGGCAGTATTATACTATTTATATAGGGCTCTCCATTTGCATGTTTGCATCTCCATGTTTCGATATTGACCCTGTCTTTGATATGTCGCTCTTCTGAGATCTTGTACAACTTTCGGACACATAAGGTTTCCTGGATGTTTGCTAATAGAGCATTACAATGTGTATAAATCTTTCATAGTATAATATCACAAGAATCTTATCCCGCAGGTGTCATTGGTGATATGTTATTCGCTGCGCAAATTCTAATTTTGCCGTGACACGGAATCCCACATGGTTGACCTCTTTCTCTCTTTGAAAAACAATATTTTATATCCAGTCTTTTCCGTAATAGGAAGTTACTGAGGCATCTCACAATCTCAATAGGGTATGTTACTGAAAATGGAAAAGCGCCTTCAGGGAGATATCAGTGAGTAGACGATACACAAACATCATCATTTCAGTGTCTTCCCCTTTTATTTGCAATGTCCCAATGTTTTTTTCCTGTCTTGATCTGTTGCAGAGAAGAAAGCTCATAATGGACATTCTGCGTCCGTGAGTTATGAAGCTCCGCTCATTTCAGTCAGCGATTTTCATTGTGAAATTGCAGCAATCAGCCAAAATTCTCGGAAGCGCCGTGCGCCTTTTATTCAGTCTGAAGTGTTTAATCGCCAAACGCATCCACTGGAACCTCCTAATCTCATCCCCAGAACATAGATAAGTGCCTTTCATAGACATGAATGCCAGCCGGGAAAGGGTTAAATTGGAACGTCAAAGCAAATCAGTTCCCTACGGAAAAAAAAATTGTGCAACAGAAAATCAAGTTTGCAGTACATTGTTAGACATCGAAATGCGGTGTTGTCTCATGGGCTTAAAGGACAATACAAACATCTACAGAGACAGGGTGTGTAATGAAGGCGCCCCCTGTGTCTGGATGGTGAACAAGGAAACTGCAGGAGCTGCTGGTGCTTGTTGGCAGATCAAACCATCCTCTGTACTGGTGGTCTGTTTGGGCCATCCTGTTTATTATGTGTGTGCTCTCATGTAACCACTACCTCCACCACCTAATATGAGGTCAGAACTGTCTAGATGGCGGCAATTCATCGATACGCCCATCCTGCTCCTCTCAGACCAATGATGCGCCCCCTCTCAACGTCTGTCAACTGAGGAAAATATCTACCAGTGCATCATAGTCATGCTTAGTAGACAACGATCTCTCAGCAAGAGGTACACTACCCAAAAGTAGCCACTGAGAGCCTTTTTATAGAGCACTTTTACGCCATCTTGTGGCAAGACCCAGTGTCTGATCACACCACACCTGTACTCATTTACATATCTGCCTGATGCTAGGTTCATACTAGAGGTCGGGTTTCCATTCTTCGGGTCCGCTTGGGGACCCGAAATACGGAAACCCAATCCACTTAAAAAGCGGTTACCTGCTAAAACCCACTGCTTATAATGGGGTCCTCGGACTATATGGACTATAATGGGGTCTGTCTGGTTTTTGTCCTGCTTGCAGTAGTTTTCTCTCTGTATTTTGCAAGTGGAATGGGGGACGGAATCCCCGAACGGAAACCGAGCGCTAGTGTGAACCCAGCCTGAGACAGAACTGCAGGACCAGTTGTACAGCAATCCGACATTTCTATTTGGGTGCAGAATTTTTTTGTCAATGAGTGTATAGATTGCTTTAACCCCTTTTTGACCTCCCATTGACTAAATATGTCATTGGGGGTCAACCCCGCAGCTACTTGTACGTCAGTGCAGAGCTTGCAACGCTACTAAGTGGTGCGGGATCATGGTTGTCAAAGGTAAAGAGAAGGCAGCGTCAGTTCATTACCATCACTGCGTACACAGCGCGCAATGAAAAACAAACAGAAAATGTGAAAAAAAGACACTTTTTTTTTAATTTTTTAACATTTCCGTAAATTAAAAAAAAAAAAAAAAAGTTATGCATCACCACAAACGCCAAGGGAAAACGGCCTGATCATGACGGGGTTAATACTGCTCCTGTGCTCATAGGCCGGGACCATTAGATATCATGTCACCCCGGCAGTAATCTTCTCGTCTACAATATAATGTGATATCATTTAGTACCTGGTCACCGTGTCCTTAGTCTGGCTATTCGTGCACTGTAGGGGCAGCGACATCTGGCCATAGATTACATGAATCGTCTGTGGACTGCGACATCCACTCTCTGCCTCCGAAGTGTTACAGCACCATATGTGAAAAGCTCGGGCAGTCGAGGAAATCCATATGTAAAGCAGATGTCTCCATCACTGTGGATGAACCCGGGGTGATCATAGTAAGATTTTATTCTAAATTAATGCTGTGGTTTTGTCTTTCGCTGTATTGCGGATGAAGACTCTGGTGACGGTATCTTGGCAAACAAATGTGCATGGGTAGGGCGGTCTACAGAAATAACTAATTTATATTGCTCTCTCTATTCATAACATACCCTTACAAATAACTTAAGACAATCTATTGGTTGACTGAGAACCTCTTAAAAAGTTCTACCATCATGACCTCCACTGTCATCTATTTCCAATGACCACGCCATGAGATTGGAGCCTTTAGACCAATTCTACAGAATCTCCTCGAGTACCAGCTCCTTGCCCTAGTGGTTCCAATTTCTCGAGAAAGTCAATCTATGGTACATGAACCCTTGTCTTTGGGCCCGACTAAATAAAGATGGTGTTTAGTACATTGATATATGGTTTCCACTGGACCATATTGAGTTGCAACATCTTAGCATGACCATTCCATTACAGTGGTAAATTCCTTGTTGGATTCCACTGCAATGTGAATCAAGGGAAGAGTTGCACATCCTTGTTTTCTAGGCCAGTCTCTAGAACCTGTGAGGTTGCAGTCCACGTCTTGGGACTGTTAGCCCAGTTTCCCAGTTGGACTCACCATTGGATCTAAACTACTGAATGTCATAGACTTGTCTTTCTAAGGTAAAGCTCTCTTAGACCTTTTAGCATTTTCAATTTCTTGAGAAACTCAATCTATGGCATGTGAACCTTTGTCTTCAAGCTTGTACAGTAGATGTTATAAGTATGCAATGCATTGATATATGGTATCCACTGGACTATGTTGAATTGTAACTTTGGAGCAAGACCATGCCATGTGATTATGATGGTAACGTTTCCGTTGGATTCTACTGTGATGTGGTAGAACCATTGTAAGAAGTCACCCAAAGTTGTATTCTAATGTTTCTGCAAGGCCAATTCTCCAGAACGTGTGAGGTAGCAGCCCATTTCTTGGGACTAGGACCCACTTAATATCTAAACTACTGGATGTCGTAGATTTGTGTTTCTATGGAAAGGTACTCATTGACCCTAGCATTTTTAATTTCTTGAGAAAATCAGTCTATGGTTCATGAACCTTTGTCTTCAAGCTTGTCTACCATGCATTGATATACGGTATCCACTGGACTTTATTGAGTTGCAAATTTGTGATTATGGTGGTAAATTGTCCACTGGGTTCCATTGTGATGTGAATCATGCTAAAAAGTCAATCAATATTGTTTTCTAATTTCCAATCTCCAGAACTTGCAAGATAGTCCAGTTCATGGGACTGCTAGCCCTGTTACCCACTAAGACCCACTTAAGATCTAAACTACCGAATGTTGTAGGCTTGTCTTTCTACGGAGATGCACTCTTTGACCCTAGAGTTTTCAATTTTTTGAGAAAATTATTCTAAGGTAGGTGAACCTCTCTCTTTGAGCTTGACTAGATATATACGTTTATGTAGTGTGTTGATATATGGTCTATATTGTAGCATGAGCATGCCTTGTGATTATGGTGGTTGGGCTCTATTATGAGGCACTCTTCAACGTAGAGTTTTCAATTTGCCGAGAGAATCAATCTATGTTACGTGAAACTTTGTCTTCAAGCTTGACTAGATCTAGATTGTGTACAATTCGTTGATGTATCGTATCCGCTGGACTGCATTGAGTTGTTCCAATCTTGTAGCTGGACCATGCCATGTGATCATGGTTCTGGTTCTACTGTCACATGAGTCATGAGAAAGAATCCTTTAACGTTGTTTGTAACTGGGTCTACAAGACCAATCTCCAGAATGTGTGAGGTAGTAGTCCACTTCTTGGGACTGTTAGCTCGATTTCCCAGTCGAACCCACTTGAGATATAAACTACTGCAAATCAAAGACGTGTTTTTCTGCAGAGGGGCACTCTTCAACCGTCTTAGATGTCGTAAGTCTGCGCTTGCCATTTCTGATATCAAAAAACAACAACAAAAAAAACCTAGTTAACATTTTTTCCAGACGGATAATTCTGGTAATAATCCCCTGTGCGTCTCAGCAGATTGGATGACAATCCCGAACACCAGCCCGGGGAGGAATCCTTCAGCACCTGATTGATAAATTCCTCTGGGTTCCAGTCAGGTGGGAGGAATCTCATCTGATGTCGGAAAAACGTATCGATCAGAGGAGGAAGATAATTTACTGCCACAATTATCTGGTGGTGGCTGAAGCGAGAGCGGCCGCCGGGTCTCGGGAACATGGAAGAGAATTCTTCGTCTTTGTTATTCTGTTGGGATGTTCCGGCTTCTACATGTGCGGATAAATAAACTCTCAAAGACAGCCCAAGATTGACGGGAGTGGAAACAGATTCGTCTGTGACAAAGATGGAGTAATTCAACCGTATACATGTATGCGGTTCTGTACTCAGCCGAATTATGACTTAACCCTTTGCTTCCTCCATCCAGGAAATCCAATACAGTGGCCATATAGCAGTTTGAGGTATGCCAGGACCCTCTCTATGTGTTATATAGAGATGTAACTAGAGTTGTAAATGGCATTGTCAACATTATGGGTGGCTTGTGATGCCTTCAGTATTGAGTAGTGGCAATGTGGTGGTGGGAAGATTAACATGTTACTGGAGGCAAGGAAGTTCCAGAACGTTAAGAATGCAAGGGTGTCAAGATTTTAGTTCTTTTCACCCTGTGGGCGAGGTTGGGATTTATAAGAGAAGGAATATTTGTGACCCAAAAGGTGGACAATACTATAACAAGCAAGTAGAACTTTGCAGCCGGTCAAGTTATAACAGATGATAGTAGAGTTGTGAGATACGCCAAGAGCAGCAGCCTTAGCAGAGGGTGACCGGGACCCAAGATGACTTTAATCCGTTCGTGGGCCATCAGTTCTTAAGGTTTACCCCATATTAGGGTTTCACATAAATAAACCAAAGGTTCAGCAGAAGACAATCTTATTTGAAGGTAACTTCAGATTTGTGTTTGGACGACAGCTATTCATTCACCCACCCTACATGTCCATGTTTTGTGAATAGGCAAAGTGATATAAGTTGCTGACAGACACGTCTAAAGGTAGTAGATCTCCCCTAAAAATAAAGCAATTGTGGATGTAAAAACCAATATGCCTGATCCTTAACTGGACAGTCAGGAGTCAAGGCACCACCATGGAGGCGTTAGTTGTGGTTTATAACTTTTTCATGAATAGTCTTTTGCAGATCACCTATAAACAGCAAATGTTGGTTAACCATACTGAACCAGACTGTCTTTGACAGCACACCTGTGGGGAGGGAGTCTCCCTCTCCCTATTATCTTCCTTATTCTCCGCTTGGTATATGCCATCTAACCTTTTGGCAAGACCGAAGTAAGATGGAGTTTTCAACATCTATAAAGGCTTACCTGTCCAGTCTATTGAAAAGTATCCCCTACTTTCTGTTCAGTGAGCTTTAAAGCTACTCCATCTGGCCCACTCTGGCCCAGCTTGTTGTCTTATCTCAAAGGCCACTTGTTTCTTGAGTAGCCCTTCAGCTTCGACCCTCTCTATTCTCCATGTCTACTACTCTCTCCCTTAGTAACTACCTTTGGACTTGCTGGAAATAGAAGAATAGTACCACCTAGTAGCCCATGGGAGAGCCTGCTGTGCTACATGTCCATAGATGTACAGGATGGTAGTGGTAACTTATGGGGTGGATGGATGAAACTTGTTGACATAGAGTCTCTGGACTGGAGCTGCTCCATACCATGGACCCTTAGTCTGATTGTGTCCATATAAAATCCTCTTTGAAGTTTTATTTTTCTTCCCGGGCTTCCTTATACACAGCTATTGAGCGCACACAATGGCTTTTCATATCTCAGTTTTCCTTCATCTCCAAATAGTAGATAAATGACTCATGTGCCGGTTGCTTTTAAAGGATATGGCAGAGAGTCAATGCCCCCTGGATAGTAGGGGAAGGTCTGGGATTGGAGCCAGGTAGAATAACAGTATAGATCTGTTGTCAGAAACAAAGAGAAATCTTTATGGCTGGAGACAGATTGTGCGCTAAGCATCATTATCCATTTAGGACGCAGTTTGCTGCTGTGTTTTTGAGAGCGCAGTCCTTGTCCTTCTTAATACAATAAGGAGGAAGGAAAGGGGGGGCTTAAAATGGAAACTGGTATACCGTATGTCTGAGAGAAGAAAAAAAACTATAATCACTTGTATACCAAGTCATTTAGAGGTCTAGAGGGACTCTTATCACAGGATAGAGGAATGTTACTTAGGATGTGTAGAAGATAAATAATGAAATGTATGTACTCAGTGACTACACCAGCAGAATAGTGAGTGCAGCTCTGGAGTATAATACAGGATGTAACTCAGGAACAGGACAGGAAAAAAAAATTAAAATATTTCCCCAGGCCCCCCCCCCCAAAAAAGAGGGGGGGCCCCCGGGGGTAAAACAAGAAGGAACCAGGGGCGGTACAGGATAAGTAATGTAATGTATGTACTCAGTGACTGTCACCAGCAGAATAGTGAGTGCAGCTCTGGAGTATAATACAGGATGTAACTCAGGATCAGTACAGGATAAGTAATGTAATGTATGTACACAGTGACTACACCAGCAGAATAGTGAGCGCAGCTCTGGAGTATAATACAGGATGTAACTCAGGATCAGTACAGAATAAGTAATGTAATGTATGTACTCAGTGACTGTACCAGCAGAATAGTGAGCGCAGCTCTGGAGTATAATACAGGATGTAACTCAGGATCAGTACAGGATAAGTAATGTTATGTATGTACTCAGTGACTGTACCAGCAGAATAGTGAGTGCAGCTCTGGAGTATAATACAGGATGTAACTCAGGATCAGTACAGGATAAGTAATGTAATGTATGTACACAGTGACTGCACCAGCAGAATAGTGAGCGCAGCTCCGGAGTATAATACAGGATGTAACTCAGGATCAGTACAGGATAAGTAATGTAATGTATGTACACAGTGACTGCACCAGCAGAATAGTGAGTGCAGCTCTGGAGTATAATACAGGATGTAACTCAGGATCAGTACAGGATAAGTAATGTAATGTATGTACTCAGTGACTGTACTAGCAGAATAGTGAGCGCAGCTCTGGAGTATAATACAGGATGTAACTCAGGATCAGTACAGGATAAGTAATGTAATGTATGTACACAGTGACTGCACCAGCAGAATAGTGAGCGCAGCTCTGGAGTATAATACAGGATGTAACTCAGGATCAGTACAGGATAAGTAATGTAATGTATGTACACAGTGACTGCACTAGCAGAATAGTGAGCGCAGCTCTGGGGTATAATACGGGGTGTAACTCGGGATCTGTACAGGGTAAGTAATGTAATGTATGTGCACAGTGGCTGTACCAGGAGAATAGGGGGGGGGGGGGGGGGGTATAATACAGGGTGTAACTGGGGGTGAGGAGAGGAAAAGGAAAGGTGTATGTACACAGTGACTGCACCAGCAGAATAGTGAGCGCAGCTCTGGAGTATAATACAGGATGTAACTCAGGATCAGTACAGGATAAGTAATGTAATGTATGTACACAGTGACTGTACCAGCAGAATAGTGAGTGCAGCTCTGGAGTATAATACAGGATGTAACTCAGGATCAGTACAGGATAAGTAATGTAATGTATATACACAGTGACTGTACCAGCAGAATAGTGAGTGCAGCTCTGGAGTATAATACAGGATGTAACTCAGGATCAGTACAGGATAAGTAATGTAATGTATGTACACAGTGACTGTACCAGCAGAATAGTGAGTGCAGCTCTGGAGTATAATACAGGATGTAACTCAGGATCAGTACAGGATAAGTAATGTAATGTATGTACACAGTGACTGTATATATACACTGGCACATACTCTCTTGGTTACAGTGACAGTATATAACACACTGTTGGAGTAGTTAATCTGGCCCAAATTTGTCAAAGCTCCAAACCATACTCATTCCTGCAGCAAATAGTTGCAGAATATGAAGATTTCTTTTATGTGATGCGGAGTCGTTTGCATTTGGCTTTTATAACTGCTACGAGAAGTAATGATCCACTGCTGAGGTATACGCTGAATAAATATATAGCAGTAAAATAAACTAGGCCAATAAAGCCGCTCCTTCAGCCATCATTTTAATTACGAGACATTTGGTCAAGGCAACATCCGGCAGTAGAGTGCTATATTACATATCACCGCTACATTATGTCTCTCTCATTACACCCGGGGGATAGCATCACGTTATGATGATGATGATGTTGATGAGTAGATTTTTTTGTCATAGGCGATAAGTTTGTATATTTCGCCATTTTCAATGCGCAGAATTTTTTTGGACTATTTATGTACAAGACATTAAAAAGAAGAAATCACCAAAATCTAATTTGTAATATGGTTTTATGACTTATCCGTAGCCATTGGGAGCGGAGATGATAGACGTGAAATGTCGTGCAATTTTTTTTTATTTTACAAGGTTTTTGTAATTTGCAGTTTATATGGGTCGCATGTGAATTGGATTAGTTGGAGATATTCTGAGTTGGGGTTTTTCCAGGTAAAGCCAATTAGATGGATATGCGGTAGTTTTTAGGGGGGGGATATAGGGTTGACAGGAGGAGCAACTGACTTGATTGCCACGGTCTCCCAAAACCTAGGGGACAATGTCATGCTAGAGAAGGACCCTCACTAAGATGCCCATAAATCCTAATAGAGCATATGGAAAGGAGTTGTCTTCATAAAACATTCCCTTTAATTTGGATTTCATGGAATGTACACAGTACATCGGCCAATAATATTGCAAAAAATGGCATAAGCATGAAATGGAGCCACTCACTTTCCTCTCTACTATTGTTTGATGCGTGCTCCTGCCTATCTTGACCCAGCAGCAGAGTGTTACTCCTGTATCTAGACCGATTATTGTAAGAACGCCCATAGACTTTATGGATCCAGCAGCAAAGGGTTAGTGCTAAACGGCCTATCTACAGATTAGTTATTGTAACCCCAGTTTTAGCCCTGTCATGTCATCGTCTTTCTTCTATATTTGTGGTATTATCTTGCCTATTTTGATCCAGCAGTAGAGAAATCCTGCTGAATCAATACTTGTCACAACTAAATATTCTATTGTTTGTGGTGTAATCCTGCTTATCTTGATCCATCAGTAAAGCGCTATTGTTAAATGAAAACCTGTCATTGTAATACCATCTATAGACCTGTCATTCAGACATTATAGACCTTATAGACCTACATGTGGTGTAGGTCCGTTTACAGACCTGTCATTCACTTATTATAACCCCACTCATAGACATGTTATGCAGTCACTGTAACTTCTTTCTTCTATTACTTATGCTGTAATCCTGCCTATCTTGATCCAGCAGTAAAGAGTTAGTGCTAAATGTAAATCTGTCTTTGTAATTCCATCTACAGAACTGTCATTCAGTCAATATAACCCCACTTACAGACCTGTCATACAGTCACTTGAATTTATTTCTTCTATTGCTTGTGGGGTAATCCTGCCTATCTTGATCCTGCAGTAAAGATTTAGTGCTAAATGAAAACATGTCATTGTAATCCCATTTACCAGTCATTATAACCCCACTTATAGACCAGTCATATAGTCATTGTAACTTTTTTTCTTCTATTGCTTGTGATATAATCTTGCCTATTTTGACCCAGCAGTAGATAACTAGTGCATTTAGTTATTGTAACTAACTGCAGCTATTGTTTGTGGTGTAATTCTGTTTATCTTGATCCTGCAGTAAAGTGTTAGTGCCCAGACCTGTCACTGTAATCCCATCTACAGACCTGTCATTCAGTCACTTTAACCCCGCTTATAGAACTGTCATATAGTCTTTCTTCTATTACTCGTGGTGTAATCCTGCCTATCTTGATCCTGCAGTAATAAATTAGCGCTGAATCAAGATCTGTCATTGTAACCCCACCCAGTACCTGTAATTTATCTGTCCACCTTTGAGAGCTCATTGTATGACCCCTAGTGATAACATTCAGTCTGAACAGCACAAACTGCAAATAAAGATGCACCAATGTAAAAGGTTCAGGACACAGTGTGCGCCCTAGGGGTCAATATGAAAACTGCCCTATTTCAGAATCTATTTTGGGAGGGATGCTCTTGGTGGAGATCACCTATAAAGGTGTGGGGAGACCTAAAAGTATTCTGGGAAAATTTATGCAAATGGTTAAAACTGCCTGTTGCACCACCTATTGCAGGGGTGTCAAACTCATTTTCTCCGGGGGCCACTTCAGCCTCACGGGGTACCTTGAAGGGCCAAGATTGTTTTACATGTGTATAAAAGTAACTTCTCCTTAACAGATAAGCGAGCTATTAAGCAGTAGTTACATTTGTACATTACTACTGTTACAATCAGCCCTTTGAGGTCAACCAGGAAGAACATAATGTATTGTTAAAACCTAAGACATTGGCATGTTACATACTATCCTCATCCTTTTCTGAATATATAAAAAATTAAGCACTATACAAATACTGTTTACCCCTGCAAACGGTATTATGCTCTATAGTTGCCTCTGCACACGGTATTACGCCCCACAGCGGCCCCTGCACACGGTATTATGCTCAATAGTTGCCCCTGCACACGGTATTATGCTTCATAGTGGCCACTGCACACGTTATTATGCTCCATAGTGGCCCCTGCAATCGGTATTATGCTCCTTAGTGGCCCCTGCATTGGTATTATGCCCCATACTGGCCCCTGCACACGGTATTATGCTCAATAGTGGTCCCTGCACACGTTATTATGCTCCATGGTGGCCCCTGCAATCGGTATTATGCTCCTTAGTGGCCCCTGCTTTGGTATTATGCCCCATAGTGGCCCCTGCAAACGGTATTATAGTCCATAGTGGCCCCTGCACATGGTATTATTCCCCATAGTGACCCCCCCACCCATGAACTATTATTATACTCTGGGGTCTTTTCTGGCCTTCTTTAATGTCACACAGACCGGCGTCGCGACATAATGACGTCGGCATGACTCACGTGACGCCTGGGACGTCACCAAAGAAGGCCGAAGCCGGCTGGGAGCAGCATCGGATCGCTGGAGAGGTGAGTAACTCTGGTTTTTATGTTTATCACCTCCCCGGGGTCTCCGATTATTATACTCCGGGGTCTAAAAAGCCCCCGGAGTATAATAATAGTAGTATTTGATGGGGTTCGCCGGCCGCGGCCTCACTTACCATCCCCGCTCCTGCACACAGCTGCTTCTGCGTCCCATAGCAAAAGGGGAAGCGGGGGCGGCCACGACCAGCAGCGGGGATCGGTAAGTAAATAGGTCGTTACGTGCCGGGGATACTCCAGCAGGCAACGGCCTATTTATATACATATAAAAAAAACTTATCTTCACTTACCTGCGATGCCTTGATGCAGCCGCCGCCTCCTCCTCTTCTTGTCCCCGACGTCTGCGTGTCAGCGTAGGAGGCGCGATGACGTCATTGTATCGCCGCCTGCGCTGACATGCAGAGGTCAGGTATCGCGTAGCTTTGTTTTTTTTTTTTTTTAAGCGGCCTGTCCTGGGCTGGTTTACATTACATAATGTACATAGACAATAAAAAATGCCGCGGCCCTACGGGCCAGATAAGTACCGGGCCGGATAACAGAAGGCAGCGGGCCGGATTCGGCCCGCGGGCCTTGTGTTTGACACCTGTGACCTATTGGATGGTAGCTCCCTATAAGATAAGGATAGCAACAAAAATGCAAAAAATCCAAAAACATTTGATAAAAACCATGCATATTTTACCCGATGATGGCGTCCCTGAATCTGTCAATGTTACATCAACAAGACAGGTGCACTACAGAACATGAGCGACGGAATGAATGAAGATACTTAGAATAATTACAATATATGTTCAGTCCTCCAGGGTTTGCAGCCTCTCCTGAAAGCTTTGAGAGAGGTAATATGAGGTAGCTAATTGCAGCTGAATGTTACAAATGATCGGCCCTTATAATAGGCATTTGCATCGTAAAATTACGGGATTTATTTTCCCCTTGAAATAATGGTTCGCTCGGCTACAGCTGCCACCAAGTGTTGAATAGAAAAGAATTAATATGTTTTTTTACAGCTTAATCTTTGCTAGTAAATATCCAAAGATTGAAGATTAGAGGAAGTGGCGAGGAGCTGCCCATCATATATCCGCTATAAGAAACAAACTATAGGGTTAAAAATACGACTTTAAGCTGCCGACCCAAACTTCAGTCCACATACCCCTTTCTGTGATTAGCCTCTATATGACCATCGTGACCATCTTGACCTTTGGCTCTTTAAAGGTTAAATATTGACGACCCCTACAGATCAGTGTTTGAAGAGACGGCTGAGGTCTCTTCAATGAATATACAGCACAGCGCCATACTTTGTATAGTGGCTGTGCTTGGTATTGCAGCTCAGCTCCCTTCACTTGAGGGGTCATGTGACAAATGAACTACATTACATTGGCCCGTGAAGCAGAAAGGGGGCTCCGGGTGTATCACCCTCCCGAATCAGATATTGTATAGGGTAGGTCATCAATATTTCACTCTTGGAAACCCCCTTTAGGCATAGTAATTTTTCTTCCTGAGACCCTCAGTGCAGGAAATGATGCGAGGAAATGACCACCTATAGCACCGCAGATCTTCTTCATGGCTATGCTCATGTCTTTCCAGCTAGCAGCTCCTGTTTCGGTCATCCATGTCAAGTCTTCTCAGGTCCTGGTATCTCCAGATGACATCAGAGTTGCTGAGCAATCCTTCCCTAGCTTTGTTCTTATTGCTATTATGTTTAGTAATGACTCTGATCTTGACCTCAGCCTAGTTCCTGACCTTGTTCTTGCCTAATTCTTCTACTTTACCTGATTTATACCTATATTTCTTCTCCTAGATTCTGATCTTGGCTTAGTTTATGACCTAGTCCTTTTTCAATGCCTGCCTGACACTTGTGGTTCCGGATCCTGACCTCGTCTTGTACCTGGTAAGGTACTTCCATGTTATCCCCTAGCAAGTTGTATTCTGTTCAGTCTCCTGCTGACTATCCTTGGCTCCATTCCTGAGCATGCCTCTACTCCTACAGCTCCACCATCCAGTTCATGGATTGGCAGCCTGGAAATCCTCCTTCTCCAAAATAATCACCTTCTTGTGTGGGGTCAAAATGAAAACCAGAAAATTCCTTAAACTCTGCACCTCAAGCAAGTCAGCGTCAGATTGAGACCAAATTTTGGGACAACACTATACAACTATTACTTGTGACTAGAGATGGTTGAACCCCGTAAAAATCGCTTTATGGTTATTCCTGATGGATCACCCACAAGTTCAGTCTGGAAATGCTCTTATTATGCTATGGGGTCTCTTGACACGAGCGCCATTACGTCAATACATCTCATGTGATTGGGCCTCAGAGGTCTCCCAGGGCTGACGTCACCTAGGGGGCCAGAAGAGGCCTTATGATGCCCACAAAGGAGCCCCGGAGGTTATGAGGGAGCCCAGTAGATTTGAGGGAAGTTGGGTATGACTGTATTATTTTTCTGCACCTCTCCTGGACCCCTGTTTAAAATACTCTAAGGTCTGAAGGTTTGTGGGTGTCGAACCTCAAAAATTTGGGGGACAGCCGAACCCAAAATTTTCGCAAAAATTTGTAACAACCCAGGCATGTTCCAAATTGGTTCGCTCGTCTCCATTTGTCATGTTTCTTTATCAGCAGAGGATAACAGGACAGCCACAGGAGACCTCATGGGGGTAACATTCAAAATTAAAAACTTTATTTAGCTAAGTCTATTTTTCAAAAATTCCTTACCATGCAACTTATGAGTGTTCTCCGCACCACTGATGTTACCCAGACTGGACCGCTCTTTACAAGATGAGACTGGGAATAACTGCATCATAAATCCCGACCATCAGAGCCTCTAGTAATGAAGGTTGCCTTGACAGATTCGCTCCAAGACTTTGTTTCTTTTCCCCAGCACCAAATTACATTGAGTGCACAATTATCCAGAGCGTGTTATTGGATTACCAACCAAGTGACACCATTACTGCTGAATATTAAAAACGTGACTTATGTATTTTGCCGGTGCTAATGAGGAGACAAAGCCATCGCTCTTGATGCCGTGCAGTGATCTCGTAATTGCTTCGGTATATTATTCCCAGATTAACACTTCCACTGCTGGCGTGACCCTAAGTTATTCTTGCTATTGGCCTTGTCCGGAATTAGCAGAGCATTGCTTGAGATATCGGAACATGTTCCACTTCTGGGACTTTAAAATAACACTTAAAGGGGTTTCCAGGCCAAAGATATTATTGAGTTATCCTTTGAATAGGTCAACAATATCAGAGAGGTGCGGGTCTGACACCCAGCACCTCCATAGATCAGCTGATACCAGTAGCAGTGGCCCCAGAACTAGACTGCTAAGCCATAAGAGGTCATGTACCTATCTGTACCAACCCTTAAGATACAACTGGGATTCAGCTGGCTTCCTAGATCACAAGGCCATCTAAGCTGTGACCCAGTTTGGACTATGCCATACCTGACAACTTTCCAGGAGGCTCCTTAAAAGAGGGTTGACCTCCCAGAGGCCCCAAAGAGTGGCCAAATCTCCCAGGACTGGCAGAGTGCTCCCCCATCCGACAGGCTTCCTATTATTTTACATATGACGTGGACCCTGAAAAAGGCTGGCCAACGTCACGAATGTCACATGTCTCATGCCCAAAGGTTGTTTGGTCACACCAAAAGGGCATGGACTGGCCTGAAAGATTTTGCCTAGAATCCCACACCAGAATGTTGTCCAGGATGCCCAATGCTTTTATTGCATATTTTGACTTACTTATCATAAAATGATCTCTCTCCAGGACTCTCTCTTGACTATGCTGGTGCTTCGCAGTGATGTCTCTTGGTCTTTGGCCAGTTGCCACCTATATTGGGACCACTCAGAGTGGTAGAACGTGACCTGGTGGTCATCGAAGTCCAGATCCCTGTACAGGAGCCTTCAATTGCTGTGAAGGCTACTTAGACAAGTCACTTGGGAATGGCCCAAAGTCATACCGGTTACGTGGCACGGTAGGTCTACAGCCCGCTGTCCTTCACAATATTCACCTACCTGCTGCTAATCCATAAGAGAGGTCATGTACCTATCTGTACCACTTTCCAGCCTGCCCCCTGTACTTTGCATCAGCATTTCTTGGCCCTTGGACAGCGGCCATCTATACTGGGACCACTTGAGGAGGTAAAGACCTGGTAGTCTTCCCACAGCGAAGTCCAGACCCTGTAAGTGGGTTAAAGGGTGAATACTAGGGAGGCTACTTGGACAACAGTGTTGGGAGTGACCCAAAGTCAAACCATTTAAGTGACATGGTGGGTCCATGACCCACTGTCCTTCCCAATATTCACCTAGTTGCTCATCCATAAGAGGCCATGTACCTATCTGTACCATGCTCTATCTCTCACCTGGCATTTCTATATCCTTTGGCCTACTATAGTAGGACCACTCTGAGATGTAGCGACTTGGTTGTTTTCCCACGGTGAAGTCCATATCCATGTATGAGAGTTAGCGGGTGTATACATAGACAACGCCCTTGGGAGTGGCCCAAAGTCAAACCAGTTAGGTGGTCCTGTGATTCCACAATATTCACCTACCTGCTAATAAATTAGAGGTCACGTACCTATCTGTATCAATCAATAGAGACAACTGGGACCTAACTGGTGAAGAGTCCGTTCCATCATGGCTTCCCAATATAAAGGAACATCCCACTGGCGGCCAAAGTTTTGACCGTTCCAAGTACATAGAACGACTTTACTGCCGCTACCCATACAGCAGTGAAGGTGTTAATGCAGAGAGACTGAAGCAATTAAAACCTGCAGTAATTCTGCCAAATAAATCGTATTAGTTGGGTCTTATGAGAGGATTAATGCAGCCTTCCCTTGAGGAGCGGAAAAAAAGCTGATAAAATCCATCCAATGATGGCCGCTGATGGGAAGGAGACGAGCCGCGGTTTTCTTCTAATTAGGTTACCTTAAATCTTTCCTATAAAATCATTTTCCCGGATCCTGGTGGGAGTTGGAGAGAGATGCTGTGCCAGCAACCCAAATAGTATCTGCTCTCAGACAGTACACAGCTGACTATTCCTATTACTCAGCTCCCCAAGCTGCAGCATCAAACTCGGAATATCTGCTCCTTTATTTCGAACCTTAAAGGGGATGTCCACCTTATCTCATCGTTACAATTTTGGGTCCAGTATTCTGTGCCGATCAATTTTCTAATATATCTTTATAGCGCTCTGAGCTTGGTTTTTGTGATACAGAGCTCCAAATCCCCTGTGTTTAGAAATGTACTACAGTCACCACTAGGTGGAGCTTAGACAGTAAACTCTTAAAGGGAGTCTGTCAACAGAATCCAGCATCAACTCAACCCCGCAGATACATAGGTTAGGGTCACCTGAATCAAACAGTGTTTTCCCTTTGAGAATCGGTACCTTCGTTGCTAAAATATCTCTGTTTTTGACATATGCAAATTAGCTCTTTGCAACAATGGCGGCACCAAAGAGCTCATTTACATATGGACAAAAACTGTGATATCTCGGCAATGGAGGAACCGATTCACAAGGGGAAAACCTCATTTGATTCAGGTCAGGTGAGTCCCTATGTATCTGAGGGACTGAGTTGATGTGCTAGGGTCTGATGACAGAGTCCCTTTAAGCTCCTCCTAGTGGTGACTGCATTACAATTCTAAACTTTCTTCTGTTAATCTCTGAGCATTTTGGTTCATAAACATAATACCAGAATGTACAGTGTAAACTGACACAAAGAGGTGGAGCTATGTATATAGCTCAGTTTAAGATGCCGATGAAGTTCCTAAACAAGCATGGTGAAAGTAGAGGCAGTATGTGTACAGAAGGCAAGACATCCTGTGACTAGGTGGGGTGGGGGGGGTGTACATAGATTGGCACACCTGGAACCTGGTGTCTTTGGCACCCTCTGTCAATAGTAGTAATAGGGCCCTATTACAGATTTGCCATAAGTCCAACATCGATGCCAATAAAATCATGGGATATTTTAACCTCACCCCTGGACTCATCACCAACCCATGACCCAACCAGGAACTACCACAAACTGCCCATTTGGGACTTAATTTTACCCAAAGCCAACCCTTTGCACTTGGCTGCGCACCCCTTCCTGCCATTTGCCAGGACGGTTGTCGACAATGCTTATGAGCGCCAAGTTCCATCTGTACCTTTGACCACTTCAGGTCCCAAAACAGGTCGCTAAGTGCGCTTAGAGTAAGTTAACAGCTACGAATGTTTTAAAGGGGATTATAAAACCATTTCCCATTAGTCTATTTTGAATTTCCAAATTAAAAGTAGGGGTCCCCCTAAACCAGAATCTATTGACAAAAGTGGAGCCTAACTACAAAGAGTGTCTCTTTCTATGGAGGACCCAGAGCATCTATACATTACACAGTAGACCATTGATCTTAACAAGTATGGTGTAATACCTTATTTCCCCTGTGATGGTGCTGTAGGCAATTTGAACACTTTCTAATCGCTGCCCCAAGCTGATCACTAGGATTTCCTGAAACAGAACTTCTTGTAACCACCTTATTGTTTGGAGACTCTTGAAACAAAAGAAGATTCTTCACTTTGGGCCAGCTCTTAAATAGAAAAAATATGTCAAACATGGCAAAACTAGAAAGTCCTGAAATCTAATGCAAAGTATATAGTAGTGACCCGCCCTGCTATGTGGCAAAGGGGTCTTTAGTCCTGCGGTGGCTACCTCTGCACCCCTACAGATATACCCCAGAGCACCACTCCTGTCCACAGGTTGTCTGTGGTATTGCAGCCTAGCCCTGTTCAACTCATAGGAGTCCAGTTGCAATACCAGACAAAACCAATGGCCAGTGTGGAGATGTTTTTAGAAGAAAGCAGCCATGTTAGTCTAATGTTTCTGTATAGGAGTTAGTTCAGTAAACTTCTCCCACGCTCCGTGATATTAAGAATCGATGATCTCGAGGTTCGCAGGTACGTGCCAGGCTGTGGGCTCAACCATGTTGGATACAGAAAGGGTAAATTTATTCTTGGTGAGACGGATCAATAGAAAAAAAGAACATGAAGTCATGAATCACCGATAACCCTTTTATACATTAAGAACATCAATGACGCCAAGATGGATGTGTGCATCTTAATTCAGGTAAATGGACATCTTGGGAAAGCCCCGGGATTTGCAGTAAATAAGATACAGATGTCAATACAAGGATATTTCCTTCATTCCGCCATATCAATCCCTCATTCCTCTGCACTTTACATGAGGTGAAGGAGATTTATGAGAAGGGAGCAGAATCTGAGTTATTGGTGAGCCCCGAGCCAATACCGCCATTGTAATATATCACCATTACTGCCCGCACAACCTTCTACATGAAATGAGATCCATGTAAGATTTTACTGAGGAATTTGTAACCTTTATGTTCACTTATGTATGGGAGACATGATAGCTGAAGAAGCAGATGATGGATGGATGAGAGAGAAAGAAAGAAAGAAAGAAAGAAAGAAAGAAAGAAAGAAAGAAAGAAAGAAAGAAAGAAAGAATAAATGAATAGATATGAGGTAGATAAATATATACCTAGACAGAGAGAATGTATCCTCAGCCATTTTGGAAGCTATATGGATCTGTCTTTGGTCACTCAATCACTTACAATATCTGTACATATTGTACCTTAGGACTTCCTTCTCCACTCTGATACTTATTGTTCTTATGTATGTCACAAGCACATTATTATTATGTGCTTGTGTCAGTGTCACACTCCTCCTGTATACCCCCTATAGCTTCATCCTTGCATCAGTGTCACACTCCTCCGCACCCCCTATAGCTTCACCCTTGTGTCAGTGTCACTCTCCTCCGCACCCCATAATTTCATCCTTGTGTCAGTGTCACACTCCTCCGCACCCCCTATAGCTTCACCATTGTTTGAGTGTCACACTCCTCCACACCCCCTATAGCTTCTCTTTGTGTCAGTGTCACTCTCCTCTACACCCCCTATAGCTTCTCCTTGTGTCAGTGTCACAGTCCTCCGCACCCCCTATAGCTTCTCTTTGTGTCAGTGTCACACTCCTCTACACCCCCTATAGCTTCTCCTTGTGTCAGTGTCACAGTCCTCCGCACCCCCTATAGCTTCTCTTTGTGTCAGTGTCACACTCCTCTGCATCCCCTATAGCTTCTCCTTGTGTCAGTGTCACACTCCTCCACACCCCCTATAGCTTCTCCTTGTGTCAGTGTCACTCTCCTCTACACCCCCTATAGCTTCTCTTTGTGTCAGTGTCACACTCCTCCGCACCCCCTATAGCTTCTCCTTGTGTCAGTGTCACACTCCTCCGCACCCCCTATAGCTTCTCTTTGTGTCAGTGTCACACTCCTCCACACCCCCTATAGCTTCTCCTTGTGTCAGTGTCACACTCCTCCGCACCCCTTATAGCGTCTCTTTGTGTCAGTGTCACTCTCCTCCACACCCCCTATAGCTTCTCTTTGTGTCAGTGTCACTCTCCTCCACACCCCCTATAGCTTCACCATTGTTTGAGTGTAACAGTCCTCCGCACCCCCTATAGCTTCTCCCTTGTGTCAGTGTCACTCTCCTCCGCACCCCCTATAGCTTCTCCTTGTGTCAGTGTCACTCTCCTCCGCACCCCCTATAGCTTCTCCTTGTGTCAGTGTCACTCTCCTCCGCACCCCCTATAGCTTCTCCTTGTGTCAGTGTCACACTCCTCCACACCCCCTATAGCTTCTCCTTGTGTCAGTGTCACTCTCCTCCGCACCCCCTATAGCTTCTCCTTGTGTCAGTGTCACTCTCCTCCGCACCCCCTATAGCTTCTCCTTGTGTCAGTGTCACTCTCCTTCGCACCCCTTATAGCTTCTACTTGTGTCAGTGTCACACTCCTCCGCACCCCCTATAGCTTCTCTTTGTGTCAGTATCACTCTCCTCTACACCCCCTATAGCTTCTCCTTGTGTCAGTGTCACAGTCCTCCGCACCCCCTATAGCTTCTCTTTGTGTCAGTGTCACACTCTTCCACACCCCCTATAGCTTCTCTTTGTGTCAGTATCACTCTCCTCTACACCCCCTATAGCTTCTCCTTGTGTCAGTGTCACAGTCCTCCGCACCCCCTATAGCTTCTCTTTGTGTCAGTGTCACTCTCCTCCGCACACCCTATAGCTACGCCCTTGTGTCAGTGTCACACTCCTCCGCACCCCCTATAGCTTCTCCTTGTGTCAGTGTCACTCTCCTCCGCACCCCCTATAGCTTCTCTTTGTGTCAGTGTCACACTCCTCCGCACCCCCTATAGCTTTGCCCTTGTGTCACTGTCACACTCCTCCACACCCCCTATAGCTTTGCCCTTGTGTCAGTGTCACACTCCTCCACACCCCCTATAGTTATGCCCTTGTGTCAGTGTCACTCTCCTCCGCACCCCCTATAGCTTTGCCCTTGTGTCACTGTCACTCTCCTCCGCACCCCCTATAGCTTCTCTTTGTGTCAGTGTCACACTCCTCCACACCCCCTATAGCTTCTCTTTGTGTCAGTGTCACTCTCCTCCGCACCCCCTATAGCTTCTCTTTGTGTCAGTGTCACTCTCCTCCGCACCCCCTATAGCTTCTCCTTGTGTCAGTGTCACTCTCCTTCGCACCCCCTATAGCTTCTCCTTGTGTCAGTGTCACTCTCCTCTACACCCCCTATAGCTTCTCTTTGTGTCAGTGTCACACTCCTCCGCACCCCCTATAGCTTCTCCTTGTGTCAGTGTCACACTCCTCCGCATCCCCTATAGCTTCTCTTTGTGTCAGTGTCACACTCCTCCACACCCCCTATAGCTTCTCCTTGTGTCAGTGTCACACTCCTCCGCACCCCTTATAGCGTCTCTTTGTGTCAGTGTCACTCTCCTCCACACCCCCTATAGCTTCTCTTTGTGTCAGTGTCACTCTCCTCCACACCCCCTATAGCTTCACCATTGTTTGAGTGTAACAGTCCTCCGCACCCCCTATAGCTTCTCCCTTGTGTCAGTGTCACTCTCCTCCGCACCCCCTATAGCTTCTCCTTGTGTCAGTGTCACTCTCCTCTGCACCCCCTATAGCTTCTCCTTGTGTCAGTGTCACTCTCCTTCGCACCCCTTATAGCTTCTCCTTGTGTCAGTGTCACTCTCCTCTACACCCCCTATAGCTTCTCCTTGTGTCAGTGTCACAGTCCTCCGCACCCCCTATAGCTTCTCTTTGTGTCAGTGTCACACTCCTCCACACCCCCTATAGCTTTGCCCTTGTGTCACTGTCACACTTCTCCACACCCCCTATAGCTTTGCCCTTGTGTCAGTGTCACACTCCTCCACACCCCCTATAGTTATGCCCTTGTGTCAGTGTCACTCTCCTCCGCACCCCCTATAGCTTTGCCCTTGTGTCACTGTCACTCTCCTCCGCACCCCCTATAGCTTCTCCCTTGTGTCAGTGTCACTCTCCTCTGCACCCCCTATAGCTTCTCTTTGTGTCAGTGTCACACTCCTCCACACCCCCTATAGCTTCTCCTTGTGTCAGTGTCACACTCCTCCGCACCCCCTATAGCTTCTCCTTGTGTCAGTGTCACACTCCTCCACACCCCCTATAGCTTCTCTTTGTGTCAGTGTCACTCTCCTCCGCACCCCCTATAGCTTTGCCCTTGTGTCACTGTCACTCTCCTCCGCAGCCCCTATAGCTTTGCCCTTGTGTCACTGTCACTCTCCTCCGCACCCCCTATAGCTTCTCCCTTGTGTCAGTGTCACACTCCTCCACACCCCCTATAGCTTCTCCTTGTGTCAGTGTCACACTCCTCCGCACCCCCTATAGCTTCTCCTTGTGTCAGTGTCACACTCCTCCACACCCCCTATAGCTTCTCTTTGTGTCAGTGTCACTCTCCTCCGCACCCCCTATAGCTTTGCCCTTGTGTCACTGTCACTCTCCTCCGCAGCCCCTATAGCTTTGCCCTTGTGTCACTGTCACTCTCCTCCGCACCCCCTATAGCTTCTCCCTTGTGTCAGTGTCACACTCCTCCGCACCCCCTATAGCTTCGCCCTTGTGTCAGTGTCACACTCCTCCACACCCCCTATAGCTTCTCCTTGTGTCAGTGTCACTCTCCTCCGCACCCCCTATAGCTTCTCTTTGTGTCAGTGTCACTCTCCTCCACACCCCCTATAGCTTCTCCTTGTGTCAGTGTCACACTCCTCCGCACCCCCTATAGCTTTGCCCTTGTGTCACTGTCACTCTCCTCCGCACCCCCTATAGCTTCTCCCTTGTGTCAGTGTCACACTCCTCCGCACCCCCTATAGCTTTGCCCTTGTGTCAGTGTCACACTCCTCCGCACCCCCTATAGCTTCTCCTTGTGTCAGTGTCACTCTCCTCCGCACCCCCTATAGCTATGCCCTTGTGTCAGTGTCACACTCCCTCCGCACCCCCTATAGCTTCGCCGTTGTGTCAGTGTCACTCTCCTCCGCACCCCCTATAGCTATGCCCTTGTGTCAGTGTCACACTCCTCCGCACCCCCTATAGCTTCTCTTTGTCAGTGTCACACTCCTCCACACCCCCTATAGCTTCTCTTTGTGTCAGTGTCACTCTCCTCCGCACCCCCTATAGCTATGCCCTTGTGTCAGTGTCACACTCCTCCGCACCCCCTATAGCTTCGCCGTTGTGTCAGTGTCACACTCGCTTGCAGCCCCTATAGCTTCGCCCTTGTGTCAGTGTCACACTCCTCCGCACCCCCTATAGCTTCTCTTTGTGTCAGTGTCACACTCCTCCGCACCCCCTATAGCTTCTCTTTGTGCCAGTGTCACACTCCTCCACACCCCCTATAGCTTCGCCCTAGTGCCCGTGTAACACTCCTCCGCACCCCCTATAGCTTCGCCGTTGTGTCAGTGTCACACTCGCTTGCAGCCCCTATAGCTTCGCCCATGTGCCAGTGTCACACTCCCTTGCAGCCGCTACTTACCTGCATTAGTACACCAGTGCATTGCTATCCAGGAGTGTAAATGTCCACATGACAGCCCACATACGCGCAGCCGACCACCTCTACGAGCATCTATCAGAGCGCGCAGGAAATATTACCAGACATTGTGAATAAATACACACGTAATGATGCATCAACAAAAACTGGATAGAAAATGCCCAAAGATCAAAAAGTTTCCCAAAACCGCTACAAATGAAAACAAATCTAATCTCCAGTCTATGTATTCTTATAATGGTTGGATTCACAAAGCCATTTCCAGAGCTGGGACATGTGATTGACGTTGCGGCGCGGGTGGGAGGACGACCTTGCGGTGTGAACCTGTATTTGTTATTTTGTTTATAGGCAGAGCTGTCACGGCTTTGATCTTTCTGCTCTGCATTAAATGAAGGAACCCGAGTGAGCGGGCCGGCCGCCCCCCGCCTGGCGGAGCTGTCTCATGTTACATGCACATTAGTAAAAAGAAATGATTCCATTATAACCGCCATGAAAATACCATAACCTCTCTGGTGAATTATTAATGATGGCCAGATTGCAGCAAACCGTGTGGTCGTCCTGATGCGTTTAACCCTTTCCAGGGTCTGACTACTGACTAGAAGAGATTTACAACCCCCAGCTATTGACGAGAGTGGGGACCAACTACAAAGATGGTGTCTGGAGGACCCAACGCGTCTATGTATTACAAATGCAGACCATTGAACCATGTGAACTGTGTAATACCCTATCTGCCCTGCGGAGGTGCTGTAGGGAAACTAACCACTAGAGATGGTGATTCTGGTGGCTCAGGTTCCTGATTCGTTTCGAGTCGAACAAGGTTGGATAGAACCAAAGTGAAATTATTATACCCTGGGGTCTCTTTAGACGCCTTCCTTCACCTCTTCTGGGCCTCCTTTTGTTGTCCTGTCTTTCTTGGTAATGTCATGACGCTTAGCGCGCCCATGTCACCACCCTGGCCCAATCACAGGCCTCAGTGGTGACCCCGGGCAATATGATGTCCCAGGAGAGCGAAGGACACTGCGAGGAGGACCAAAACAGGTAATGGAAGGTGACTATAAATGTTTTTTATTTTTTACACCTCCCCTGCGCCTCCACCTATTATACTCTGGGGTCTGAAGATTACTGCAATGCATGTCACGACGCCCATTTTAGTTTGTTGAGATGAATTCCCAACCATCGGTTTCATTAAAAACCGAACAATTTGGGATATTTGGGTCGAACCCAAAGCAGTTCGCCCAGCTCTACTAACCCGTTGATGCTGAATTCTCCTACAAATTACAGCTGATCGCTACGACTCCCAACAATGGGACTTCCTGTGATCAGCTTATTATTGGGGAACATTTCCAACAAAAAGTGGATAACCCTTTAATGACTAGAAATCTGATAGACCTTTGGCAGGATCTAATAGGTACTTGTACATGGCAAGCCTGAAAGCCCTTGTTAAGCTTTGCTTAATGGAAATGGAATGACGGAGTGAGCCCCTTCTTTCTCACTAAATGTAGCGTCTATGGGGTTAAAAGCCCAGGATTGGGGTTATCTTCCATCTTGAAGAGTATCAACTGTATCATGCGGCTGGCCCTTACAATCAATGACTTGGTTCTATGTTTGCTCCATCAGATTTATATCCTTTGAATAAGTGGGCTAGTCAGGGACTGAAAAAATATGACTTCTTTTTTTCAAAACAGCTCCACACCTGTCTGCAGGTAGTATGTGGTAGTGCAGCTCTACCCCATTTATTCCAGTAGACTGCAATGCCTGTCACAACACAAGTGTGGCATTGCTCGGATCACAAAGGATCATACCATTGACAATAGGTAATGGGGACAGTTCAGCTCCCCCAATCACAGCAGTCTCCCATAGAGGTCAATAGCCATTCCATTGGGTAGCGTTTAAATAGTGGCCAATTTAAAGGGATTTAAAGACAAGATATGACGCCTCACCTATCCATGGTCTCATATATTGCATCTCAGCTCCATTGAAATGATTGAGACTGAGTTGCAATACCACACACAACCTGTGGATGGCTGTGGTGCTATTTTCGAAAAAAGTTAAATATACACATATAATGTAGTCATAATCGCCACTCAGCTTCTGAAGGTTTTATCGTTTCAAGGAATGCAAACATTTCACATAAGAATATTTCTCCTAGCGGTTCCATATCACTGCCGGCTTCTGGATCTGAAGGTTTCCATAAATCACTGACAACATCTTTATTATATATTGCATGTAGAAATTCACTGAAAAAATATATTTCTCTATTAAATCCAGCGATAAAGCACTTGGAGAATTTATTGCAGGGCACCAATAAAATACATCTTTATATCTTAATGTCAGAAACACTTGAAGACACTGGAGATGCTCAAGGCTTTGGTGGAACAGAAGTCAGAACCTCAGATGAATGATCAGATGCTTGGATTGACCACTGAAGACCTTCATACTCCATCATGGATCTTCTCAATTGGCAGGTCATGTTCTACTTGCTACTTGTGTACTGTACTAGTTGCCTCTTTATTTCTTCTGGTGCTACACCTGGAACCCAGTGTCATCCTGGCCAACCAGAGTACCAGAGAATCCTCCAGTGGGCCCAGTGGCCTAGCAAAAGACACCAAAATTTGAAGAGTACTATGGTCTATTTTCCAGAGGTGGTTAGAGAGTGGACCCCCAGAATCAATCATCCAGTGGGCCTAGAACCTGAGTGTGATGCTGCTGGAACCATTGACTTTTTCATTGTCTCCACTAGACCTGTGGAGGGACAATGGGTGGTGGAGTAGCTGGCTGGGATGCCAATAGTTGTAGGTGGTAGGGGGAATTTCTGAACTAAAAAAACAAAATCCTGAAGCTGACCATGAATGTTAAAGTAAATTTGGTTGAACCTTCCGATTTCAGTGGGACTGGATGTCCATCTAACTCATATGGGGGTGTCTTGACTTTCCCGTACAGATATCGGGGAAGAAGGATCTATAGAATTTCAGCATGTCCATCTTCCATGTCCATAAGGGAAACAAGTTGCTGACAGAGTTGTCTGGTATTGGCTTACTCCCCTCTCCCCAAATCAGAACACATGCATGCTCTGGAGTGCGAGTTGGGAGGAAGAGATGTCCACTCAAAGAACATTCAACTGATAGCTATTGAAAGTCTCCGGCCAGACGAGGGTAGGTGAAAGATGGAGGTAAGAGAAGGTGCAAGAAGAGGATCTGAAGTAGTTAGTGGATCCTATGCAGATGGAGTGACAAGGTGGTAGCTGGCTCTGGGATGAGGGGAAAGAAAAAGTTGACTATTCCCTTTTTCTAAATAAGAAGGGTTAACAGAAAATAAGGGTGGTGAGTGTGCCTTCTGAAATCTCTTCCTTGGTCACCAAAAGGACTTCCTTGGTCCTTTGACTAAGCTACCATGCCTATAAGCTTTGACTATGCCTCTACCATAGCCAGTTCTTGATTCCCCTGACTTCCCATCATCTTCGATCTTTCCTGTCTTCTTCATACCCACTGCCGCCACCACTCTCGTATTCCGGTTCTGGCCCTGATTCTATGTCAAATTTTATAAAAAATTGGAGACCTAGTAATTGGCTCTTTTAGAGTCCATTGGTAGTTTAAAGTTGATGGTTTCAAAATGGAACAGACATGATGGATATTTTTGTTTGGAATGTGTCCGTAGTTTATCGAACTTAGCGGTAGAATTGTGTATCTGGTGTCATTGGCTGCCTGCAAAGGACAAAGTAGTTGGTCAGGGCTGGTGGAGATATGAAAAATGGAAAATTCATGAAGGTAGTAACAGGGAAAGGTGAAAAGAGCGCAAATAGTTACACAATACCAAATGGATAATGCATCACATCAAGACACTAAAGTCAAATAAATTCCTCCGTGTATTAAGAAGAAAGTGAAAAAGGTCCAAACGTCACCAAAAACCGAAAGACTTTGAGATGACTCCATAGATCAAAGGAAAGAAATAAGGAAACAAAAAGAACAGACAGAGAATCTTCTGTTTTTGTGATTTAAGGCTCTGAATTTACTCCTCAGCTTTGCAAAAAAATCCTTTCAGCTTCGCTCCCACATAGATGTATATTTATGTCTTCTTATCTGTCAGATGAATTAAACATACAGTCTTGTAAGAACGCACAATTTATTTCTGCCAGAGGACGGTCAGACAAATCCAAAATATGGCAGATTTTAGTATTGTTTTAACAAAAGGATTAGCTACGCAAGGGCAGACTGGCTAACCTGTAATGACCCCCAAAGGAGATGTGGACTCACTGGGTCTCTATTGGGTGAAACCAGGAAGGAGAGTCTAAGGGATTGTGAGTTCTTCACCCTTGACCCTTCAGCAGAGAGTTTGGACTTTTCAAAGGGGCAGCCTTAGGTGGGCTCCCCTGACGTAGTCTCTGTTATCAAAAACTAGCACCCAGATGAGGTACCAAGGAGGCAGGCAGGAATCATATTGAGACAGCGCACGGGTCAAGACAGGCAGAGTTTTGTCATAAGAGGTGGACAGGCGGAGGTCAGGATGGGCAGCATGTACATTGTGGATTGGTAAGATAAAAAAGAAGGAAAAGCAGTAACCAAAACAACCTTATTCGTTATGTTCAGACAGTCACTTGTAAATACTGGGGCACATCAGCATTGGCGGGGACCAAGACCATAAAATTGGACATGTACATAATCGTCAAGCAGAGGAGTGGCCAGAAGAACACCAAACACTACCATGGGTGTGAGCTGATGCAGAGTGCCAGGATTCTTCAGTGGCCTTGACCAAAGAGAACCCACGAGGTCCATCAGAGGGCAAACCTGGGCCTGGAGTAAGCTTACTGGAGGCCCCTGTCCACAACAGTTTGGTTGGAAAATTAGTCTGATGGTGACTCAAATTCTCCAGTAAGACCTTGTAGGTAACGTCTACAATCAAGACCAAGTTCATAAGCAGGAGGAGTCAAAGCAAAATCAATTTTGTGTTTTTCCTACTGGTGGTGACACTAGATCAGTCTTGGAAGATGATAGAAACCCTGCATTCTCCTCAAATCCTGAAGGTACCACCAGCTGACTGACCAACTACCCTTCCACCAGAGATCAACAGCACTATGGGCACTGTCTAGTCCAGCCCCCGCAGAGCTACCAAGTCCATAAAGGAATGAAGATCTGGTCAAAAAGAGAGAAGGACAAAAATTGTCTCCTACAATATCAAGGGCTGAAGGTAGTATCTAAAGAAGTTCCCTCAACTCCCAGCCTCTACCACAATGGTGTGACCTTTTCGTTACAAAAAGGGTGTAAATGGGAAAACTTGAAAGAAAAATGTATTTTATGGAGCTCAAACACTTATTTCAATTCATCTTGGCCCAAGCTATGATATCAGTGGATGCAGATAGTGTCAGATCATGGGAATGACCATGACAGTAGAAGATGAGTATACTGACCTTGGAGGAGAAATTGACCTGTTTAATCATGTCCACCTATGTGATTATATTAGGAGCATGTGGACTCTTTTATGACTTGATGAAGGGACTGGAACAGAACACTATGGTTCCAATGTTATATGGAACTGCTCCGCTAACTGGTCAAAAAGTGGCGTGACATATGCAAATATCTATTAAAGGGGTAATTGTAGGTGAAAATCGAGAGCAAAACTTAAAAATGTTCCACAACTTGGTACTCAAAGGTTTAACCTTTTACCAAGTATATTAGGAACACGCTCCAAGATGATGCCCTTCATGTACAGTCGATTTATGCTTCCGCATCTTCCACCTTTCTTAATGACTTCCATCTTTCCTTAGAGGGCAGATTTTCTGCAGACAACAACTGCCGGACCACTGTATATACGACGGATAAATTATAGGCCAGGCTCTCAGATCTGTTGAGTTGACAAACAAGTCCATTTGTTGTGGTGAAGAACAGATTTTTGCCGTTGTCCTTGAAGGATTGAATTTTCATCATCTTGACATCATAATAACACGTTAGGACTATGTGAAATGTGGTTCGGTATCTCTTAAAGGGATAGACGTGCTTCTCTGGAAGAAGCAACGGAATAAGCTCTTAAGATGTTATGTCTTTATAATGATCTCCGACTATAAAATACTATAGACTCTTCTAGAAGTTTCTAGAAAATGATATAATAATGTATCATTTATGTTCTATGTGTTAACATTACACAGTGACTGTACCAGCAGAATAGTGAGTGCAGCTCTGGAGTATAATACAGGATGTAACTCAGGATCAGTACAGGATAAGTAATGTAATGTATGTACACAGTGACTGTACCAGCAGAATAGTGAGCGCAGCTCTGGAGTATAATACAGGATGTAACTCAGGATCAGTACAGGATAAGTAATGTAATGTATGTACACAGTGACTGCAGCAGCAGAATAGTGAGCGCAGCTCTGGAGTATAATACAGGATGTAACTCAGGATCAGTACAGGATAAGTAATGTAATGTATGTACACAGTAACTATTCCAGCAGAATAGTGAGCGCAGCTCTGGAGTATAATACAGGATGTAACTCAGGATCAGTACAGGATAAGTAATGTAATGTATGTACACAGTGACTGCACCAGCAGAATAGTGAGTGCAGCTCTGGAATATAATACAGGATGTAACTCAGGATCAGTACAGGATAAGTAATGTAATGTATGTACACAGTGACTGCACCAGCAGAATAGTGAGCGCAGCTCTGGAGTATAATACAGGATGTAACTCATGATCAGTACAGGATAAGTAATGTAGTGTATGTACACAGTGACTGCACCAGCAGAATAGTGAGTGCAGCTCTGGAGTATAATACAGGATGTAACTCAGGATCAGTACAGGATAAGTAATGTAATGTATGTACACAGTGACTGCACCAGCAGAATAGTGAGCGCAGCTCTGGAGTATAATACAGGATGTAACGCAGGATCAGTACAGGATAAGTAATGTAATGTATGTACACAGTGACTGCACCAGCAGAATAGTGAGCGCAGCTCTGGAGTATACTACAGGATGTAACTCAGGATCAGTACAGGATAAGTAATGTAATGTATGTACACAGTGACTGTACCAGCACAATAGTGAGCGCAGCTCTGGAGTATAATACAGGATGTAACTCAGGATCAGTACAGGATAAGTAATGTAATGTATGTACACAGTGACTGTACCAGCAGAATAGTGAGTGCAGCTCTGGAGTATAATACAGGATGTAACTCAGGATCAGTACAGGATAAGTAATGTAATGTATGTACACAGTGACTGTACCAGCAGAATAGTGAGTGCAGCTCTGGAGTATAATACAGGATGTAACTCAGGATCAGTACAGGATAAGTAATGTAATGTATGTACACAGTGACTGTACCAGCAGAATAGTGAGCGCAGCTCTGGAGTATAATACAGGATGTAACTCAGGATCAGTACAGGATCAGTAATGTAATGTATGTACACAGTGACTGCACCAGCAGAATAGTGAGCGCAGCTCTGGAGTATAATACAGGATGTAACTCAGGATCAGTACAGGATAAGTAATGTATGTACACAGTGACTGTACCAGCAGAATAGTGAGTGCAGCTCTGGAGTATAATACAGGATGTAACTCAGGATCAGTATAGGATAATGTAACACATCATATTTTTTACACAGTGACTCAACCTTTTATGTAGCAGAGACTTTACATAAATTCTTGTTGTTATTCACATTCTATATGGAAATATCTAACCTCATTATGTCCTACATTACATGTTACACGATAAATCACATATGTCTGGATTGTTCCTTTAAGACATCAGTGACTGTCTTGTGAACCTTCACCAATCACCTTTGATTTTCAATAAGAGGGAAACGATAACAGAAAACATAGGCAGGAACTCTCTATAACATTATTTCTTAAGACAGTTAAAGAGACGGTACCTTAATTATGGTATTGTATTGTACCGCAATCCTGAGGTCATTACTTCTCTACGCTGCACAATGCGATCAATGCACAATGGGCAACATTTATAAAGAGAGAGACTATAAAGGGAAATTAAACACTAATTGAAATCTACAAAGAAAGTGAAATATTCTGACAGGAGCCTCAGACTGTGATATCTATCTTATTGCTATTGTTTGCTGATCATTTAATAGAGCGCGTTAAACTGTAAATCTTTCAGTGTTCGCCTCTTAGTTAGTTAAGAAATTGTTCTTACCTGAAGCTCCTGAAATAAAACGTATGTAGTATTATCCCCGACAAACGTCATAACTTGTACAATTACTTAAGAACATTTTCAGTTGGAGCCATCCTTATAAATCAGATCTGATCGAGAACTTGACGGCAAGTGTTAGATTTCCCTCCAGTGCCACCACTGGTGAAATGAAGAATTACACAGCCCTGTTTGACAGCAATACCTGTGTCAGTTAGGAATTGAAATATCCACCCTCTTACTTCTTCGATCAGTAGTCATAATCCTCTTCTGCACAGAACTGCTGGGGGGTAATTCTGTATGGTATCTGGATTTTCCACATGGCTGTTGCTTTACGGTTGCCATGCCTAGCAGTCCAAATCTTGCTGGGTGTGTTCAGTCAGTCAATGGTTTGAGAGGCAGCACCAATAAGGACTGTACGTCAGCATCCATACAAGGGCTGAGACGGTTATTTAACCTGATATTTTCCTTACTCAGGTGCCTGTGATTACACTAGTTTTCAGGCTCTATGTTCTATTCATTCCTGTTTTTGCTTCTCCTGGTGTAATGATTTAGCTTACTGTCTCGGTTTTGTTTAGACTGTTCCCTTATTCTCCATGTTTTGACCTCAGCTACCATAATACTCTCTCTCCCCGACATAGAATTTCTGGATTGCTCCTTAGCCAGCAAGTGCACCTATTTTCTGGCTCTTGTTTTGGGGCTGCCACCTGGGTCCTGAGAAGCCAAGTCCATCCTGCCTTGCGGAAGGCTCTGGTGAATACCTCAGGGTAGACTTAGACTCTTTGAAACAGAAGAGTCGCAATTCTATAAATGTTTTTTGTCCTCCAGAGAAAGGCAAATGCTCAGAAATTAGGATCCTAAATAGAGGGCCCCATCTAATAACCCAGAATTCCCTGGAACGGTGTTTGAAGATGGGGTTTCCAAACCAGACAACCACTTAAGTAACAGAAACTCCAGCCCTTAGCCCTCCTCCTCTGTTAACGGATCTAGTGACTTTCTCTGGACTATGGTGGGCTGGTGCTTATACACAGCAGCCAATCTGAACAAACAGAGCTGCTGCATCAATTTTTGGAGAGGGGCAAAGGAGCAACCCCTGCCTGTGCTGAGGGAGGTTTCCAACTAGGTAACATGAAACCAGTGCTCCTAAAGCATGATGGGAGTGATAGTTGTACGAGTTATTCGGATCAGTGTTAATCTGGCCATACTTATAAGCCCGACGATTTCAGCAGGACCCTATGACCATCTAACACGTATGGGAGCTTCACAATTCTTCTAATTTTCCCATGAGATAAGTGACCACCAGAGATGCCCGGTAACGTCTAATTCCTTGTCCCTATTGGAAGCACGTGCACACTCAGCCAAGCCAAGTGTGCAAGTGTATGGATCTAACGCTGGAGATATATTAGCCATCACAGTGGGAATACATTCATGTCACGATTTGTAGATGACTAACTGCAAAAATTTCAGGTTCGGTCAAATCCGAAATTTTGAGAAAATTCTTAATCGTAACGGACCCCGCTTCCAAACCAATTTGATCATCTCTAGTTATGTTTTTGGAGATTTGCCTTGTTGCTATAGACCAGCTCTGAGTCAAAAAGCAGAGCCGTCCGTGTATTATGAATATTTACTGCGCCTGCCTTTGGTTGTCAGGTTCGTCAATGTGAGAGCCAACAGGTTGCGACTGACAACTTGTCTTGCAGAAATAAGCTGTAGGAATAATGAGTTGTCACAAAGGTTAACTGCAAGTTGGGGAGTGGCAGAGACTTGACGGAGAAGATTGACATTGCATTAGTCGTGTCACGGCGGCTCAAATGACAATCGTCGCAGTCCATTATCCTGCGGCACATGCCATTAGGCTCTTCCACGGTCTGTAATAAAGGCGGTATACAGTCTTCTCCGCCGAATCGGCTATCTTTATGCTTCTTTTCTGGAAATTTTACCTTTGAGGTATGGCCGCCCTCCAATCATTTCACGGCTTTCAGGATTTTACACCATTGTTATCTTCCACATTTCTATATATATGAAAGGAATTTTCCTCCCAGTGGGAAGAGAAGAAATCTTGACATTCAAGAAAACAATATATACGTCTTTTGTGGCAAATGGCGGAGATGATACTTTACTAAATAAGCCATTATTTTGTCCCCACTCGCCTCCTTTTGCCGCTCGGTCTTCCCTTCTCTCGCACTGAAATAACAGAGTTTGGATAAAAGGCTCTTTTTGTAGTGACTTGTAATTTGGAGATGTTCAGTGTCTAATACAGGGGTGGACAAAGTGAATGCAAAATTCAGGTACCGGAGAGACAGATCAAAGACGGAGCTACTGGAGAAAGTTATCCATCTGCTTTGATTGAAAGTTTATTTTATTTGCCGCCCCATGTAAAAAACATCAAAGTTATATCTTTATATTAACAATGTTTCAAATTATGTGGTCGCTGCAGCAGCTTCTATGTCTGGACCAAAAACACAGCAGCTCTGTCACTCCCTCTCGCAGCAGGAGGGCCCAGCACTTGTTAAAGTTTATTTCCACCTATTAGCACTATGTTACAGTATACAGATAATACATAACATTGAGTTACATTATAAATACATTACATTACTTATCCTGTACTGATCCTAAGTTACATCCTGTATTATACTCCAGAGCTGCGCTCACTATTCTGCTGGTGCAGTCACTGTGTACATACAGTATATTACTTATCCTGTATTATACTGCAGAGCTGCGCTCCCTATTCTGCTGGTGCAGTCACTGTGTACATACATTACATTACTTATCCTGTACTGATCCTGAATTACATCCTGTATTATACTCCAGAGCTGCGCTCCCTATTCTGCTTGTCCAGTCACTGTGTACATACATTACATTACTTATCCTGTACTGATCCTGAGTTACATCCTGTATTATACTCCAGAGCTGCGCTCACTATTCTGCTGGTGCAGTCACTGTGTACATACATTACATTACTTATCCTGTACTGATCCTGAATTACATCCTGTATTATACTCCAGAGCTGCGCTCCCTATTCTGCTGGTGCAGTCACTGTGTACATACATTACATTACTTATCCTGTACTGATCCTGCTTTACATCCTGTATTATACTTCAGAGCTGCACTCACTATTCTTCTGGTACAGTCACTGTGTACATACATTACATTACTTATCCTGTACTGATCCTGAGTTACATCCTGTATTATATTCCAGAGCTGCGCTCACTATTCTGCTGGTGCAGTCACTGTGTACATACATTACATTACTTATCCTGTACTGATCCTGAGTTACATCCTGTATTATACTCCAGAGCTGCGCTCACTATTCTGCTGGTGCAGTCACTGTGTACATACATTACATTACTGATCCTGTACTGATCCTGAGTTACATCCTGTATTATACTCCAGAGCTGCACTCACTATTCTGCTGGTACAGTCACTGTGTACATACATTACATTACTTATCCTGTACTGATCCTGAGTTACATCCTGTATTATACTCCAGAGCTGCGCTCACTATTCTGCTGGTACAGTCACTGTGTACATACATTACATTACTTATCCTGTACTGATCCTGCTTTACATCCTGTATTATACTTCAGAGCTGCACTCACTATTCTTCTGGTACAGTCACTGTGTACATACATTACATTACTTATCCTGTACTGATCCTGAGTTACATCCTGTATTATACTCCAGAGCTGCGCTCACTATTCTGCTGGTACAGTCACTGTGTACAGTCATGGCCAAAAGTTTTGAGAATGATACAAATATTAATTTTTACAAAGTCTACTGCTTCAGTTTTTCTAATGGCAATTTGCATATACTCCAGAATGTTATAAAGAGTGATCAGCTTAACAGCAATTACTTGCAAAGTCAATATTTGCCTAGAAAATGAACTTTATCCCCCAAAACACATTTCAACATCATTGCAGCCCTGCCTTAAAAGGACCACCTAACATCGTTTCAGTGATTGCTCCATTAACACAGGTGTGGGTGTTGATGAGGACAGGGCTGGAGATCAATCTGTCATGATTAAGTAAGAATGACACCACTGGACACTTTAAAAGGAGGCTGGTGCTTGCCATCATTGTTTCTCTTCTGTTAACCATGGTTATCTCTAAAGAAACACGTGCAGTCATCATTGCACTGCACAAAAATGGCCTAACTGGGAAGAGTATTGCAGCTAGAAAGATTGCACCTCAGTCAACAATCTATCGCATCATCAAGAACTTCAAGGAGAGAGGTTCCATTGGTGCCAAAAAGGCTCCAGGGCGCCCAAGAAAGACCAGCAAGCGGCAGGACCGTCTCTTAAAAAGTGTTTCAGCTGCGGGATCGGGCTACCAGCAGTGCAGAGCTTGCTGAGGAATGGCAGCAGGCAGGTGTGAGTGCATCTGCACGCACTGTGAGGCGGAGACTCTTGGAGCAAGGCCTGGTCTCAAGGAGGACAGCAAAGAAGCCACTTCTCCCCAGAAAAAACATCAGGGACAGACTGATATTCTGCAAAAGGTACAGGGAGTGGACTGCTGAGGACTGGGGTAAAGTCATTTTCTCTGATGAATCCCCTTTTCGATTGTTTGGAACATCTGGAAAACAGCTTATTTGGAGAAGGAGAGGTGAGCGCTACCACCAGTCTTGTCTCATGCCAACTGTAAAGCATCCTGAAACCATTCATGTGTGGGGTTGCTTCTCAGCCAAGGGAATTGGCTCTCTCACAGTCTTGCCTAAAAACACAGCCATGAATAAAGAATGGTACCAGAATGTCCTCCAAGAGCAACTTCTCCCAACCGTCCAAGAGCAGTTTGGTGCTCAACAATGCCTTTTCCAGCATGATGGAGCACCTTGCCATAAAGCAAAGGTGATAACTAAATGGCTCAGGGAACAAAACATAGAGATTTTGGGTCCATGGCCTGGAAACTCCCCAGATCTTAATCCCATTGAGAACTTGTGGTCAATCATCAAGAGACGGGTGGACAAACAAAAACCAACAAATTCAGACAAAATTAAAGCATTGATTCTGCAAGAATGGACTGCTATCAGTCAGGATTTGGTCCAGAAGTTGATTGAGAGCATGCCAGGGAGAATTGCAGAGGTCCTGAAGAAGAAGGGTCAACACTGCAAATATTGACTTGCTGCATTAACTCATTCTAACTGTCAATATAAGCTTCTGTTACTCATAATATGAATGCAATTCTATTTCTGTATGTGATAAAAACATCTGACAAACACACATAAAAACCAGAGGGCAGCAGATCATGTGAAAATATAATATTTGTGTTATTCTCAAAACTTTTGGCCATGACTGTACATACATTACATTACTTATCCTGTACTGATCCTGAGTTACATCCTGTATTATACTCCAGAGCTGCGCTCACTATTCTGCTGGTACAGTCACTGTGTACATACATTACATTACTTATCCTGTACTGATCCTGAATTACATCCTGTATTATACTCCAAAGCTGCACTCACTATTCTGCTGGTGCAGTCACTGTGTACATACATTACATTACTTATCCTGTACTGATCCTGAATTACATCCTGTATTATACTCCAAAGCTGCGCTCACTATTCTGCTGGTGCAGTCACTGTGTACATACATTACATTACTTATCCTGTACTGATCCTGAATTACATCCTGTATTATACTCCAAAGCTGCACTCACTATTCTGCTGGTGCAGTCACTGTGTACATACATTACATTACTTATCCTGTACTGATCCTGCTTTACATCCTGTATTATACTCCAGAGCTGCACTCACTATTCTGCTGGTGCAGTCACTGTGTACATACATTACATTACTTATCCTGTACTGATCCTGAGTTACATCCTGTATTATACTTCAGAGCTGCACTCACTATTCTTCTGGTACAGTCACTGTGTACATACATTACATTACTTATCCTGTACTGATCCTGAGTTACATCCTGTATTATACTCCAGAGCTGCGCTCACTATTCTGCTGGTACAGTCACTGTGTACATACATTACATTACTTATCCTGTACTGATCCTGAGTTACATCCTGTATTACACTCCAGAGCTGCGCTCACTATTCTGCTGGTACAGTCACTGTGTACATACATTACATTACTTATCCTGTACTGATCCTGAGTTACATCCTGTATTATACTCCAGAGCTGCACTCACTATTCTGCTGGTGCAGTCACTGTGTACTTACATTACATTACTTATACTGTACTGATCCTGAGTTACATCCTGTATTATACTCCAGAGCTGCACTCACTATTCTGCTGGTGCAGTCACTGTGTACATACATTACATTACTTATCCTGTACTGATCCTGAGTTACATCCTGTATTATACTCCAGAGCTGCACTCACTATTCTGCTGGTGCAGTCACTGTGTACATACATTACATTACTTATCCTGTACTGATCCTGAGTTACATCCTGTATTATACTCCAGAGCTGCACTCACTATTCTGCTGGTGCAGTCACTGTGTACATACATTACATTACTTATCCTGTATTATTCTCCAGAGCTGCGCTCACTATTCTGCTGGTGCAGTCACTGTGTACATACATTACATTACTTATCCTGTACTGATCCTGAGTTACATCCTGTATTATATTCCAGAGCTGCGCTCACTATTCTGCTGGTACAGTCACTATGTACATACATTACATTACTTGTCAAGATTGGACATCTCCTTTAAGGTATGGTTGTCACGACAGAACAATCCCCAAGGTGCAACACAAGAGAAAACCTACGGAAAAAGAGATAATAGAGCAAAATGTAAAATATATATAACATCATTAGTGTAAAAATAAAAGTTTCTTTTGTGAAGGTTTCTGAGGAATGTTCTGTAGACATCTGTGGACTTTCTAAGGTGAGAGACATATTTAGTAGGCGCATAAAGCGGATCTATACAGAGCGATACTGCGGGATCCATATGTGGAAATCTTCAAGCTTAGATATTGTAGTTATTGGAGGCAAAAAAAAAAAAAAAATCTTGGATTGATTCCACAGTTGTCATGACAACCAAAAAAATACAGCGACACAATATCTCTAATATTTTTAGAGCTGAAGCTATTTTTGGAATGTAATACTTTAGCTGAATAAAACGGCCCATTATGACATCTATTTTTTTGGGTCCTTTTGTCGGTCCATCTAGTATGTCCGCACCCTGGTATAGAAAACCGGGAGGGGGGGTCATTTGGGAATGGTTATAGAAATACTTTCAGCTGAGATGTCCAAGATTGGACTGCAAGTGTTGCGAGCCCCTCCGGTAAGTATGGATGACATATACCACCATATTGTACTCAGGGCCTATTGCAGCTTTCCTGCTGCCTGAGGCGAAACTGAAGTGCCAGATGCGGCCCTGATAGTAGTAGGAGTAGAATATCTTTGAGCTTTGCTGTGCTGTGGACTAGCAAAAGATGGTCTTAGATAAGTGGTGGGACTCGACTTGCCCAGTCTCCGTTGCACATACAATGGTGGAGGAAGGTTTCTGCTGCATCAAGCTGCTCCTCGGGGATGCTTTCTGAGATACATCGTAGAAGATTTTGTACCAGTGATGGTCTAAGTAATCGGGACCCCTTGACCTGATATACTTGACAGCTCTTCCCAGAGACTCCATCAAAAATGGGTTCCCTCCTGGAGTCCCAGAACTGGGCAAATATCCTTGGCCCGGCAGAGTGGATTGTTCTTGTTATATATAACATAGGCAATTCGTGTTGTCACAAAGGGATGTGACCAGCACATTTCGTGTCCATTTGAGATGGGTGAGCCTCCCAAGATTCATTTCATTTCAGGTTTTAGGTCTCTGATTTGTTTCAGGTCAAACAAGTACGGATAGAACCGGGAGTAAAATTATTATACTCTGGGTCTCTTCAGACCCAGGGGAGGTGTAAAAAAATAAAAAAACATTTATGCTCCCCTTCCCTCACCTCTTTTGGGCCTCCTCGTGGCGTCCGGTGCTCTACTGGTGATGTCAATCACCTGGCCACAGCAGTCACATGGGCACGCCAAGAGTCATGACGACATGTATGTTGCATGTTGGACACTCTGTAGCAATGGCCGAAACTGGAGATAACTCCGATTCCAACAATTCAACCTCTTAGAAATCATAGACATTGGCGCTCTAAGGTATCTAAGCGTATAGACAGTGGGAGGGGACTCTCTCTGATATACCATCAGTCCCATGACCTCATTAAAGCCTAAAGTCCCCAGGCCTCGCGTGATTGGCCTCAGCGGCCTAAGGTGATGTCACCATTCCTTTCCTTAGCCCTCTTATTGACCTCAGTGGTCATGTGAGGTGACTTCGGGAGCAGCAGGATCGGACCATTGTCGGAGACATCCGAGCACTGGGGACAGGTGTGGGTTTTTTGGTTTTTTTTTTTTCACCTTTCTTGGCCTCCTTGTGAAAAACTGTGTATGACTAGGTTCACATCAGTGCACAGCTCTCCGTCATTTGGAGCCTGAACGCCAAAACAGGGGTTACCTATGGACACCCGCGGACCCCATAAACTATAATGGGGTTCGTCGTGTGTCCCCCCGACTTTTCTGTCCACCAATTTTTGTCGGTTTCTGTGCCGGAGTCTCCTACAGATGTGAACCCAGCCTAACCTGGACAACCCCTTTAATATAATGGTTACAAATATTCAAAAACCACCACAATAAGCCCTCAATGGAAACATAAAAAAGTTGCGGCTCTCGGAAGGCAGAGATGGAAAAAACAGACTGAGGGGCTAAAAAATTTTAATAAAATATTCAAACAATAAACAAGCCCTCAATGGAAAAAATGGAAAAACTGAACAAAGGTCTGTGAGACCTCTCTGGACCCTAACGCCCATGTGGTCAATCCAAGATGAAGGACAAGAAGGACATCCCAATTGTTTATCCTCGGAAAACACATTGTTACTTTACCAAACCTAATGGAACGTCTTGAGCTTCGATGGGTTTTGTTTCTATCTTGGTATTACATCTCCTACAACGTCTTGGCCCGTCGGCCGCCTTCCTGCGCTCCAGTCACTAACCCTCCATCGCTCTTCTGATTCCCTGATTGCTTTCCATTAAGGACTAAGATTTTTTTTTTTTTACCTTTAGTAATTTCTTTTTTATGCTGCATTAGTTTAGAGACGGCAGAGATAAAATTGCTTTTTCCGTGTGCTGTATTATTTTTTTCCTTTCCTGGCTTTCCGCCTCTTCGTAATAATCACTTATTTTTTATAAAGTGCTGACAGGGGTACAATAGACGGCGAGTGGCGAGGTAAGGCATTATGCCTGCTAAGTGCATAAACGCTGAATTATGTCCGAGACAATCAATGCCGCGCTGTCTCCTGTACCATCTCTTATGACGGGTCTCCAGGGATGTGCCGCAGTCTCACAAGAGAGGAGTCCAAGGCTAAGAAGTGCTCCTTAGGTCTTAGGTAGATCTTCTCATTGAAATAAATGGTGCTCGGTCTTGAGTGTCGTGTCCAAGGAGTTTTTTTGTACCATAGGGGCCCATCAGGTGCATTCCCGGATCCCCTAGAAAAGTTATGTCTGGGGGCCCCTAATGAAAAATTTTATATACAGCCCCCATAGAGTATGATGTCCCTTTAGTGGCCCCCACCAAAGGGTAGCTATAGGGTGTACAGAAGTAGCAATTGTTACCGGGCCATGGAGCCTGAAGGAGCCCAAGGACTCCCCATAGTATAAGAAGACACATGTATTATGATAGCACATGGTAAGTGGGGGTCCCAATCACAGGTTTTGCATTGGGTCCAGGAGCTTCAAGTTACACCTTTGGCCCTCCCCACACAATATAATACCCCTTTGACTGCCCCAACATAGTATAATACCTCTTTTACTGCCCTAGACACAGTATAATACTGCTTTACTGGCCCCGACATAGTATAATACCTCTTTTACTGCCCTAGACACAGTATAATATCGCTTTACTGGCCCCAACATAGTATAATACCTCTTTTACTGCCCTAGACACAGTATAATACCACTTTACTGGCCCCAACATAGTATAATACCTCTTTTACTGCCCTAGACACAGTATAATACCACTTTACTGGCCCCATACAGTATAATGTCCTCTTTACTGGCCATCATACTATATAATGCCGACTTTACTGCCCCCACACAGTATAATGCCCTCTTTACTGCATTCTCACAGAATACTGCCCTCTTTACTGGCTCTCATACTACAGTGCCCTCTTTACTGCCCCCACACAATATAATGCCCTCTTGACTGCCTCCACACAGTATAATGCCCTCTTTATGGCCTTCACACAGAATACTGCCCTCTTTACTGGCTCTCATACTACATAATGCCCTCTTTACTGTCCCCACACAGTATAATGGCCTCTTTACTGCTTCCACACAGTATAATACCCTCTTTACTGGCCCTCACACTGTATAATGTCCCCTTTACTTCCCAAAAACAGTATAATGCCCCCTTCACTGGCCCTTACACAGTATAAGACCCCATTTACTGACCGCCATACTGTATAATGCCCCCTTTACTGGTTCACACAGTATAATGCCCACTTTACTGGCCCTTACACAGTATAAAACCCCATTTACTGACCACCATACTGTATAATGCCCCCCTTTACTGTTTCACACAGTATAATGCTCCCTTTACTGGCCCTTACACAGTATAATAGCCCATTTACTGACTGCCATGGGTTGTGGTGTTAGATTTTTCAAGTCAGGTGATCCCCAATCTGGTAATGGTCCGCAGCTCGGTATTTGCTGACTACCGATTTATACAGCAAAAAATGCACTGTAAAAACTAGAGGGAAAAATAAAAAACCCAAAACTGCAGAATTGCTGTTTCTTTTCCAATCCTTCCCTCTCCCCAAACAAAGTGATGACTGTCAAAAAATACAACATGTCCTGCAAAAACAAGACTGCATAATGTTATGTAGATGGACAAGTACAAAAAGTTATAGAAGGAGATGAAAAAGATAAAACAATTGCCACAGCCCGAAGGGATTAAAGGACTAAACTCTGCGGGAGAATCTGTATAGTGGCGGCTTTACATGAAGCGCAAAATGGTGCCCTTAAAAAAAAAATACCACTCATCCTGCAAAAAACAAGACCTCCAAGCACAATGTCAATGGAAAAGAACAAAAAGTTGTGCCAGAGGATGAAAACATGAAACATTTGTGATAGACTTTATGGGAACCCCTGTGTCCGGGCAGCGAGAGTTGCCCAGCTTTACTCTATAGGGGGGCACTTCTGCCCTATCTCCTTCGCCCACATTACAGTTTTTGCCATAACTTTTTGTTTTATTTATGACCACATTTAAATAACAGGACTGAAGCCGGGAATGAAGATGAAGGTGAAGCTGGAGAAGCATCAGGAGGTCTACCGCAGGTGAGGAAGAGCGGCTGTAAAAGTCAGGTAATTAAACTCAGGAGGTCACGGAGACCTTCACTGCGAGCGGGCAACGCAGGATGAAATTCGTAACGTCTTATCTGGAGCTCTCTCAGGTGTCTGAGTTGATGAATTGTTCAGATGGAGAGCTGTCCGCGCTGCTGGAAATTCCAGACAATAAGATGACCTCGGTGTTTAGAAGTTATAGCTGGACATTGAGCGAGGAAAGTATCAAAAAATGCACAAAATAGACGTATTCACCGGTTGGCCTAGGGGCTGCGTACACAAAACGGTAACACTGTCTGCAAAGCCGTTTCTCATGATTATTTTGAATACTATTTGCTTTAGACAATAGATGCCTGTGATTATCTGAGCTGCAATACCACACAAAACCTCTGGACGGATGGGGCGCTGTTTTTGGAAGACAGTAGCCATGTTTTGGAGGTTTGGAGGCCACTGAAAATTCTGAAAGTGCAACACACTTTATATGGGGAGTAATAACCTTCAGGCATTCAGAGTCTTCTTAAAGTGTTCTGTAGAGACCTTAGAAAAAAGGCTCCTTAAAGGGGACACTGACCTTCAGGTACTACTTACAGTCTTCTTAAAGGAGACACTGACCATCAGGTAGTACTTAGAGTCTTCTTAAAGGGGTAATAAACTTCAGGTCCTACTATAAGAGTCTTCTTTAGGGGGCATTGACTTTCAAATACTACTAAAAGAGTCTTAAAGGGGATATTACCTTCATGTACTACTAAAAGAGTCTTCTTAAAGAGGACATTAACTTCAGGTGCTACTAAAAGAGTCTTCTTAAAGGGGACATTATCTTAAGGTTTTACTAAGGGATCTTCCTAAATGGATAAGGAATTCACGTAATACTAAGAGTTTTCTTAAGGGGGCACTGACCTTCAGATTCTAATAAAAGAGTCTTTTCTAAGAGGACATTGATTTCATGTACTAGTAAGAGTCTTTTTAAAGGGGATATTGACATTCCTCTATTACTAAAACAGTCTTCTTATTCTTAAAGGGGGCATTGAACTCAGATACTACTGAAAGAGACTTCCTGAAAAGGACTTCGACCTTCAGGTACTATTCAAAGAATATTGTGAAAGGGGACAATGACCTTCAGATACTATTAAAGGGGTCTTAAAGGAGCACTGACCTTCAGATTCTACTAAAAGACTATTCTTAAGGGAGACATGGACCTTTAGGTTCTACTGAATGAGTCTTCTTAAAGGGGATATTGATCTTTATGTACTAGTAAGAGTCTTCTTAAAGGGGATTTTGACCTTCAGGTACTACTGAAAGAGTCTTATTAAAGGAAACAGTGTTCTGAACACAGTCTTCTATGGAATAGTTGCTCTTCTGGAGAGCGAGCAGAAGGTAATGTACTGGGTCTGTGTTGCACAGTCTGCATTGGGAATATAGTTATTCAGGAGTGCCGCTCTCCTGTGCTGCTATACGCAGGTATATACAGTATACAGCATATATAATATTTGGAGTAGACTTTACTTGACTTTCAGTGCTTACAGATCAGCAAGGGATAAGCTGAAAATAGGACAGTGACAAACGACTTGTTCACGCCCCGGCTTGCCCGGTGTGAGTGGCGGGCCCCCTGTTTTTCTTTACATGCACGCTCAGCAGCGCTTTACAATTATCAGGTTGTGAAGATGCTCGGTAATTTATCTTCTGCGGCGGAATGAAAAAAAACAACACCAGCCAAACCCAGATCTGTGCAGTGACTGGAAAAAAACTGCAAATTTACAGCATCTAGAACAGAGTCAGAGCGGAGGGAGGCCAAGTAGGTGGCCACATTCATTCTTAGGAGGATTTGTCATTGAAAACCTCTTAAAGGGATTCTGTACCAAAACCTAGCATATCAATCCAGCCCTGCAGATAGGTAGGTTATTGTCACCTGAATCAAACGGTGTTTTCCCTTTGTCAATCGGTGACTCTGTTGCCGAGATATCGCTGTTTTATCAATGTACAAATGAGCTCTTTGAAGCAACATGGGAGCCGCCATTGTTCTAAAGAGCTAATTTGCATATGATAAAAACAGCGATATCTCAGCAATGGAGGCTCCGATTCACAAAGGGAAAACACTGTATGATTCAGGTGACCCTAACCTATCAATCTGCAGGAGGGATTGATAAATTGGGTTCTGGTCACAGACTCCCTTTAAAGGACTTGTTTGCTTTGAACAATTCCTTTTAGTTAGTAGGATTATGTGACAATGAACTCATTACAGGATCTCTCATTACTGAGACTCCCAGAGATTAGCTGTAAAGTGAGGAGGAACGTAGCAGCAAGTATTCAATTTCCCTACAGCACCCCCCACAGGTGAAGATCAAAATAACACATGAATATTTAGGTATAGTACGTAGTGTAACTCTCAGTACAATAAATGTATGACATCATAATTGTTTTTTCTTTGCATTTTTGCCTAAATAAAAAATTATATATAAATTAAATGTACCTAAAAGGTGTCACCTATATAAAGTGCAACTTGTCTCACGAAACCTAAAGCCTCACACAGCTCCATCCAATAGGACCCCCCAAAAAAAAAAAAAAAAAAAATTGTGGTCCTCAAGGGGTTAAAGGGCTTTAATATTGATGACTTATCCTTAGGGTAGATCGGTAGGGGTCCGACTCCTGGCACTGTCACGATCAGCTGTTTTATAGATTTTTATAACACCCCGAACACAGCGCCATACATTGTATAGTGGCTGTGCTTGGTATTGCAGCTCAATCCCATTCACTTTAGCTACAAACAGTCCATGAACACAGGTCATCAATATTAAACTCCTGGAAAACCCCTTTAAGCTTTTTTGCAGAGGACCCCTTTAAGGACATATTTAGGGAATCTGTATTATAATAAGATCCTCATACATTCTTACAGCTAGACTCGCATCCATCCTCCGGAAAGTCAACATTCTCAGTCCATACATTTCCCGCGACGGCGCTAATCCTTCTGTGTTTCACTTTATTAATAGCATCTTTATACCGGAGCTGACAGCTCTGGCACCGGCAGGATTAATTCTGCAGAAATGATCCATGGTGCAGATGGATTGTGCTGCCCGCATTGTCTCACATCATAGAAGAGAGAGAAGTTACCGAGCAGAATTAAAGGGATGGAAAATTGATCATTTATATGGCCTGAAAAACATGATCTTACTTGATGAAAATGGATTTCATTATCCTTTATATACAGATGTAGCAGTGCTGAGCGGGTAATGTGGTAAATATTACAGTAAAATTTAGATAAGATATTGAGATATTGGATGTTCAGATGTTAATTTAACAGTTTAGATACAAAGTTAGATAGAATAGAAAAGATATGATAGATAGATAGATAGATAGATAGATATGGGATAGCTAGAGAGATAGATAGACAGACCTTGATGTCAACCAGTTAGCCCTAGAATCTGTTTGTTATAGATAGAAATATAGATAGATACATAGATAGATAGATATGAGATAGATTTGATATAGATAGATAGATATGAGATAGATAGATAGATAGATAGATAGATAGATAGATAGATAGATAGATACATAGATAGATACATAGATACATAGATAGATAGATATGAAGAAAGATAAACTTTGGAGTCAACCACTTGCTCCTAGGATCAGTTTCTTATGGATAGATATTTAGATAGATAGATAGATAGATAGATAGATAGATAGATAGATCTTGGAGTCAACCAGTTAGCCCTAGAATGTGTTTGTTATAGATAGAAATATAGATAGATACATAGATAGATAGATATGAGATAGATTTGATATAGATAGATAGATAGATAGATATGAGATAGATAGATAGATAGATAGATAGATAGATACATAGATAGATAGATAGATAGATAGATATGAAGAAAGATAAACTTTGGAGTCAACCACTTGCTCCTAGGATCAGTTTCTTATGGATAGATAGATAGATAGATAGATAGATAGATAGATAGATAGACCTTGGAGTCAACCAGTTAGCCCTAGAATCTGTTTGTTATAGATAGGAATATAGATAGATAGATATATAGATATGAGATAGATTTGATATAGATAGATATGGGATAGATAGATAGATAGATATGAGATAGATAGATAGATAGATAGATAGATATGGGATAGATAGATAGATAGATAGATAGATATGGGATAGATAGATAGATAGATAGATATGGGATAGATAGATAGGAGATAGATATGGGATAGATAGATAGATAGATAGATAGATATTAGATAGATAGAAAAATAGATAGATATGAGAGAGATAGATATAAGATAGATAGATAGATATGAAGAAAGATATTGAGATATTGGATGTTCAGATGTTAACTTAACAGTTTAGATACAAAGAATAGAAAAGATATGATAGATAGATAGATAGATAGATAGATAGATAGATAGATATGAGATAGATAGAGACAAAGATAGATATAAGATAGATAGAAAAATAGATAGATAGATATGAAGAAAGATAAACTTTGTAGTCAACCACTTGCTCCTAGGATCAGTTTCTTATGGAAAGAAAGATAGATAGATAGATAGATAGATAGATATTAGATAGGTATGAGATAGATAGATAGATAGATAGATAGATAGATAGATAGATTTGGGATAGATAGATAGATAGATAGATATGGGATAGATAGATAGATAGATAGATAGATAGATAGATAGATAAGAGATAGATAGATAGATAGCTATGAGATAGATAGATAGATAGATAGATATTAGATAGGTATGAGATAGATAGATAGATAGATAGATAGATAGATAGATAGATAGATTAGCCTTAGAGTGAAACACTAGTCCAAGGATTTCTTATGGGATTGTCCTTATTCATGATGGAGGAGGGGCCCTCAGGACCCCACCATCACCTCAGGGGCCCCGTACCATTCCTGGTGTTTTTGTTGATATTCTTACCAGTCGCCGCATCCATGGACATGTTTACTAGAAAACACGGATATTCTGCGGCAGAATAAGGCGATCAATCCTTCTTCATTATGCGCCATAAGTGAAAATTGTGCAGACCGGGAACGAAATCACATTTTTTCTTGACAGAAAAGTTCCCGTCTGTCCTTCTTCATCTCCTCAGACATAATTCTCGCTATTTTCATTCCATGCTATGGCTAGGATAAATCAGCGCGGCGAGGCTGGCAGTCATATTGTGTGCGGGCGCGCTGCCTTTCCTGTGGCCCCAGCTTGTGTCAAAAATAACAAAGCTCGGAGGGATTTTCTCTTTCAAAGCAGACAGTTTTACTGTTCATACATTTACGAGACGCTGCCTAAACATGTGCATCTGTCACTATAGATTAAGATGTCCTAATGCCGCCTGCTAACCATGTTCTCCGGGGAGGCTTAAAGAGGACACACTACTCTAGGACATATGCTCTAAGATGACCAGACGCGGGCAAATTTTCTTAGGATTTAATGAAAAATCGACCAGACATGGTAAAAGAGATAAAAATGTCTCAGAACGAGTGAGTGATCTCTCCATCTGTCATTTGGAAACATCTGAGTACAGATTATGAAGGACGTAGCTCCCTCTTCCCCTCTCGCAGCAGGAAATCTCAGCACCATTTCAATTACATTGACGTATTCACTTTATTTTGTCTCTGTTCCGTATCTTAGTACTGGCAACAAAAAGTTAGAAGTGCTGTCCATCTCAACTAGGTATGAACGAACCTCTCTGGATCATTAAGAATTTTTTAAAAACTTTGAATTTGGCCAAACCAAAAATATTTGGGTTTTGCTACCCACAAACTACTATTATAGTCTGTGGTCTCTTCAGACCCCACAATATAATAAGCAGAGGCCTAGGGGAGTATACTCCTCTTCTGTGTCTTCTGGGCCTCCTGAGTCATGGCCACAGTGGTCAAATGGGAGGTGCCAACATAATGATGATTAGATTCAAGTGTCATGACATGACTGCTGAGGCCGAATCACAGGCCTCAGCAGTCTCTGGTGGCGAAAAGGACGTTGAGGGACCATTGGGCGCCACAATGGAACATCATCTAATGTCAGTTGTGATGTAATGATGGGTCAGTGGTATGATGTATTGAGGTGTTATATTCTATTGTAACACTGTCTATGATGTAAATGAGGTGACTGCTGCAAAGAAAACGCCTACGTTATTGACAAGTGTCTATTCCTAGGCTTAGTGGTCAGAGTGAAGAGAGGACCACGAGGGAGCCCAGGAGAGGTGAGGGAAAGTGACTGTCAATGTTTATGTTTCTGCAGCTCCGATTAAAATAATGGGGATTCTTGGATGGGGAACCCCAAAAGTTTTGGTGAAATTTTTGGAAAAGTTATAACCCATCTGGTTGGCTCATCTCTATGGCAGACCGTGGAGCTCTGAGACATTGACATTTCGGTGGAGCGTCCTTCTATGTGACAACTAATGATCTAATGTATCTAAGTCCACTTACCTCCTACTTCGGCGTGTCACTCTTCCCCTTTTCACACTCCATTCTTCCTCCTTAATTCTCCTTTTTGTCTGCCTCAGCGGCCGGCCCTGTGTGTAAATGGAGCAGAGAATGATGAAGAGGCCCGAATGAGGTGACAAGACATTTAAAATCTCATTTGCTATGGGTTTCGGAGTGGAATATTAATGCTGATTATGGAAGGACCGGCCGCGCTGGATGCAGCTGCTGCAATGTCTTTGCTTTATGGCTGAGTAAAGGTTAAACATACAGTTAAGAATATTTATGTGTTTAGGGGTGCAGATCGAAAAAAATCCATGCAGATTCCCTCTCCCCCAAAGGGCAGTGGGGAGGGGGCCAAAAGGTAAATTATTCCTACAACACTACTGACCTTAATACACCTGTTTATTACCCCCCACTAGGAGGCACTGTAGTAGTGATGGATGGTGGACGGGGTCATTTATGTCATAGCGTTGCACGCTATAGCGTTATAACAGACTACATCATCTGTATTTGGTAGCCATTATACATGATGTCCTATTATTGTAGTTTTCATTTTGGCCACTAGATGTCAACCCTTGTTTCAGTCTGGTTGAGAGAACCAGCTTGATTTACAGCATGCTGTGAAAATTACAATTAATTACCAGGATGGACAGGTAATACTTATATGAGAAGGTAATCAGTACCGGCAGGGTATATAAATGGAGAAATGAAGCTGTATGTACACATTGCCATTAACATGAACATTTTAATTGGCCAAGTGTGCATATTTATTTCAATATGATGCGGGTAATAAACTGCTGCGAGACACCAAGGGTCAGCATTATGATAGACAACTTTTTCCGTACATATTTGATTGCCACTGTTACATTTTTAGGTTTAGCAGAGCCAAGTTCGTATGGGTTAAGTTTGTAGCTGTGGGGTAGCAGAGTTGAGTTCATAGCTGTAAACTATGGACCAGATGTGGGGTGCACAAACATGGGTTAAAAGGGGTGTCCATGAGTAACGCACAAAAAGTCATACTCTCCTCTCCCAAGTACTGTCCCTGACCCATTGTAGTAGCACCACAGGGCAACATTTGTAGTAAAGAACTGGAACACACATGAACAGACCACCAGGATCAAATAGTATTCTGTGTGCTAGGCAGAGGTGGCAAACATCATATGCAAAGAGAATTACAACAATATTGCAGTTCTTGAACAGGTCACTAGATGGCATCGTACCACGTAATAAAATATTGCTTTACAGTCTGCTGTGAAACAGTTTTCTCATCATTATTACTTTTTCTGAGTAGCCTTCTCTTACATTTTCTAGTTTAGAGTGACAGAACTATTTTCTGCATTCACTTTAATGTTACACTGACTTTGAGATCTGTTGTTTCCCGGTGAGAAAATCTTAGCCTTTTGAAATGCTTATGTGACCTTGTCTTCCTGTATACCGGGCCGTGCAAGACAGTGTTCTGACTGCAAATGTACTGGTTCTGTCTCCATGGATGTATGGATATAAATACCTATACATAAATATATATGTATTCATACTGGAAATTCAAGGGTTTGTATAAGATAAAAGCCCAGTGAGACAGTATTAGTATTATAGTAGTTACAGTCATATGAAAAAGTTTGGGCACCCCTATTAATCTTAATCATTTTTAGTTCTAAATATTTGGGTGTTTGCAACATCCATTTCAATTTGATATATCTAATAACTGATGGACACAGTAATATTTCAGGATTGAAATGAGACCTGAATATCATTGAACATCTGTGGGATAATTTGAAGCGGGCTGTCCATGCTCGGCGACCATCAAACTTAACTGAACTGGAATTGTTTTGTAAAGAGGAATGGTCAAAAATACCTTCATCCAGGATCCAGGAACTGATTAAAAGCTACAGGAAGCGACTAGAGGCTGTTATTTTTACAAAAGGAGGATCTACTAAATATTAATGTCACTTTTCTGTTGAGGTGCCCATACTTTTGCACCGGTCAAATTTTGGTTTAATGCATATTGCACATTTTCTGTTAGTACAATAAACCTCATTTCAATCCTGAAATATTACTGTGTCCATCAGTTATTAGATACATCAAATTGAAATGGCTGTTGCAAACACCCAAATATTTAGAACTAAAAATGCTTAAGATTAATAGGGGTGCCCAAACTTTTTCATATGACTGTATATTCTTGTACATAGGAGGTAGTATAATAGTAGTTATATTCTTGTACATAGGAGGTAGTATTATAGTAGTTATATTCTTATACATAGGGGGCAGTATTATAGTAGTTATATTCTTGTACATAGGAGCAGTATTATAGTAGTTATATTCTTGTACATAGGAGGTAGTATTATAGTAGTTATATTCTTGTACATAGGAGCAGTATTATAGTAGTTATATTCTTGTACATAGGAGGCAGTATTATAGTAGTTATATTCTTGTACATAGGAGGTAGTATTATAGTAGTTATATTCTTGTACATAGGAGCAGTATTATAGTAGTTATATTCTTGTACATAGGGGCAGTATTATAGTAGTTATATTCTTGTACATAGGAGCAGTATTAGAGTAGTTATATTCTTGTACATAGGAGCAGTATTATAGTAATTATATTCTTGTACATAGGAGCAGTATTATAGTAGTTATATTCTTGTACATAGGAGCAGTATTATAATAGTTATATTCTTGTACATAGGGGGTAGTATTATAGTAGTTATATTCTTGTACATAGGAGCAGTATTATAGTAGTTATATTCTTGTACATAGGGGGCAGTATTATAGTAGTTATATTCTTGTACATAGGAGCAGTATTATAGTAGTTATATTCTTGTACATAGGAGCAGTATTATAGTAGTTATATTCTTGTACATAGGAGCAGTATTATAGTAGTTATATTCTTGTACATAGGGGCAGTATTATAGTAGTTATATTCTTGTACATAGGAGGTAGTATTATAGTAGTTATATTCTTGTACATAGGAGCAGTATTATAGTAGTTATATTCTTGTACATAGGAGGTAGTATTATAGTAGTTATATTCTTGTACATAGGAGCAGTATTATAGTAGTTATATTCTTGTACATAGGAGCAGTATTATAGTAGTTATATTCTTGTACATAGGAACAGTATTATAGTAGTTATATTCTTGTACATAGGGGACAGTATTATAGTAGTTATATTCTTGTACATAGGAGCAGTATTATAGTAGTTATATTCTTGTACATAGGAGTAGTATTATAGTAGTTATATTCTTGTACATAGGAGTAGTATTATAGTAGTTATATTCTTGTACATAGGAGCAGTATTATAGTAGTTATATTCTTGTACATAGGAGCAGTATTATAGTAGTTATATTCTTGTACATAGGAGCAGTATTATAGTAGTTATATTCTTGTACAGAGGGGGCAGTATTATAGTAGTTATATTCTTGTACATAGGGGGTAGTATTATAGCAGTTATATTCTTGTACATAGGAGCAGTATTATAGTAGTTATATTCTTGTACATAGGAGCAGTATTATAGTAGTTATATTCTTGTACATAGGAGCAGTATTATAGTAGTTATATTCTTGTACATAGGAGCAGTATTATAGTAGTTATATTCTTGTACATAGGAGCAGTATTATAGTAGTTATATTCTTGTACAGAGGGGGCAGTATTATAGTAGTTATATTCTTGTATATAGGAGCAGTATTATAGTAGTTATTTTCTTGTACATAGGAGCAGTATTATAGTAGTTATATTCTTGTACATAGGGGGCAGTATTATAGTAGTTATATTCTTGTACATAGGGGGCAGTATTATAGTAGTTATATTCTTGTACATAGGAGGTAGTATTATAGTAGTTATATTCTTGTACATAGGAGCAGTATTATAGTAGTTATATTCTTGTACATAGGGGCAGTATTATAGTAGTTATATAGTACACAGGAGCAGTATTATAGTAGTTATAATATTGTACATAGGAGCAGTATTATAGTAGTTATATTCTTGTACATAGGAGCAGTATTATAGTAGTTATATTCTTGTACATAGGAGCAGTAGTATAGTAGTTATATTCTTGTACATAAGAGCAGTATTATAGTAGTTATATTCTTGTACATAGGAGCAGTATTATAGTAGTTATATTCTTGTACATAGGAGCAGTATTATAGTAGTTATATTCTTGTACATATGAGCAGTAGTATAGTAGTTATATTCTTGTACATAAGAGCAGTATTATAGTAGTTATATTCTTGTACATAGGAGCAGTATTATAGTAGTTATATTCTTGTACATAGGAGCAGTATTATAGTAGTTATATTCTTGTACATAGGAGCAGTATTATAGTAGTTATATTCTTGTACAGAGGGGGCAGTATTATAGTAGTTATATTCTTGTACATAGGAGCAGTAGTATAGTAGTTATATTCTTGTACATAAGAGCAGTATTATAGTAGTTATATTCTTGTACATTAGTTGGCAGTATAATGGTAGCTATATATTTCTCTGGGTTCCTCAGGACTTATTACTGCACCATCACTATGTATTTTATTAATTCATGCTTTTAGACTTTAATACTAATATGTCTTATGGCTTTGTGTATGAATTTGCAGCGCCAGCACAACGGACCTGATATTCTGTGCACGCTCGGGGGGTATAATAGAACACTAAAATCTCCTATTCTACATTTTGAGGTTATTCCTTCTCCTCATTTGAACTTTTCTCTTCTAATTCTTTTTTAAGAAGGTTCATTAAAGATTATAAAAATAATTCCTGGAATCAGCCGGTCCTGATCTCTGCATTCTCACCTCTGCAGGCTGGAAAATGTCAGCAGGAAGAGGAGGGGGAAGGAAGTGGAGTTCATATTAATCATCTGCGCACCTATATATAGGCTGGAATTTACACAGTGTCCCTGCCATAAGCTGGTGGATGATTGAGGCAGCTCAGCTGTAGGTAGATTGGAATTCTCTTCTCTCACCACAGACCAATCGCATGAGTTTAATGCCCTGTGTTCATTGTGGCGGACAACGCGTCACTTGTCGTGTTCACCAGCTGTGACATCACTCAACCCAAATAAAAGCCAATCAGAAAGCCCACTGTTACTAAAGGCTCGTTTATACTATAGTAATGCTTCAGGCTCTATGTGTAAGGTGGAGGTGTGATAGCGAAAAACTTTGCAGCATACAAATAATATACATAAGAATCACTAGTAAAAGGATTAGAGATAGATACAGCTCAAATCTTCAGCAGCACCCCTGTGGGGAGGGAGACTCCTTCTCCTCCATCACGTATTCACCTGTCTCAGGCCTCAAAAACACAACTCCCTTCTGTCAAACAACCTACAACAGCCATATGGGAACTGCTCCGACCATAAAAATCCCTTACAGGTAGTTCCAATGTTGCGGGTTCTTGCGGGGGCTGGCCAGTGATAAGGTCTTAACACCGTTTCCTACCACCATGTGACCTCCCTGAGCGAGAAGCAGGCCAAGACTTCTGGTGAGAAAAACTCTATAAACTCTAAAACTATATATGACGCTGGCATGCATATTAATACTAGGTGACTATGAAAACACTATAAAGCTAAAGGAAAGTTCCGCACCTCACTCCAGCAAGAGCCAAGGAGATGGAAATGCACCCCCTACATATATATAATACTGCCCATGAGACTTTTATTTGAGCGCTATATGACTGTATTATTTGGACACTGTATAGCTGTATTATTATGCACTAAAAGACTATTATTTGAGCATATACTGTATGAAAGTATTATTTGGATATGGTATGATTGTATTATTTAGACACTATATGACTCTTTTATTTGAGCACTATGTCACTGTATTATTTGGATGCTGTATGGCTGTAATATTTGCTCATTATATGACTGTGTTATTAGGACATTGTATGACTATATTATTTGCAAATCATATAACTATCATTTATTTATAATATGACTGTATTATTTGAAAACTATATCACTGTATTATTTAGACATTATATGACTGCATTTCTTGGACACTTTATTAGTGTATTATTTATACACTATAAGACTGTATTACTTGAGAACTATATGGTTGTATTATCTGAGCGCTGTATGAATGTATTATATAAGCTTTATATGACTGTAGTATAAACACTATATGACTGTATTATTTGGTCACCATATGACTGTAATGTTTGGATTCTGTATGACTGTATTATTTGAGCACTATATGACTGTATTATTTTTACTCTATATGACTGTATAATTTGAGCATTATATGATAGTATTATTTATACATTATATGACTGTATCATTTGAACACTATATGAATACATGATTTGAGCACTAAATGACTGTATTATTTATACACTATATGACTGTGTTATTTATACTATAAAAGTGCATTACTTATACACTATATGACTGTATTTTTTATTCACTATATGACTGTATTATATATACACTATATTACTGTATTACTTATTCAATATATGATTATATTATTTTAGCACTGTATGACTGTATTATTTATACACTATATGATTGTATTACTTATACAATAAATTACTATATTATTTTAGCACTATATGACTGTATTATTTATACACTATATGACTATGTCATTTGAGCACTATATGACTGTATTATTTATACACTATATGACTGTATTACTTATACAATTAGTATAATGTTGTACTGTGTTAGCCATAGAAAGTACTGGAAGAGTGAAAAAAATCAGGCGATACCTTTTAGAGACTGAGTATATTTGATAGTAAGCTTTCGAGAGTACTAGCTCTCTTCTTCAGACTTACTTATACAATAAATTACTATATTATTTTAGCACTATATGACTGTATGATTTATACACTATATAGTGTATTATTTGGATGCTGCATGACTGTACTATTTGCGAACCATATGCCTGTATGATTTGGCGGCTGTATGATTGTGTTATAGGGCACTATTCCTGAAAGCACAGGACTAATCCTCCATTATAATTGTGTTATCTTCTCATTGTTCTCAGTCTGACTTCAGTCTTCTCTAAACCTCTCAAGGAGGAATTGTTCGCGGTAAGAATTGCCGTTCTACAGGCCACTTTGATGTTTGTTTTTTTCTCATCTTCCTATGATTTATTATCAACACAGGAGAAAAATAAAAACCTACGCCTCTTCTTTCTTCATCTGGATAAGTGTCTCGAAATAACTGGTGCCCTCGGCAAGAGCTAAGAGCCCCCCTTCAAGAACAATTACAGTCACACTGAGAGCTCCTTCCAAATCTAATTTGTTTAGAAAATGAGGTTTTATATATTTTTTTTTGTTGTAGAGGAGAATATCATTATTAGACAATGTACTCTATCCCAGCAGCTATGACACCACA
>CAMRHE010000415.1:1010000-1042500 GCA_947044405.1 Leptodactylus fallax
TCTATCTATCTATCTATCTATCTATCTATCTATCTATCCCATATCTATCTATCTATCTATCTATCTATCTCATATGTATCTATCTCATATCTATCTATCTATCTATCTATCTATCTATCTATCTATCTCATATCTATCTATCTATCTATCTATCTCATATCTATCTATCACATATCTATCTATCTATCTATCTATCTATCTATCTCATATCTATCTATCTACTATCAATCTATCTTCTATCTGGCCAGAACTCTCCAGAGTAAAGCGCCATAGAACACCTCCACCCTAGAGACCACAGAGACAGAGGAGGCCATTTACCTCGGAGCTCAGGCTGCCGTCCCCCAGCAGCCCCTGCAGTCTGATACAGAGCATGGTAATAAAGTCACAAGCCTGGAGCTGCCTGTCATCGCTGCCTGTCATTTCTGCCTGCCAGCTCCATAACACCCACTGGGAAAGTCAGGAATCCAATCTCAGCCTCGCAGGCAGATGTTAAACATGTGGACGCAATAAGCTTAGCGACCGGATACTTGGTTTTTTTTTAGCCTTAATTTTAACAAAAAGACGATACTAAGTATATTATCACCGCCCACTGGTGACATCATCATTGCATGATCCGCATCATTGTATGCATCATTATCGCCATCAGTCATCATGACATTCATCTGCATGCACATCATCATCATGATTGGGATCATTGTCCGAGCTGTCATCATCATCGTCGTCATCATCATCATCAAATACATCTAGTATGTCCACAGTCATGAAAGGTCATGTACAGGATTAGGAAATAATTAAACCAAGAACAGCGCCAGTCCTGTCCTCAGGTTGACTATGGTATTGCAGGTCAGCTCCTTTAAATTCATAACAGTTTGGCTGCAATACCAGTCACAACCCATGAATAGGAGTGGCGCTGTTTTTTGGAAGAAATCAGCCATGTCTTTTAAATCCTAGAAAACTTTATATAGGCGATATCTCGAAAGGAACATTTGTATTGTGAGCTCATGGTTACAGTATGGTTTCTACATTGTAACAGCTTAAGGTGGTCACCTCCAGGTGCCTCTTTCTTTTGGAGGAGAACCTTGTTTGATCATTTTTCAGGGCTCTTAGACATTGGTTTTCAGGTTAGCTGCCTATAGGTGTCACTAGAGACTCAGTTTTTGCCACTAGAGGAGAGCTAATTTGCATATTGTTTTCACGACTCCCTGCACAAGTTGACCTCTCAACAAGGAAAGACAGTACTTTAAGATTTTGCCATACCAATCAGTAAAAACCTGTCAACCTAATGAGTCACAAAAATAAGACATGGTGTAGGGTGCAACCTCTGGGAGCCCCACCATTACTGAGTGTGAGTGGACCCAATCCCTCTGTAGGATGGATAGACATGTATGGCCAACTCTCCGACTAGGATCTCTGGCCTCTTCTGGTTGTCAATCATGGTGGTGGACCCAAAGGTTGGACCCCCACCCACCAATGTTCATCTGGTATGTCTATGGCTATTATTACCTTATCCTATAAAGAATGGTAATTGGTAGGTGGAAACCTATATTTTACTTTTTTGATCTGTCAACTAGTTTACAAAAATATGCCAAAAAGAGAGGTACAACCTCTAGAACTCCCACCATTACTGTATGGGAGGTCCCAAGTCCCCAATCCCACTGTCAAGTGGATGGACAACTCTCCTTCTTGCTCTCAGTCATGGTGATGGGAGTGGTGGGTCTCTCAAGTCCCCGATCCCACTGTCAAGTGGATGGACAAGCATGGACAACTCTCCTTCTTGCTCTCATTCATGATGATGATAGTGGTTGGTTGTCCAATGGCAACTTTATTTTTACTTTTTTGATCGATCAACTAAATAGGTTATAAAAGTATGCAATGAAGATAAGTACAACCTTTGGAGCTCCCACCATTAGTGAGTATGAGGGAAACAAAGCTGCCAATCCCACTGTAGAATGGATAGAAAAGTATGAACAACTTTCCGATTTGTTCCCGGTCAAGGTGGTATTTTTGGGTTGCCCAGTGGCCACCTTAATTTAATTTTTTTTATCTGTCAACTAAATAGGTTGCAACATATTCCATAAAGACAAGTACAACATCTGAAACTCCCACCATTAATAAACATGAGGGGCCCAAAGTCCCCAATCCCACTGTTGAGGGGATAGACAAGTATGGCCAACCCTCTGACTTCTTCTTGGTCATGGTGATGGAACCAAAGGTTGGACCCCCACCCAATATACTTTAAAGTCTTTAGATTTCTTGGTAAGAGAGGTAACAAGCCACGAGTAACAAGATCATCTACTAAGACTGTCCATTCAGATTGTTGGCCGACCATAGACTACATGGAGGGGCTGGGTGGACCAGAGCGAGAGCTTCTCCGAGTCTGTGCTATAGCTAATAGAAAGGGGTCTTGAGCATTGAATTCTTTACTCTATGACATCCAGATGACGTAAGGGAATAAGTTTAAGAAACCCATTCAATGTTTCTTTTGGGGGTTCCCACCATCCCACCCATGATCTTGTTTATGACGCTGTGACTAAAAAGTTGATTTCTTTTCCTTACTTTTAAATTTCCATCCATCTTTTTTGGCATTTCACAACGCGTGGCATTGATTCTTAAATCTCTCCATCTTCCCCCAGATGGATAAGATTTCAAAGCAGCCCAAGGTACTTCTTATCCTATTGATCCGGCTCTCCTTTCCTTCATCGCAAAAACCATTGTCAGCAAATCTCCTCCAAATCCGTTGTGTTCTTCTGTCATTTCTTTGTCTGCTCGGCGTTTACTGACCGTTATATTCTCCCCTGGTGCAGGAGACCTTAGGTGTGAATTATTCATTTCCAATGCAGCAGTCAAGACCTTAAGAGGACCCCATACGGGTGTGCAGTCTGTCCTCTAACATTTACATCCTGTAGACGATGGGCACATAGACCGATGGAGTCCTGGTAGGAATCAAGATCATTTTCCTCTAAAATCAGAATGTTATTCTTTTCAAGTATTATTGCAATTTTTTTTCTTGTTCTTTTCTACCTGTGGCCTATGGGCCTTCTGCTATGAATGTTTGGCTTATAGGCTTCTGCTATACTTTTGCTACCTGTGGCCTTCAGGTTTCTGTTACGAATGTTTGGCCTACAGACCTCTGCTACCTGTGGCCCTAATGCTTCATTTATGAATGTTTGGCCTACAGGCTTTTGTTATACCTCTGCTACCTGTGGCCCTAATCCTTCGGTTATGAATGTTTGGCCTACGGCCTTCCATTATGTTACTACCTCTGCTATCTGTGGTCTTCAGACTTTTGTTACAAATGTTTGCCCCATGGGCTTATGCCATACGTTTGCTACCTGTGGCCCACTGGCCTTCTGGGACTCTGTGGTGTGCTGCACCATTGTCCCTGACCTGCCTAACCAACATTGGGACCATCTCAGGAGATAGTGACCTGCCAGACTCCCCACAGCAAAGTCCAGATCCCTCTTTGGGGGTTAAAGTGTGAATCTGCTTAGACAACACCCTCAGAGGTGGCCCTAAGTTAAAGTAGTTTTAGTAGCACTTTGGGTTCACAAGTCACTGCCTGTTACCATAGAGTTACCATCTTACCTTATCTAGGCCTCCAGCAATATAATAGAGGTGTCAATAGCTCTACTGATATTGAGATGACTTTGCTCAGTATGTCCCAATCTACACACCAAAGCTAACAAGTGAGATTTTACATCTAGGCAACATTATCCAATTGTGTCTACTGAAATGACTACATTCAATTTTTTTTTTTGCCAGCAGTCACACAAAATGTAAAAAAAAGGTTGAATAATTATGAAAGTCAGCCATCATAGTTGTAATAATGGGGTGCAACTCAACTTTTCACATACATATTGCTATGCAGAGTTATATAATAAAATTTCAGCCAGTCGTCGACAGACCCTACATCCCATAAGGTTCCAGGAGGCTTCTGCTGATGACAACTCTTCTGAGAGTCCAGGAGGTCTCCTCTTTCTCTAGGAGTCTCCTGGATTTTGCAGAAGAACTGGCAAAAGTCGGAGGACCATAAGGCACTGGTAAAGTGCAAATGTATCTACATTGTGGCCACTGGTGCCAAGAGACTCCGGCAAAAGAACCAGTCGTCCAGTGCTAGCCAAAGGCATGCCATGGTACTTCTGCGGAGTTGTGTCCGTTGGGTTGACCAAGGGGGTTCACGTACGTTATTAAGACTTGGGTCCCTTTAATTCTGTAAGTTTTAGGTCTTAGTAGAGGCAGTGGTGGAATGTATCGCTTCGCACAAAAAAGCCTCACTCTTCAATCCACGAGGCGTTGAGCTGAGACCATCACACCGAACAGGACAGCAATTATCCGGTGCCTTTAATTATTCATTTTAATTAAATTTCCATTTTTGAACCCAGCATGGGGTGGTGGAGCACTGGAGCAAGCACAAGATGTGGGAAAACTCGCACATACTGCTACAATTATCTTGCTACCTCAGCTCTCAGCACAGGTTTTATTAACCTCTGTTATCCCTCAAGCAAGACAGGTGGGATTATTTATTAGAAATGGGGAACAATTAACATGAGGTGTTGGAAAAATTCACGATTCAACTATAAATTTAAGACAATTTCAAGTCAGGCGTAACTTGCAAAAGGAAATAAAAAAAACATCGACTTCTAGATGAACCTGGACAGGTTCCTGGCATGGTATGGTTGGGTCAATGGTTGATGGACAAGAAGGTTGTAGGAAACTTGAAGCTTAAAGGTGGAGAACAACTTTTTAGCACTTCCAGCCCGTTTAGCATTTAGTGGATGGTGGGACAATTACGAGATATTAGTAGGATTGGTAGGCCACTCCTGGTCAATTTTGCAGAGATTAGTCAATGATCTAATGTGTAGAGGGGTTCCCAACTCTACTGGTTGGAAGATCTCACGTGAAACAAGACAAGGAAGAGAGTAACCTGTCGATTTTCCTTTGAGATGACTATGATTATCAGGAGTATTATCAGTTAGGGGTAAGTTCTTCCTTAATCCAAGAAGGTTTACTCCCTCATTCAAGTCTTCCTGGCAGTCAATTACAGTGAAAATGTAAGGGAATTGCCAGTTGAGCGATTCCCCAGTAGCTGCTGCATAACCCTCACAACAAGTCAGTGAGCCCTAAAGCTGAACCCCCCACTGTCCCTGGCTAACTTGTCTGATCTGTCCTAGGCAACAGCCGGCAACTGGTTAATATAAGTGACAACACAGAACGCAGACAGAACAAACAACAAAAAGGGAGGTCAGTTAGCGAGGGGTCGGTAACAGACGAGCAATGCATTACAAAATCACAATCCAAGAGAATAGTCAAAGTCAAAGCCAGAGGTCAGGAATATGAATATAGGTAACAAAACATCAAGGAGAAATAGCCAGTACGCACGAAGCAATAGCAAGCGCCAACGTGAATGTGAGCAAACAATAAATAGGAAGGAAGAACCCGCCCCAGACTTGATAGGAGGATAGGTTGTCAATCACACAGGTAAGGCTGAGATTAACTATTTGAAGAGCAGAGAGAAACAAAGGTGCAGGAGGCGGGTGTGGTAGAAATTCAATTACAGACAAGAGGTACTAGGACAGTGTTCAGACTGAGCAACGAGAACCCTAAACAAGGAATCAAGCTGAACATGCCTCCTTCACCGCAGCGTGAGACCCGAACAGGCAGAGACGTTACAGAAAGATTCCTCCCAGTTCCTCTCTTGAGTCTTCAGGAAAGACATCCCTCCCACTCACGGCTGCCATCAGGAATTTCAACACCCCATACAGGGAAATTTTGTGGGCCCCCAGCGTATTTTACAGGTTCTTGGCTGTCTTAGGTGGACAGGCTACATGACTTGAGGTGATGGTCTGGGTTGGGCAGGCTATGTGACTGGGCAGGACTGAATGATCAGGGACCTCTGAATAGTGTTTCCCAACCTTTTCACCCCTGGAAAAAAAAAATTTCAAAATAATAGTGGTTTATCAGTCTACATCATCAGTAGTGGCATTACCCACTGCTATACCAGTACCCAGTAAGTTAGTAATCCCACACACTATATTACTCCACAGTGCCCCCTCACAGTATATTGCCCCCCAGTGGTCCCCCTCAGAGTATAATACTCCCCAGTGACCTCACACTGTATAATGCTCCCCAGTGACCCGACACAGTATATTGCTCCCGAGTGGTCCCCCTCAGAGTATAATACACCCTAGTGACCCGACACCGTATATTGCTCCCCAGTGGTCCCCCTCAGAGTATAATACTCCCCAGTGACCCGACACAGTATATTGCTCCCCAGTGGTCCCCCTCAGAGTATAATACTCCCCAGTGACCCAACACAGTATATTGCTCCCCAGTGCCCCCTCACAGTATAATGCTCCCCAGTGGTCCCCCACAGAATATAATGCTCCCCAATGACCTCACACATTATAATGCTCCAGAGTGGCCCATGCTTATCTGATGCCATTTATTAGACCCCTTTCTAGCCCCTTGGCTATGCCCCTGATGGCAATACTGACAGTACTGCTGGTGATTTGGGCTCATCTGTTATGTGGGGTATAAGCCTCATGACAGATAAGCCTTTGATGCAAGAGGCCAGAAGACACCAGGGAACATGTACCAGAGGACATTAAGGGAGCTCAGGAGAGGTGAGAGAAAGTGAATATTGGCCTTTATTTTTTACTTTACCTCCCCCTGAGCCTCCACTTTTTATATTCTGTGGTCTGAGGAGTATAATAGTGGTTTGGGGCTGGTGAATCCCCTAACCAAACCCATCATTTTTGGAAAAACTGTAACAAACCTGGTTTGCTCATCTCTAATTTTATCTATGCCAGTAAAACATCTACTATGGTCTAGAATCATTGACCGAATCTTTGTCCATCGGGGACAAGTAATGTGACATCCGGGAGCTTTCATTCCCATGTGTATATATCTGAGGCTAGACTCCTGTACATGGGGAAGATATTCCTGTGATATATAAGAGTAGACAACTCCCTTGTTGAGGTTTTATTGTAAAAACTCTAAAGTATAAAAATATAAAAATGATATCTTCACATTCTTAATATTTTTGGCTGTACTGGTGTTTGACCTGATGTCTCAGGAAGGGTTAAGAATCCTCTTACATTCTCCTTCCAGGCTGTAAATATGATTTTCTCCAGCAATCCACTTAGGGGGAGGGCAGTAAAGTTTTGCATTCTTGCTCTCTGTCAACAACAGCTCTGACTCTTTAACAGCATTATGTGACGCACATACTTACCCACAAGCCAAGCCTGCCAGAAATCCCTACGTCACAGAGACCGGCCTCTGGCTGCTGAGAACGAAAACTTGCACTGCTGTCACCTTTTACGTAATGTGACTCGACCCACGGATATTTAAGCAGGAAAAACTTTTTGGGCCGTGTAAACTTCTGTCAGCCATGGCGTCTGCTGATCTGAGAGACGAGCTGGACTGCTCCATCTGCCTGAACATTTTTACGGACCCTGTAACCCTGCGATGTGGACACAGCTTCTGCCAGATCTGCATTGGTCAAATGATGGACACCCAAGAAGGGTCTGGATCTTACTCCTGTCCTGAATGCAGAGACAAGTTTCGGGAGCGGCCTGTACTGCAGAGGAACATAACTTTGTGTAAGATCGTGAGGAATTTTCTGCACGCTGAGCCTTGCAAGGAGGCCCCCAAGATCTTCTGCACTTACTGCGTGGACTCTCCGGTACTTGCTGTCAAATCCTGTCTACATTGTGAAGCTTCTCTGTGTGATGACCACTTGAGAGTCCACAGCAAGGGACCAGAACACGCCCTGACAGAACCCAGCAATGCCCTGGAGAACAGAAAATGCCCCATCCATAAGAAGATCTTGGAATATTACTGTACTGAAGATGACACCTGTATCTGTATGTCCTGCAGCTTGGTCGGAGAACATCGGGGACACCGGGTGGAGAACCTATATGAGGCCTGTGAGAAGAAGAAGAAGAAACTGAGGAATGTTCTCCAGAAAATGACCCCCAAAATCCAGCAAGTGGAATCAAAAAAGTATGAGCTGTCCAGGAAGATGAGGCACATTGAGGAACTGTGTACCATGAACAACCCCGTGACAGTCCTACAGGAACCAGACACAGGTGACTTGTGTGATCCTGAGGAGGGGGGAGGTGATAAGGACACAGAGATATATGAGACACAGGATGTAAATATGGCCATCATTTCCGGGACATTACATGAGGAACTTTTACCTTTCTTAGTTTCCAAAAAGGTGGACTATCAGATCAAAAATGAGGGTCCGGCAGACATATTACTGGATGTAAACACAGCTTCTAATGATATCCATATATCCAGTGACCTAAGAATTGCACATCGGACATATACAGACCAGAATCGGCCCAACATGCCGGAGAGGTTTCATTATTATCAGGCTTTAAGTATCAATAGGTTTTCCTCAGGGCGACATTACTGGGATGTGGACATCAGTGGCTCATGGGTATGGATGGTGGGGATGTGTTATCCCAGTATAGGAAGGAGTGGGACTGGGTCCATCGTTGGAGGCAATAACAAGTCCTGGGGTCTACATGGATATAGGGGTAATAGCAAGCATGCAGTGCGACACAATGGTAAGGTGGTCCAGTTACCTCGCCCCATCTCCAATAATACAATCAGGATCTGCCTGGATTATGAGGCCGGGCTGCTGTCCTTTTATGAGCTGTGTGACCCCATCAGGCACATATACACCTTCATAGCCACCTTCACCGAGCCCCTTAATGCTGTATTTTGTGTATGTAATGGTTCTGTAAAGATTTTGCCTTAAAGGGGTTATCCGACACTATGATATTGATTGCTTTCACCTTGTCACTACTTACCAAGCACAGCGCCATGCATTGTAGAGTGGCCATGCTTGGTATTGCTGAGCTGCAGCATGACCATGTGACCAATGATGTCTCAGGCCTCATAAGAGGAAGTGGAGCTCATTAGCATAGTCCTGGAAAACCCCAGAGTTTAAGGGCCTGACTTAAGATGTCCCAAGGTGGGAAGATTTGACATTGAACGATATATGTTCAGTGACCAAGAAATAAGGAAGCATGTCATTGGTTATGACCATTGGAATATAATTCTGCAATTATTGTCAATTATAATTATAATAACTGTTTCTATGGTTGGATTCTTGAAGGGGTTGTCCGCTTTGGACCTTCAAATCTTGTTAGAAGGTTCCAGTGACTGTCGGCTGATCGCTGGTTATCACTTTGTTGGGATCACTGATGATCACTTATAATCTCTGTGGTAACAAGATCAAAAGTGTTCTATTTCTCTACAGTGCCACCACTGGTCATATTAAGTATTACATACTTCCTATTAAAATCAATGGTTTGTTTTAATAGTAATCTGTGGGATCCTCTAGAGCTAGAAATGATATTTGTGGCTTCTCTGGCTTATAGTTGAGGGTCTTCAGTGGAGGACCCTCCTCTATGAACTCCACATTTTCTAATAGGGTTTATGATAATGGATTCCTAAACCAGACAACTCCTTTAATAACTCTGTTCCATTATTCTACATTCCTGGGGGTTAAGTTTATAACATTATTGGATCCTGTCCATGAATTGTTCTTCTGCTTTGCTTGTCTTGGCTTTGCATATACATATTGCACAATAGGAGATCTCATAGCTCACTACAACACTAGATTTTACATTTTTTTGAAAAATTCACCTTTTGTATACATATTGGCACCAATATGGAGATCCACCTCCATCCTATAGGAGCCCCTTTATAGGGCATGGCCATAAGGAAATCTGTATAGGAAATAGCTCCCTCTGCCTGGTTGTCTTACCTTACCATACTACATGTCAAAGTTAAAGGGGTTCTCCAAGACTATATTACCTATGGTATTAGGACCATGCGCACACAATGAGGGGGCTTGGTGTGGACCCCCTTTAATCATAACATAGGCCATCAATTTTATAGTTCCGGAGTACCCCTTTAATCAGTCAGGAGTGTTATTTCCTATGCTGATTCCTGGGCAGTTCCTCTTAACGGATCAGCTCCCAGAGGATGGTAAGTCATCTAGAACAGCAAAACGTTTATTGAAATTTTGGGGTGGATTTTAAGCTTTTGTGTCAAACCTAGACCATCTTCTTGGCCTAGTCTGAAATATTTTACCTGCACCGATACATTGTAACAAACTATAAGGGCTATAAGTGTGCTGATGCGCTTAGTTTGCAGAGAACTGCCTAGACTGAATATAATTGCAGCAAACCCTCAGATCTGAGAAGTATTAAGTTTGTGGAGGTTTTTAGACAAATGTTCCTATTCACTGACAGCAAGCAGAGATTGCAAAAGTTATTAAATAAGAATAGGAAGGTATTACAATGTGATTAATAGATGAACAAACCTTATGAATTGCTGTAAATGTGAAGGTTGTAAAATCTCTGCGCAATGTGTCCTTCATATCTTATCAGGTTATACCAGGAAATATTCAATGAAATATTCCAGGGATTGCTGACAACAAGTGCAATTTGTCTTAAATCTCTTGTATGGGTAGAGGGTGAATATGAGAGAATATTTACATATACGTATGTGTTATTATAGGGAGATTTATATCATTATGTATTGTTATTGTGACTTCAATATATACAAAAATAAACTTTTTAAAATATTTTACATAATACTGTCTTTATAATTCTGAATATCTGCCCCATCATGGCTCAAAAAGCAACACCACAAATACAACTTTCTCTGTACTAACTGAGGTCATATTGACCATGACTACTATAATACTGCTCCTATGTACAAGAATATAACTACTATAATACTGCTCCTATGTACAAGAATATAACTACTATAATACTGCTCCTATGTACAAGAATATAACTACTATAATACTACTCCTATGTACAAGAATATATCTACTATAATACTGCCCGCTATGTACAAGAATATAACTACTATAATACTGCTCCTATGTACAAGAATATAACTACTATAATACTACTCCTATGTACAAGAATATATCTACTATACTACTGCTCCTATGTACAAGAATATAACTACTATAATACTGCCCGCTATGTACAAGAATATAACTACTATAATACTGCTCCTATGTACAAGAATATAACTACTATAATACTACTCCTATGTACAAGAATATAACTACTATAATACTGCCTCCTATGTACAAGAATATAACTACTATAATACTGCCCTCTATGTACAAGAATATAACTACTATAATACTGCTCCTATGTACAAGAATATAACTACTATAATACTGCTCCTATGTACAAGAATATAACTACTATAATACTGCTCCTATGTACAAGAATATAACTACTATAATACTGCTCCTATGTACAAGAATATAACTACTATAATACTGCTCCTATGTACAAGAATATAACTACTATAATACTGCTCCTATGTACAAGAATATAACTACTATAATACTGCTCCTATGTACAAGAATATAACTACTATAATACTGCTCCTATGTACAAGAATATAACTACTATAATACTGCCCCATGTACAAGAATATAACTACTATAATACTGCCCCCTATGTACAAGAATATAACTACTGTAATACTGCCCCCTATGTACAATAATATAACTACTATAATACTGCTCCTATGTACAAGAATATAACTAAATAACACTGCCCCTATGTACAAGAATATAACTACTATAATACTGCCCCTATGTACAAGAATATAACTACTATAATACTGCTCCTATGTACAAGAATATAACTACTATAATACTGCTCCTATGTACAAGAATATAACTACTATAATACTGCCCCTATGTACAAGAATATAACTACTATAATGCTGCTCCTATGTACAAGAATATATCTACTATACTACTGCTCCTATGTACAAGAATATAACTACTATAATACTGCCCGCTATGTACAAGAATATAACTACTATAATACTGCCCCTATGTACAAGAATATAACTACTATAATGCTGCTCCTATGTACAAGAATATATCTACTATACTACTGCTCCTATGTACAAGAATATAACTACTATAATACTGCTCCTATGTACAAGAATATATCTACTATACTACTGCTCCTATGTACAAGAATATAACTACTATAATACTGCCCGCTATGTACAAGAATATAACTACTATAATACTGCTCCTATGTACATGAATATAACTACTATAATACTACCTCCTATGTACAAGAATATAACTACTATAATACTGCCCCTATGTACAAGAATATAACTACTATAATACTACTCCTATGTACAAGAATATAACTACTATAATACTGCTCCTATGTACAAGAATATAACCACTATAATACTGCCCCCTATGTACAAGAATATAACTACTATAATACTGCCCCTATGTACAAGAATATAACCACTATAATACTGCCCCCTATGTACAAGAATATAACTACTATAATACTGCCCCTATGTACAAGAATATAACTACTATAATACTGCTCCTATGTACAAGAATAGAACTACTATAATACTGCTCCTATGTACAAGAATATAACTACTATAATACTGCTCCTATGTACAAGAATATAACTACTATAATACTACGTCCTATGTACAAGAATATAACTACTATAATACTGCTCCTATGTACAAGAATATAACTACTATAATACTACTCCTATGTACAAGAATATAACTACTATAATACTGCCCCCTATGTACAAGAATATAACTACTATAATACTACTCCTATGTACAAGAATATAACTACTATAATACTGCCCCTATGTACAAGAATATAACCACTATAATACTGCCCCCTATGTACAAGAATATAACTACTATAATACTGCCCCTATGTAAAAGAATATAACTACTATAATACTGCTCCTATGTACAAGAATATAACTACTATAATACTACCTCCTATGTTCAAGAATATTACTACTATAATACTGCCCCCTATGTACAAGAATATAACTACTATAATACTGCTCCTATGTACAAGAATATAACTACTATAATACTGCCCCCTATGTACAAGAATATAACTACTATAATACTACCTATGTACAAGAATATAACTACTATAATACTACCTCCTACGTACAAGAATATAACTACTATAATACTGCCCCCTATGTACAAGAATATAACTACTATAATACTGCTCCTATGTACAAGAATATAACTACTATAATACTGCTCCTATGTACAAGAATATAACTACTATAATACTGCTCCTATGTACAAGAATATAACTACTATAATACTGCCTCCATATCTCAGTGGTACATGCTATATACTTTGTGTCCCTCCTCCATTACTCAGGTGTCAGTGCCAGGTATATACTTTGCTGTATCTGTCCAGTATATACTGTTTCGGGCCCGGTGACCGTGTAGTGTTTATTATCCAGACAATAAGCCTTTCATGTCATGTACGTTTCTGGCACGCACATGTGATCGGAGCCAGATGTTATATCTCTGAGGTCACAGTACAAAGTAACGCTATGTAGTAACAGATTCCTCCAGCCCTGTAGAGAATACTTCCTCCTCACGTACACAGTCATTGAATTATTGACTTTGCTGTAGGTAACTCCCGGCTGTGCTGTATGATATTTATCGCCTGGCACCGGTCACTGCAAACGTGGGAAACGTGTTTGGCCACAGAAGTCGGGAAATATTACTTTTCAGCAGAAAAGCTTCACATCCTGGAAAAATCTCAGCAACAATGTGTCGTAAGGTTTGTATCACCCGCCATTCGCAGAGTACAGACTGCCATAAATGGCTGACAATTGCTCTTATGGAAGACAGTGCGACTGGCAAATTTTTTGAGAATGCTATGGCTGGCACCATGTCAGGGGTTGCCCTGTGTGGTGTCACTTACAGTTGTCAGACACCATGACTGTCATTGCTTGTGTGGCCATTGTGTTGGCACACATAGTGACACCTAAATCTGGCACTTTAGGGAAATGTGGCCAGCACTTTTGAGTGGGTATTGTGGCTTATACTGGGGAAAAATATGGTGGACGTTACTTGTGTCAAAAACAGTCATGGAGGTTCATGTAGCTGTCAGTTGATATTTTTATGGGATCATTGTAGGTAGTACCTTTTGGGACTACTGGGGTTGGCACTGGGTGGAAATGTAACCCGGGACCAAACAGATACGAGGGCATTGTGGCTGGCACTTTTTGGATACTGTGGATGCCCGGAATGGCGAATCTGCTTGTTAATCTTTTGGGGTTGATACTTTTTGAGAAGACTGTTTGGCAGGAGGATATGGCTGAAACCATAGGGGGCGGTTATAGAGCCCAACGTGGTTGGCATATACTGGCGATATTGCAACTTTTTGGTGTTGCTGTGGTTGTCACCGACAGGGATGTGTGATTTGTTCGATATGTGAACATCTGTAAAGGCATTGTGGCTGGCACTTTTTGGATATACTGTGGTTCGCGAAGAGACCCCGGAATATATTTTCGGACCAAACAAGTTCTGTCTGCAACAATCCAATGGGCGATCCTCAGGAGTATTTCCGAAACAGATCTCACCAGGTTCACCCATTTTTAGATGGACCCAATACTTTAGGGCACTCTACCACCTCAGCTTCTGTAGACGCTCCTTAGGCCGCAGCAGTTGAGGTGTATTACATCAGATTATCTCAAGAATAATAGAAGACGTCTTCCTCCTCAGGTTATTTGGTCACAGAACTCCCCGGTGACATTATATTCTTATATTAAATAAGTCTCGGATTGCTTCGCCTTTGCTTCTGTACACAATACCGTGGTCGCATCTTACATTGTACCGTGCAAAATTCCGACAGTTGGTAACCAAATAAATAATAATTGTGTTTTCAGCCACTAAGTATCAAGGATCAAAGGAAAACAGAAGTTCAACGCAGGAGACAAACAACAAGAAACTGATATATCAAAGCGAACGAAATTGGATTGTCTTGGCTTGGTGCGCGCCGGCGTGATTACTTATACAATGGCACCCCTTTGATATGTTGGGATCTTTGTGTCAAGAACCATTCATCAAACCGATGACAGAAATAGCATTCTATTATTGAAAACAAGCCCTGTATGTATTGAATTGATGGCGCGGCTCCCGTCATGGCGTGCGCGGCGGCGCTATACGGAATGATGTCTGACAAGGGTCTTCATAAGGAATGTGCGGAGCTCGAACGTCTTCAGAAATGAGGGATGATGTGAAGGGTTAGTGGGAGACTTACTCTAATGAATTATTCCCTCTGCGCAGTGCATGTCACAATGTCTGATCTGTCCTGGTAATAGATAGAATATTCTAGATACATAGAACATGGCCTCTATACAAGCGCTACATAGAATCAGTAAGGAGCTCCACCTCCGATTGACCTTGGCTCTATAGTCAACAAATGGAAAATCCTACATCGTTGTCGTATATCCTTATTTTATTGCTTTTGTTCAGTTTTATATGTAAGTTTTACTCTGAAAATCATCAACAAGTTGATGTTGACTGCTCTATTTTTCTTATTTTAATTCCTTATCTGTCTATCTATCTATCTATGTATGTATCTATCTATCTATCGATCTATATCTATCTATGTATCTATGTATCTATCTATCTATCTATCTGTCTATCTATCTATCTATCTATCTGTGTATCTATCTGTCTATCTATGTATCTATCTATCTATCTGTCTATCTGTGTATCTATCTATCTATCTATCTATCTGTGTATCTATCTGTCTATCTATGTATCTATCTATCTATCTATCTATCTGTGTATCTATCTATCTATCTCATATCTATCTATATATCTATCTATCTGTGTATCTATCTATCTATCTGTCTATCTATCTGTGTATCTATCTATCTTTCTATCTATCTATCTGTGTATCTATCTGTCTATCTATGTATCTATCTATCTGTGTATCTATCTATCTATCTATCTATCTATCTCATATCTATCTATCTATCTCATATCTGTCTATTTATCTATCTATCTATCTATCTATCTATCTATCTATCTATCTATCTCATATCTATCTCTCTATCTGCTATTTTACAGACTCTGTGTAGCACAATGTATACGATAATACTGTGTGTATATATATATATATATATATATATATATATATATATATATATCTGATGCTGATCCCAATAGTCTAATGTAGACAGTACCCAGGTCCATGGAACTTAAAAGAATTGTTCAGTATTAGAAAAACATGGCGGTTTTCTACCAGATTCAGACCTTTCCATAGGTTATATGTGGTGTTGCATCTCATCCCTATTCACATTGATAGAGCTACATTGCAATACCAGACACAACCCATAGAGAGGTGTGGTGCTCTTTCTGTAAGAAAACGGACATGTTTTTCCAAATCTTTACATCACCTTTAATTGATATTTGCTCATAGTTAAGAAAGTAGTCAAGTGTGAGAGCCAGGAATAGTACAAAAGGAACCAGGCAAAGAAGCCAAAGGTCAAGACCAACAACAAGGTCGAGGTCAAGATCTTGAAAAGTTTAGAAAACCCCAGAAAACTCCTAAAAAAGGTGTAACTTCCTGAACCCCTGTACCAGCCATTTTGTATTTGACTTGGGCACGTTATTTGACAGTTATGTCCGAAAAAAGGGTGTGGCCAGCTCATAATGTGCCCATGTCAAAAGATAGGGGGCGTGATCATGTCTATAGGGGGCATGGTACTGCCTAGATGGGGGGTGGCTTTGTCCACAGAGGATGAGGTCATATTTATAGGGGGCGTGATCATGCCTATAGGGGGCATGGTACTACATAAATGGGGTGTGGCTATGTCCACAGAGACTGAGGTCACATTCATAGGGGGTGTGCCCTCACCTGAAAATTTACGCAATTCGCTACGCTCATCATTCTCCTGGATTCCCCATCATAAATGTTGGCAAGTTCGCCTCTAAGGGCAACCACATTGAGGGGAACAAGAAACATCTCCAATGAACCCAATATAGTTACTGTATGGAGGACATGGCCATGTTCATTGGGGTGTACTCTCATCCAAAAAGTTTCGTAGTGTGCTACACTTGCCATAAATGTTGGCAAATATGCCTTTAAGGGGTGGAGCAGGTAAGCGACCAGAAGGGGAGCCAAAGAAAACACTTTCCATGGACCCTACATGACTAATATAGGGTGTTCTTAGAGGGCAGAGCAAAAACACTACAAAAAGTTTCAAAAAATATCCCATGTTCTTCCCTTTAAACAATTTTACATTGAAGTTAATGGTCGTAAATCAGCGACTCCAAATCTCCCTTTAATGGGCTGATTAACATTGTTGTTTTATAGACACTTCACCGCTCTAAGCAGCCGAGACTGCGCGTTCCGGAGCCCAACGAGGGCATTAAGAGCTTCCCGTACTGCCGATAGTATCTAGTGGTGCTTTATCTCCATCGTTTCATGATGAGATTCTGCTTTTTTCATTGCCAACATGTTGAAAACAATTCTGGATTACTTGATAGGGAAATGTGTTGAAAGCAGAGCTACAAAAGCTTCCAAATCTAAGAGGCGAGAACAGATTTGGACAAGACGAGGCCTTATGTAAAAAAAAACTATAAAACTGTGCCAAAAACTAAAGAAAACAAAAATTAAAGCCAAATCCCTCTGTGAGGAATCCATTGTCAAGGAAGGTTACCAGATATAAGTATACACTAGATAATACCCAGGTTATACCGGCATGGTCCGTATCACTATATACAAGAAGATGTATAACTTATACCAGCTGTACATATAGAATTATATACAGGAGATACCCAGGTTATACCGGCATGGTCCATATCACTATATATAAGAAGATGTATAACTTATACCAGCTGTACATATAGAATTATATACAGGAGATACCCGGGTTATATCAGCTGTACATATATAATTATATACAGGAGATACCCAGGTTATACCGGCATGGTCCGTATCACTATATACAAGAAGATGTATAACTTATACCAGCTGTACATATATAATTATATACAGGAGATACCCAGGTTATACCGGCATGGTCCATATCACTATATACAAGAAGATGTATAACTTATACCAGCTGTATATATAGAATTATATACAGGAGATACCCAGGTTATACCGGCATGGTCCATATCACTATATACAAGAAGATGTATAACTTATACCAGCTGTACATATAGAATTATATACAGGAGATACCCAGGTTATACCGGCATGGTCCATATCACTATATATAAGAAGATGTATAACTTATACCAGCTGTACATATAGAATTATATACAGGAGATACCCGGGTTATATCAGCTGTACATATATAATTATATACAGGAGATACCCAGGTTATACCGGCATGGTCCGTATCACTATATACAAGAAGATGTATAACTTATACCAGCTGTACATATATAATTATATACAGGAGATACCCAGGTTATACCGGCATGGTCCATATCACTATATACAAGAAGATGTATAACTTATACCAGCTGTACATATAGAATTATATACAGGAGATACCCAGGTTATACCGGCATGGTCCATATCACTATATACAAGAAGATGTATAACTTATACCAGCTGTACATATAGAATTATATACAGGAGATACCCAGGTTATACCGGCATGGTCCATATCACTATATACAAGAAGATGTATAACTTATACCAGCTGTACATATAGAATTATATACAGGAGATACCCAGGTTATACCGGCATGGTCCATATCACTATATACAAGAAGATGTATAACTTATACCTGCTGTACATATATAATTATATACAGGAGATACCCAGGTTATACCGGCATGGTCCATATCACTATATACAGGAGATACCCAGGTTATACCAGCATGGTCCATATCACTATATACAAGAAGATGTATAACTTATACCAGCTGTACATATATAATTATATACAGGAGATACCCAGGTTATACCGACATGGTCCGTATCACTATATTCAAGAAGATGTATAACCTATACCGGCTGTACATATAGAATTATATACAGTAGATACCCAGGTTATACCGGCATGGTCTGTATCACTATATACACTAAGATGTATAACTTATACCGGCTGTACATATATAATTATATACAGGAGATACCCAGGTTATACCAGCTGTACATATATAATTATATACAGGAGATACCCAGGTTATACCAGCTGTACATATAGAATTATATACAGGAGATACCCAGGTTATACCAGCTGTACATATAGAATTATATACAGGAGATACCCGGGTTATATCAGCTGTACATATATAATTATATACAGGAGATACCCAGGTTATACCGGCATGGTCCGTATCACTATATACAAGAAGATGTATAACTTATACCAGCTGTACATATATAATTATATACAGGAGATACCCAGGTTATACCGGCATGGTCCATATCACTATATACAAGAAGATGTATAACTTATACCAGCTGTACATATAGAATTATATACAGGAGATACCCAGGTTATACCGGCATGGTCCATATCACTATATACAAGAAGATGTATAACTTATACCAGCTGTACATATAGAATTATATACAGGAGATACCCAGGTTATACCGGCATGGTCCATATCACTATATACAAGAAGATGTATAACTTATACCAGCTGTACATATAGAATTATATACAGGAGATACCCAGGTTATACCGGCATGGTCCATATCACTATATACAGGAGATACCCAGGTTATACCAGCATGGTCCATATCACTATATACAAGAAGATGTATAACTTATACCAGCTGTACATATATAATTATATACAGGAGATACCCAGGTTATACCAGCACTGTCTATATCACTATATACAAGAAGATGTATAACTTATACCAGCTGTACATATATAATTATATACAGGAGATACCCAGGTTATACCAGCTGTACATATATAATTATATACAGGAGATACCCAGGTTATACCGACATGGTCCGTATCACTATATTCAAGAAGATGTATAACCTATACCGGCTGTACATATAGAATTATATACAGTAGATACCCAGGTTATACCGGCATGGTCTGTATCACTATATACACTAAGATGTATAACTTATACCGGCTGTACATACATAATTATATACAGGAGATACCCAGGTTATACCAGCTGTACATATATAATTATATACAGGAGATACCCAGGTTATACCGGCATGGTCCATATCACTATATACAAGGAGATGTATAACTTATACCAGCTGTACATATATAATTATATATAGGAGATACCCAGGTTATACCAGCACTGTCTATATCACTATATTCAAGAAGATGTATAACTTATACCAGCTGTACATATATAAATATATACAGGAGATACCCAGGTTATACCGGCATGGTCCATATCACTATATACAAGAAGATGTATAACTTGTACCGGCTGTACATATATAATTATATACAGGAGATACCCAGGTTATACCAGCATGGTCCATATCACTATATACAAGAAGATGTATAACTTATACCAGTTGTACATATATAATTATATATAGGAGATACCCAGGTTATTCCAGGATGGTCCATATCACTATATACAAGTTGTTCAGGCCTCCAGTACAACTGCTATTAGCTCAGCTACCCAGTAATGATACTGAGATGACTCTGCTCATTGTGTCTCAGTCTACACAGCAAAGCCTTGTAGTTTGACATTACAGATGTATACACTGCACATCCCGATGAGCTTAGTCGGCCCAGTCACGTCTGTATAGAGCAGAGTGACAGGAGGACATCACTGGGTTAATAGATAACACTACATTTGAAGGGTATTACCATTTCCGAGAAGTCATCTCATCTTTCTTCTCATTCTCTGTTCCTGAAAGTTCACTTCATTGAGATTTTCCGTTCTCCCGGCTCATACAATTGCGGTATCAGACGTCGGCTCGTACCCGGGGAGGGTTTGTCTATCATTTTCATGCCAATAACTCAATTTACTTCTGTCCTTTACCAATGTTTATGGAGACGCTAAGTGCCGGGGAATAGATTTGATTACAGCGTATGAAAAAAAATACTAAAGAGCTTTTCCCTTTTCATAGATTATTCAGAGCCAGAGCCTCGCAGATAAAGGAAGCCGAGCGATGAGTAAAATGTGATGTTAGCAAAGAGCTGAAACACAGCAAGGAAAACAGAGACAGAGACGTGTCACCCACACTGAAGCGGCGGAGATTATAATAATAGACGGAAATTTCTGGAAGCATTGATAGTAATACTAATGCATGGATTCAATGGGACAGCTAAGGCAGTGGAACCAAATGTAGGAGGGGGAGCAATTTTATTCACCTTACACAGTTCCTGGGACACATCTTGGGGACAGTCAATAAGCTGCTTTTGGCCGTGGCCACTCTTAGACACTTCTGGCTCTGGTTCTTGTCTGGAACCACAACTCTATTACTTCATCCTGAGGATCTCCTGCTCAGATTGCCAAGTTAACCAGTGCCCAAAGATGGCGTCACACTGGCTGACCTCTTTGAAGAGGACTTGTTCTATCTGTGGTTAGTTCTCTGTTCAGGATGCCCCTGGTTTTCCTACTGATTGACTCTGATCTTGACCTCGGCCTTGTTCCTACGTCACCTGCCTTGCCCCATGAATTGTTCACCGGGTACCTACTCCTGGCTCCGACCACTGGCTTAGTTCCTGACATCTTGTCTACTCTGGTATGTTGAATTCTGACTCATTCCCTATTGTCAACCCTCAGCTCTGTTCCTGACCATCTACTAAGCTATCACCTCCATCAACTCTACCACCAGAATCCATGGTGAGAAGCCAGGACCAGGAAACCCTCCACACCTCCTTGTGACCATTTAGGTTAAATACCCAGGAATCTCTTAGGCTAAGTTCACATGGAGGAACTTGGAGATGATATTGAGGCCACCTTAATATTAGCTCTAAATTCCACCTTCTATAACACAACCCAGTGGTAGGACTAGAAATGTATTTACATGTATATATAGTGAGGCTATGGATAGAGATAGAGCTGGGTTTGTTTAGAGTTCTCCAAAAATTTCAGTTTTGGTGGAACTCAACCTTTTTGGGGTTCACCAGCCACAAATTGTTATTATACTTTGTGATATCTTCAGATCTCAGGGTATAATAATCACAGGCTCAGTGGAGGTGCCAAAAATAGTTAACACATATACCAACCTCTTCTGGGTTCCCTGGCAAGATACAGTGCATCTTCTGGCCTCCTCTGGTCTCATCCAGACTCGAAGGTGATGTCAGTGGCTCGGGGCTTGTTATTGAGCCTTAGTGGTGAAATGGGGCACATCAACCTCATGACACTTGTGTCAAAGCGTCATGATGTTATTCATGTTACCACTGAGTTCCCATCAAAGGCCTCAGAAGTTCTTCAAGGCTGTTGACATCACCCAGGAGCTCAGATCCTGGGTGATGTCACGGTCTTAGCCAACATCATGACTCTTGTGTTAAAGCATCATGACATCAGTTCCACATGATTGGGCCTTAGTGGTCCATGAGCCCCATGATGTCACTCAAGATGCCAGAAGAGGCTTGAAGATGATGGAAGAAGACTGTGAGGGAGTCCAGGCGAGGTGAGGGAGGGAGAATGTCAGTGTTTATTCTATTACTAAAGAGACCACAGAGTATAATAGCGATTTGTGGTTGACAAACTCCAAATTTCGGTCAAACTCAAAATTTTGGGAAAATTTGTAATGAATTCAGCTTGTTCATTCATCTCTAACTGCCATGATGTCACTCAAGATGCCAGAAGATGATGGAAGAAGACTGTGAGGGAGCCCAGGAGAGGTGAGGAAAAGAGAGTGTCAGTGTTTATTCTGTTACTAAAGAGACCACAGCGTATAATTGGTGGTTGACAAGCTCCAAGTTTTGGTCAAACTCAAAATTTTTGGAAAATTCGTAATGAATTTAACTTGTTCATTCATCTCTAACTGCCATATGGAGGCCCTATATAGTGGTAAATAAAGGACCTATAGGTCCAGAGTATAGTGCCATAGAACTTAGGGATTCCAAGTGCCGCCATACTGGCTCCATGAACAAAGCGGTATTGCACCATATCTCGTAACTCATCACCTCGAAAACCATTTCATACAAGACGTCTCCTGTAACGCGTCTCCTTTCTGTTTACAGCAGAAAAGGCAAAGTTTTGTCTGAGAAAGAAAACCCTTTTGTTAAGGCGACATTCTTAATTATTCAAATGGATCCCGAGCCGCGTGGTGCCGGAGGAAGAGGCGCTCATTTACAATTTATTGCAGATTGAAAATGGAGACTGTGACGGCTGGAGACGCGGGGAAGCGGCCTCTGCAGTCTTCTATTTCCCTGAATCATCTTCTGATGGCTTGTTAAAGCGACTCTTGAAACACATGTATTTTAGGGCCATTAATCTGTCATGTATCGGTGTCTCGCTTTTTCTCCTGCCACCTCAAATTGCCGGTAATTAGGACATTTCTGCACGACTGGAACATCCTCATTTACTTTGTGGATATTGGACGGCAGGGTGCAGGCAGAATCAGAGCAATTGTTTATGTGTTTATTTGTCCATGGTCTGTAATAAAATGAATAATAATTAAAGGGCAACACCGGATACTATTGATATTAATATCTGGAGTACAGTAAACATTCCAAAGGCACATGGTATAAAAAATTGTATCCTAAGGTGTAGTAAATGCAGGTTTTTCTATTTTGAATGTCTCAAATATCAAGTTTTATGTTCTGTGAATCATTGGGAGGAGCTTTCATCTGTGCATTTTGTCGCCACCTGCAGGGGAAGGGTGAGAGCTGTTTACAGTAGCTGTCAAAATTGATGCCCGATCGTTTTTTATTTCAGACATCTGCTCTTCAAATATTTCAGACATTTTATACACAATTGATGGTCGGCAAATCGTACCGAAAAAAATTTGTGGGTGGCGATCAAACCCCAAATTTCCAAAATTTTTGGAAAATTCAAAACATAGTTTGCTTATCTCTAGTTACTGGGCAGGCCAACTACAAAATCAGGGGTGGGGTTAGGGGTGTGGCTATTGTGGGTGCAGAGGCAGCAGACATGCTCAGGCCCTGGTGCCAGATAAGACTGAATACCTCCTCCTAGAGGTAAGGAATCTGTCTATTCTATCACATAACCAGCTTCCCCTAGTTGAAGGGAATGTCTCAAAACTATTATGTAGCCTACTTAAACATACTATAAAATAAAACTATAAAAAATATAATAAATTTATACACAAAATCTTTAAAATCACTTAGTATTACAATAAAACTTCCAATGGTCAACTGTAATTTGTGGGTGGAGCAAGGAGCTAGTGTATAGTTTCCCTGCAGTGCCACCACTGGACAAAAGAAGCATTACACAATTTCATTTCCATTTAAAACAATGATTAGACTGTGTAATGCAGAGACGTGTGAGTCCTCCAGAATGGGAGATATATTTCACTCTCTACAATACTTTAATAGTATATTTAAAAGTGAGTTTTCAAATCAAGACATCTCCTTTAATTTCACATTTCAAAAGACTCAAGATAACAAAGAGTTAACTAGACACCGATTAGCTCTGTGTCTGAGCGATAGTCCTGGACCCAAGGGGACACTTTGGAGATCACATTTACTCCACCGGTCAAGGATCCAATTTTTAATGACAGTTTAACTCTCCTGTACCCGGTGTTCCCCTTTAAACCTTGTCCATGAACCGTTTTTAGTGTTCGGGTTGAGGATTCCTTTCATGATTGTTGCTGCGCCCCGCACTCCTCCGCTGTGTCTGCCCAGTCTCGGAAGGGGCATTGGGGGGTTATCTCAAGCGCTTGCAAACCCTTCTCTTTCTGTGATATAAAAGTAGCTTTTATGTTCAAAGAATCCGAAATTTCTTACACGGCCGAGCTCATCATTCAATCAATGTCTCCCTCATGGCAGAGACTAAACACATCATTTAGGAACAAAGCAGATCCAGGAGAAGCAGAAAAGAAAGAGCGGGTCACCTCTGTTGGTAAATTTGTTTGTATATCCCCCCTCCCCCTATGCCGTCCTAACCCCACCATATAGAATAAAGATGGAGATTTTATGTACAGAAGTGATAGGAGAAAGACAATAAGAAGAATGTAAAGGCTACATCAGGAAAATAGCTTAATGGTGATGTATAAAAGCTGTAAGAATCCTGACGATAGGTAATAAGGAGAAATGTACATCTATATATTACTGTACATTATGTTATACTACTATACAATGATGCTACAGCACACCTTTATAGGGGTTATAGCATAATACTGCCCCCTATGTACAAGAATATAACTACTATAATACTTCCCCTATGTACAAGAATATAACTACTATAATACTGCCCCTATGTACAAGAATATAACTACTATAATACTGCCCCCTTTGTACAAGAATATAACTACTATAATACTGCTCCTATGTACAAGAATATAACTACTATAATACTACCTCCTATGTACAAGAATATAACTACTATAATACTACCTCCTATGTACAAGAATATAACTACTATAATACTGCCTCCTATGTACAAGAATATAACTACTATAATACTTCCCCTATGTACAAGAATATAACTACTATAATACTGCTCCTTTGTACAAGAATATAACTACTATAATACTGCTCCTATGTACAAGAATATAACTACTATAATACTGCCTCCTATGTACAAGAATATAACTACTATAATACTGCCCCCTATGTACAAGAATATAACTACTATAATACTGCTCCTATGTACAAGAATATAACTACTATAATACTGCCCCCTATGTACAAGAATATAACTACTATAATACTGCTCCTATGTACAAGAATATAACTACTATAATACTGCTCCTATGTACAAGAATATAACTACTATAATACTGCCCCCTATGTACAAGAATATAACTACTATAATACTGCTCCTATGTACAAGAATATAACTACTATAATACTGCTCCTATGTACAAGAATATAACTACTATAATACTGCTCCTATGTACAAGAATATAACTACTATAATACTGCTCCTATGTACAAGAATATAACTACTATAATACTGCTATGTACAAGAATATAACTACTATAATACCTCCCCCTATGTACAAGAATATAACTACTATAATACTGCCCCCTATGTACAAGAATATAACTACTATAATACTGCCTCCTATGTACAAGAATATAACTACTATAATAATGCTCCTATGTACAAGAATATAACTACTATAATACTGCTCCTATATACAAGAATATAACTACTATAATACTGCTCCTATGTACAAGAATATAACTACTATAATACTGCTCCTATGTACAAGAATATAACTACTATAATACTGCCTCCTAGCTGTGAGGTTGTGTTTCTGTAGCGCTCCTGAGGCTCCTGATGTCTGGAGAAAGCCCAGGGCGGGGCCACCCTGGGTGGGGCAGCTCCCCTAGCAAGGCCCAGGCTCCAAGGCCTACTCTGGGAAACAATTCCCAGACAACTGAGAAATTGGATGAAAATCCCAAAGTCTCCAGGAATGGAAGTAATGTCCAGTGTGTCAGCAGTCCCAGTGCAAGTCAAGATGGGAAGAAAGTTATTGCAAAGAAAGCAGTAGCAGAAGCAAGCAGAGGTACGGTACAACAACCTACCAAAGTAATTGTGCAGCATCCAGACAGAATGCCTGATTTTAAGAAGAAGCAAGCCGTGCAGCCTGTGCAGCCTCCATTACAGGTTACAGGTGTCCCGTCCACTCCACCCTCCTGCAGACAGAGGAGAACGTCCCTGGAGAAACAGACCATGCTGGAGAACATGCAGCGGCCTGTACTGGTGCGGTCTGAGCGGACAAGATCTGGCAGTGGAAACTGCAAAACTGTAGTGAAGGCTGCGGATGAGACCAAAGTGAGACCAGCAGGAAGGCTTCATGGTACTAGTAGTGCGGTCACTGGGAACAAACTGGGACATAGTCCCCAACCTGCAGACTGTGGCCCCATGGCAGTGACAACAGCCGCAGCAGGCCAGAAGTCACAGGCTGCACCGACCAGAAGCCATACTGTGAGTAACCAGCCTGCAAAACTCCCCAATAATGCACAGACTCTCACAGCCGCTGAGCGAGCACCTGAACTGCGCCAGGCAGACGAGATCCCAGCACTGGTCAGGAGACTGGAGACATTAAAGGCGGGTAAAATATATCTTCAGCGACAGATTGACTGTGCCTACAAAATAAGAGCTGCTAAACCTTGGTTAGAGGAAGGAGTGGACAAGAAGCTGAGCGCACTGGCGAAAGAGCTCGCCGATGTCGTACAGGAGACCGAGACTGTACTGGAGCAAATGGGACCGGTGGGAGAATCGTACAGAAACCAGCAGCGATTCGAGGAATACCAGAAGTCACCATCATCTCGCTCTAGGTCTGAACCCTCTCAAGATGGCGGCCAGCAGTCCCATGCAAAACCTATTCTGCAGCCAGCAAGTTTCCCTTTTAAGGAAGGGAATTTGTATGGGGAAGGAGCAGCTAATGCCAAGCCACAGCAAAGACCTGCAGCAGTTCCTGGCAAGGCACCACAAGACCCAGCAAGCAGCACTTTACAGCAAGATCATGGACCCCTGCCTGAAGTAGCAGCTGTGCAGACACCACAAGTCCCAGGAGGCAGGTCATCTCATCAGGACTGTGGACTGTTACCTGAAGGTACTGGGGTAGCAGCACATTTGGGGTCTCAGGTTGTGAGTGTGTGGGACAGTCTGGACACTGCTGTGCAAGTCACCAATAGTGACTATAATAACATTGTGGAAATTGCTGTGCAGGACTCTGCTGCCACTGACTATCCATCTAATATGTCTGATATTATAGATAACCCTGTATATAATAATGGTGCAGCAGGGGAAAGTGTTTCTCTTTCTGGGGGGGATCCTTCACCATCTATGACATTAGACCCCTCTACAGTCCAGTCTCTGGAGTCTGCTGATATCACAGACATAGAGGTTGATGGTGGGGCGGACACAGCACAGTCCAATGTACAGGACTTTCCCCCTCTAGATACTCACATAGTAACAGAACCTCCTAGTGCAGGTGCTCAGCAGCCCACACAGCGCCCACAGACACGCCAAGATGGCGGATCTGGCCATACCTCCTCTGGGAATGCCTGGAGCCGCGGTGCTCCTTCTTTTACGTCAGGCACGAACTATACAGGCCAGGCTTTCAAGAGGAGGAATGTAGTCAGGTTTAGGCACAGAGGTGCCAAGGAAGATCTGCCTGATAGAAGGTTTGTGGTCAGAGGGCTCCTATGTACCCAGATGGGCTTCCTGCCGACTGACATCCTGGCAGTGATAAACCTTCCTGACCGCCAGGGGTATGATGTCAGCTTTAAGCTGATGTCTGATCTGGACCGTTTCTGGGCTAATGTCACCAGGTTCAGAGATACTGAGGGTTGGAATAAGTTCAGCTTCATCCCCATCTCTAGGCCAGATACAGCAAATGTCACCATTGTATTCTGGAATGAGGCCATTCCCCCTCAGGACATTGTCATCTGGCTCAGGAGACATTGCGACCTCATGTCCGATCTAACTAAAAACAGGGACGAAGACGGGATCTGGACTGGTGGGTGGAAGGTCCTGGTTAAGTTGCGTCAGAACAACAACGTAACCCAACATCTGCCCAACTCATTTTTATTGGCCGAGAGAAAGGCGTCTGCTTCTATGCGGGTCAGCCACGCAGATGCTTTAAGTGTGGGAAGGCCGGACATATAGCAAGCGTGTGCACCATGGTAAAGTGCAGCCTCTGTAATGAAATGGGTCACGTGAGCGCTACCTGCCAAAACATCAGGTGTAACCTGTGTGGTAAGATGGGTCACCCCCACAGGGACTGTCCTGATGCTTGGCACAACATCCATAGGGATATCCCTGATGAGGACTTGCTGGCAGCGGCTGATGACATACAGGAGGAGGAGGAGGCGCTGTTGTCAGGGCCAGTAGTCACTGAGTCAGAGCCACAACCAGATACAGGTGATACCACCCAGGACCAAGCCCAGTCAGGACCCACTGAGGCGACCATGGAGGTTGTTGACCAAGTTGTACAACCCTCAGTGGCCATCTCTTCTCCTGCCCCAACACCCACCAGTACTAAGAGAAGGAAAAAAGATAAAGCCGTAAGCCTGAGGGTGAGTGGACCACTGTCCAAAAACTAACTAGGATGAGAGTAGATAGAACTGGCGATGTCACAGCAACGGCAAATAGGTTCAGTATCTTATCAGAGTCAGACGGAGAAGAGGAACTAGATAGAAAGATCCAACAAATGATGGCAGAATATGATGAGGAACCAGAGGGCGATCCTCCTACTAAAAGGAGACCCCGCCGAGCTGAGGTGCAGTCTGAATCAGACATGGAAACAGCAGGTCACCGGGAGAGCTCTGATTCAGATCTATGATGGAGGAAAGTGGATCTGTTTTAAGTTTGACCTATTTAGTTTTACTGTATGTTCTTTAAATTTTCTTCTCCAACAGGTGTGGACTCTTTAGGTTGATTTTGCTTTAAGTATTTTCTTGTTTGATCCTTCTTTGTACATGCAAAATGTCTGGAATTACTGAAAGAATTTTTGTTTAATTGTATTTATGTTTGTTTTTACTTTAATAAAAATTGCCTCCTATGTACAAGAATATAACTACTATAATACTGCTCCTATGTACAAGAATATAACTACTGTAATACTGCTCCTATGTACAAGAATATAACTACTATAATACTACTCCTATGTACAAGCATATAACTACTATAATACTGCCTCCTATGTACAAGAATATAACTACTATAATACTACCTCCTATGTACAAGAATATAACTACTATAATACTGCTCCTATGCACAAGAATATAACTACTATAATACTGCCCCCTATGTACAAGAATATAACTACTATAATACTACCTCCTATGTACAAGAATATAACTACTATAATACTACCTCCTATGTACAAGAATATAACTACTATAATACTGCCTCCTATGTACAAGCATATAACTACTATAATACTGCCTCCTATGTACAAGAATATAACTACTATAATACTACCTCCTATGTACAAGAATATAACTACTATAATACTACCTCCTATGTACAAGAATATAACTACTATAATACTGCCTCCTATGTACAAGCATATAACTACTATAATACTGCTCCTATGTACAAGCATATAACTACTATAATACTGCTCCTATGTACAAGCATATAACTACTATAATACTGCTCCTATGTACAAGAATATAACTACTATAATACTGCTCCTATGTACAAGAATATAACTACTATAATACTACTCCTATGTACAAGAATATAACTACTATAATACTACTCCTATGTACAAGAATATAACTACTATAATACTACTCCTATGTACAAGAATATAACTACTATAATACTGCTCCTATGTACAAGAATATAACTACTATAATACTGCTCCTATGTACAAGAATATAACTACTATAATACTGCTCCTATGTACAAGAATATAACTACTATAATACTGCCCCCTATGTACAAGAATATAACTACTATAATACTGCTCCTATGTACAAGAATATAACTACTATAATACTGCTCCTATGTACAAGAATATAACTACTATAATACTGCTCCTATGTAAAAGAATATAACTACTATAATACTGTCCCCTATGTACAAGAATATAACTACTATAATACTGCTCCTATGTACAAGAATATAACTACTATAATACTGCTCCTATGTACAAGAATAGAACTACTATAATACTGCCCCCTATGTACAAGAATATAACTGCTATAATACTGCTCCTATGTACAAGAATATAACTACTATAATACTGCTCCTATGTGCAAGAATATAACTACTATAATACTGCCTATCTTACGACAATGAATCTATTCATATACTGACATACTGTACTTACATTCAGAGTAGTACCGCTGTATACTGATCACATACACCTCCACCCCCACTTCCCTTTCTCTTTTTATTTAGGAGGTAAATTATTTTCCGCTTTCTTCCCTCTATAGACTAATGCCTCGCACATAACTAAGTCACCACCAGCGGTATAGACGGGAGCTCTCACTGCGGAATGACAATATAATAAACTTTATTAAATCAATCATAATATTCTTTGCAAATATCAACCGCATTTAAATAATCAAGTGTATTAGATCGATAAGCGTCGCACATGGATACTACACATTGATTTAATACACTCCATTGCTGCTTTGTTCTGTTCACCAGGGACATTCCCGGATTTTCTGCCCGGATTTGTTTTTTATTTTCTTTCTTTTTTTTCATTTTCCTTTTTAAAAAATTACATTTTAGATTTCATTTACGTCTGTTTCTGAAAGGAAATCCAGCAGAGAGGCGACCTGTGAGAGAGAAGCGGCTCTCCAATACTCCTAATGTACCTGACCTCAAAAGCCCCAGGTGCAGCGATTCACAAAAATATAGATATAGTGTATATGGTGAAATGGAAAATTCCGGAAGAATGACGCATCATTAGATATTCTGAATTATTATAGAAGTAGATGAAGTGTAAAGACAAGACTGAGCTGATAATAAGAAATAAGCCAAGATTGTCTCATAAGTGTATTTATTACCCCAGTGCTCTGCCTCAGATCCATAGAAGGGAAAAAACAATTACTGGATGCAAAATTAAAGTGATCTATCTCATATCTATCTATCTATCTATCTATCTATCTATCTCATATCTATCTATCTATCTATCTATCTATCTCATATCTATCTATCTATCTATCTATCTATCTCCTATCTATCTATCTATCTCATATCTATCTATCTATCTATCTATCTCATATCTATCTATCTATCTATCTATCTCCTATCTATCTATCTATCTATCTATTTCATGTCTATCTATCTCATATCTATCTATCTATCTATCTATCTATCTATCTATCTATCTATCCCATATCTATCTATCTCCTATCTATCTATCTATCTATCTATCTATTTCATATCTATCTATCTATCTATCTATCTCTCTACAATGGATTTATTTAAAAAAAAACATTTTGGTTCTCACGATATTGAACCTTTTTTGCATGATGTGTGGAACAAAACTTTGCTTTTTGGAATAAATCTGTTTTTTAATTGAAACTTTCTATCTATCTATCTATCCATCTATCTAATAGCTATTTATCTAATATCTATCTATATGTGTCTATTTATCTTTCTATCTATATATCTCATATCTATCTATGTATCTATCTATCTACTATTTATCTATCTATCTATCTCATATCTATCTTTCTCATACCTATCTATCTCATATCTATCTATCTATCTATCTATCTATCTATCTATCTCATATCTATCTATCTATCTATCTATCTCCTGTATCTGTTTCATATCTATCTATCTATCTATCTATCTATCTATCTATCTATCTATCTATCTATCTATCTATCTCTATCTATCTCATATCTATCTATCTATCTATCTATCTATCTCATATCTATCTATCTATCTATCTATCTCTATGTCATACACAATTATCTATCTATATCACTTAAAATTTTTGCAAAAATATACAGTAACTGTTTTTCTTCTACCTAAAAATTCTTGAGTCTGGTGGAGATTGACCTGATGGATCTGGACTGTGATTTCTACCATAGTATAAACTACTATCACAAACTACAC